>CM035161.1:126620898-127026369 GCA_020205615.1 Panax quinquefolius | reverse complement strand
TGATGATCCAATGTAATAATAAATGTCGAATAATAAATACGAACTGTGTCCCAGTAAAACACATGCATGTGATATTCCAAATGTAATAATAAATGCGAAATAATAAACAATGAACTGTGTCCTGTAAAACATACGCATGTGATATTCCAATGTAATAATAAAGAATGGAATAATGTATGGAGATCACCAAGTATAGGGGATTCCACAGATACAAAAGTTATTCCAATGTAATAAATAAGAATGGAATAATATAAGGATTTCACCAAGTATAGGGTACGCCATGATACAAAGTTATGTATAGGGTATACCACTTTTACAAAGTTATTCCAATGTAATAATAAGCAATGGAATAACAACAGCCTCTTCATGAATAAGAAAGAATAACACCCCACGGCACAACAAATAATATTCCCTACCTTAGAAGAACCAATATTGGCAAGGTGAAGTAGCGAGATCACTTTTTTCTTTCTCTCTATAGTTTCTCTCTCTAGAGTTTCAAAGAATTCGTGAAAAATAATGAAGCACTAGGCCTCTATTTATAGAAGATTTCTAGCTTAGACCTACCATGTGAAAAGGCAAGTGGCTCGATTTATTGGTGATGTGAAAAGAAAAGTGGTTCGACGCTTTAATGTGAAACGGCAGTGGTTTGACGTCTCGATAAAGGTAATTACTATCGACGAAGGTAAATACTATTGACGAAGGTAATTACTATATTCACAAAGGTAATTACTATCGACGAAGAGACTCTTAGATAATAACATACGGGCCCCCATAAAATAATCAAACTTACTTACAAACGCCTCATAATGCACTTTTATATACATTAAGGATCGAATAAACATTACCACAAATCATTTTATTTTTAATCAACACATTTTTTAATCTTTCAACAATTATTAATCATTTATAACTCTGTCGCCTCAATTAATAATATAACATATTATACTGATGATAATCGCGACAATAATTGAATCAATAATATAAGAGATATGATGCAAAGAATTATCAGAAGCAATAATTGAGCATAAATGAGTGACTTCTCATGTAAGCATCAATAATCAATACCGCAAGTGCTACTACGCAACCAATGCCAGACATCGTATTTTTACCACCGGGTAGTTCAACAGCTTTAACGGTAGAATACCTCCACCGTTATTTTTATAAAATATTTTGTCGCTTTCTCAATCCGACAATAATTCTTGTTGGGGTCCACCAATGATTGAGCCAGTTGTATGCTAATATTCCCTAACAAAAAGAATATTCCCCGACCAAACGAATATTTTATAACAACTTCGCATACTTTGCAAAATTTATAAATACTACCCACAACTATAATATTATCTCAAATTCACACCATAATATTAAAAATTATTTCGACAAAATTTAAATCTTTATTGATAAAATATGGGTCTCACAGCTTAGTATGTGAAAACATGAAAGTTTCTTAAAAATCACAAGGAGTTAAAAACCGATTTTGAAAAAACGTATAATGAAAATTCAATCGACCAAATCTCCTATTATATTTTAAATTTTTGAGTGTGGTTAAGTCCTAGAGTTAGATCTATGAGTTACCTAACTAATCCAAGTGGAATCAATGAAAAGATGTTGTAGATTTTCGTGTGGACTGATTTTAGCAAAGGAGTGCAAAGCTGCAAAACCAAAAAAGTTGCTGCCATGATTTTTGAGGGGCTGTTTCGGCCACTTAAATTATGAGAAAATTCTGGCCTTTTGGGACATGAAAGTATATGGTATAAAGTACCTCCTGTCCAAAAATGAGCTCATTCTCGACTTAAAATGAGCAAGTTATGACTATTTCAATATTTAGGTTTTTCCGATTTAAAAACGCTTATAACCGAAAGTTCTATAACTCATGACCATGAAATTTAGACTGAAGCTCATGTTAACATGTGTAAGATTCTCACAAGATTTGGGGATTTTTTGAGTTATCCTTGAGGTAGCTAATTTCTTAAGGAATTAATTGGAAATTGATTTTGAAAAATAGTAAATGAATTGTAAAATTCGAGAAAAATATATTTTCATTATGGGACTATATTATGCTAAATTCCGTAAAAGAAATATTTTTGGGACTGATTTGGTATTTTTCATGAAAATAGTTTAGTTACTTAACATATGAGTTAAATATACATGTGAAGTAAGAACAAAGTTGAAAATAGGTTTTATGGCTGAGAATCTTATATATAGTAGTATATGCATATTTTTTTCGAGGGATTTGATAATGGGTGATGATATCTTATGAGTATGGCATTTTTGAATGATTAAATGCATTATATGGTAAAGCGTAAACAATTGAGATAAATTGTTTATAAATTTAAGAAGTGATTAAAATATTGTTATAATATTAATGATATTAGATTATGAGATTATTAAGTGATTGATAACATGGGGATATTCTTGAATCCTCGATAAATTATATTATAAATGTTTAATATTTATCCTTTATCTCATTTGATTGATTCTTTATATCATTATCCTCATGCTTATATTACGTTGAAAGTCATCTCGTGGCTCAGAAGGTGCATAGATGGACTTGGTATGATTATGACCAGTGATTGTTCTAAGATAATCATAACCGTAATTGAAAACACGATTATCTTCGGTCGTAGTGTATGGATAATTTGTGGTCGTGATACTAATGAATACACGATTATCTTCGGCAGTAGTGCATGGATAATTTGTGGTCGTGATACTAATGAATACACGATTATCTTTGGCCGTAGTGCATGGATAATTTGTGGTCGTGATACTAATGAATACACGATTATCTTTGGTCAGAAAGTAGTATGGATAATTTGTGTTCGTGATACTAATGAATACACGATTATCTTTGGTCAGAGTGTATGGATAATTTATGGTCGTGATACTAATGAATACACGATTATCTTCGGCCGTAGTGTATGGATAATTTGTGGTCGTGATACTAATGAATACACGATTATCTTCGGCCGTAGTGCATGGATAATTTGTGGTACTAATGAATACACGATTATCTTTAGTCGTAGTGCATGGATAATTTGTGGTCGCGATATTAATGAATACACGATTATCTTTGGTCGTAGTGATGGATAATTCGTGGTCGTGATACTAATGAATATCCTCGCCCAGAAGCGGTGGATGATTCGATGATATGGATTAATTATCGAAATGAGTCTCAAAGAATGAAATATTAATTCACGGATGTGGTAAAAGTCATCTTCGTCAGAAGTGCATCGATAGACTTGGTATGATTACGACTGTGGATTATTTCTAATAATCATAACCATATTGAAAACACGAATATCCTCGCCAGAAGTGCATGGATAATTCGTGGTCGTGATACTATTAAGTCGCGCCTCAAAGATTATTGGTTTTATAAATAGATATCTTTCGCCCTCAGTAGCAAAAGATGAATTGTTAATGAATATCTTCGGCTGATTGCAAAAGATGAATTTAATGTTTTCATCGATAAAGGTATTCAAGGTATCCTCACCTCTTTATCATACCAGTATCGCACCCTAATTTCGAGGGCTTAAATTCCATAAGAGGGGAGATCAGTGAGATCCCAAATTTTATCAATAAAGATTTAAATTTTGTTTAAAATAATTTTTAATATTATGGTGTGAATTTGAGATAATATTATAGTTGTGGGTAGTATTTATAAATTTTGCAAAGTATGCAAGTGGTTATATTATATTCGATTGGCTCCGTGGGAATATTCTTGCTTAGCAGGAATATTCGCATAACTACCAATCATCAGTGGACCCCATAATGTAATTATCATTTGATCGAGAAAACGACAAAAAATATTTTATCAAATAACGGCGGAAGTTTTACCGCTGATACCGCTGAACTACTTAGTAAAAGTACAAGAATACGTGCAGGTCGCATAAGAAGACACCTGTATTGATTATCGATGCTTATGCGTGAAGTCACCAACTTGATTCCATTATCACGATTAATAATATGAATTATTATAATGATAATGACGCTTTTGTTTTATTCAGATT
Source organism: Panax quinquefolius (assembly GCA_020205615.1). Taxonomy (NCBI): domain Eukaryota; kingdom Viridiplantae; phylum Streptophyta; class Magnoliopsida; order Apiales; family Araliaceae; genus Panax; species Panax quinquefolius. The sequence continues at coordinate 127,022,365 of CM035161.1, read as the reverse complement.
ATTAACGTAATAAAATGTAAACATCTTTTATATAAAATGTAATACTTTATTAAAGTTATTCTATAAATGTAATATATTATATTTTATTATGCATAGTAAGTTGTATTGCATATTTCATAGTGTTGTGATAAAGGTTTGCATAGTAAAATGTTTTTATATAAATAGAATATATGATATTTTATTTAAAAGATTTTTCTTTAAATATGGACCGCCGATTAAAGTAAATCAATCTGACCGCTCATGGATTAATTACTACGCATTCTATTTTCCTATAAATAAGCTCATTCCTTCATTATTTTCTTACGAATTCACCTAAACTCTAGAGAGAGAAATTATAGAGAGGTTTAAGCTATAGAGAAAAATCTATAGAGAGAAAAGAAGAAGAGTATTCTGCACTTCACTACTTTGATATCCAAAGGTCTTTTACTAAGTAGTGGGTATTATTTTGTTGTAATTCGTAAGTGGTGTTATTCTTTCTTATTCACGAAGAGAACTTCATTTATTCCATTCATTATTATTCGTTGAATAACTCAGTAAAAGTGGTATACCCTATACATAACTCAGATACGCCAGATACCCTATACTTGGTGAAATCTTTATGTTATTCCATTCTTATTTATTCGGCTTGAATAACCTCAGATACGCTTAATCCCCTATACTTGGTGATCTTCTTCTCGTTATTCCATTCTTTATTATTCTCGCTGAATATCCTGCTCGTGTTTTACACCGACCGGTTCCATTGCTTATTATTCCGCATTTATTATTCTCGTTGGAATATCCTCGTTCGCAGGTTTTTACACCTTGACCGGTTCCATTGCTTTATTATTCAAAGATTTATTATTCTGTTGATCATCCTGCGCTTGCAGTGAATTTCACCCCGACCGGTTCCGTTATTATTATTCTCGCTGAATAACCTGCCTATGCCAAGTACCGCATGCACGGTGATTTCTTTTGTTATTCCATTCTTTATTATACCCAAATTGGTTAAAACTTTGACTTCTATACTCCATGAAATTAGTAGAATATCCTCGATATTTCAAGGCTTTTCATCCAAAGATCTTTTCATGGAAATATTCTTCCGATCATTCTTGAATTTTACTCTACAAAACAAAGATCTTGTTGACAATTTGACGTTATTAATTCCTCAATAAAATAATTCTTGAACTTGTTTTATCAATTATTATGTCATCATCATCATCCTCATGATATATTATGTTATCTTCGCTTACGTGCATAGATGAACTTAGTATGATTATGACACTGTGGATCATTCTAAGATAATCACGGCTTGTTATAAATGATGTGATAAAAGTCCTCAAAGGGCCTGTAATGCAAATGATGGATAGATTTTGGTATGATTATGACTGTGGGTGATTTGGTATAGTCACGACCATCGATAATTTGATGAAAATCCTCGAATCGTGGTACAAGGATGATTAGATATTATGGTTTATTCATTAAACCGAGTCTTATTGATAAAAATTTATGAAAACCTTTAAAACCTAAAAGATAGTAGACTTTATTTTCTACTCGACTTTTTTAATGGATCGCATATTCACCGCAGCTTAAACTTGTTGTTCATCAGTATTTTATCGCTTTAACATCATTGAAGGCTAATGATAATTTATTCTCGCATTATCTTAGTCATAATATTTCTTATCGGGTCTAGTTGAGCTCACCCTTTCTTTCACCGTTTCTATTTAGGAAATGAGAACATACCGGGACGAAGCCTGGGAACTAGTAATGGTCCGCAGGATAAGATTAGTAGTCCTCACTATTCTCGTGAAATAAAGTGATAATAGTTGTAATGAGGACTCCTTTTGAGTTTGTATAATATCTAGTAGACAATATTTGTATTCAAACTCATAGCTTATGTCGTATTGCATACACTGCTTATGTTAGTAAGTTGTATTTGAATTTATGTACCATGTAAGTTGGCGACGACCCAAGACGGGTGACGATACCTAATTTTGGGGGCGCCACAAAGGATTCCGTAATATTATTTGTGAATAATTAATTATTGATTTATATAATGAGAAAATATTGATTTTATGTGGATATAGATGGAGAAAATTTTAATGTGACAATTGTTGAAAATTAATATTTTATCTTTTTCTCGATAAAATAATTCATTTAAATATATTATTTTAATAATATAATAATGGTGATATTTTTACAACGAATGTGGGATATATGAGTATACGAGGAGGAAGAGTATTTTTGTTGCAATAAATGTTTAAAACATGTTAAACATGTTGGTGGACCCCATTTATCGACCGAAATTTGATTATAATGTGAAAATCGCCTGCTTGTGGATTTCATCAATTTCTGTTTGGAATTTGGAAAAACTTTCTCCGCAAGTTTGTAGAAAATTGAATTTTCTATAAAAACTTGTGAGATTCTGAATTTTCTGATAAAAGGGCTATTTATTATGAATTATCAAGTTCAAAGTCTCAAATAATTGATTTTTGAAAGTTTAAAATAATTTAAATTAGAAAAACGTTTATGATATGTTTGGTGGGCTTGGTTGGTTGTTGAAATGAGCTGATTTCAGTTTATAAGAATGTGCATAGAAATTTTTTTATATATATTAATATTATATTAAATTTTCTACTTTGGTGTTCTAAGCATTTTCCTATAAATAGGTGTTTAGGTTAGAATTGAAAATTACACCGAAAATCAAGTTTTCTCTCTATATTATCGAGCGTATTCTTGTGAGTATTTTGAGTATATTTTGAGTATTGCTATACTATGGCAAGTTCAAGTCATAGCCTATATCCTGTTTTTCAACTGTAAGACTGCTCTTTCGAGGTAAGGATTTTTTTTTTTTTTCGAATGATATTATTTCTTCAATATCATTATGTCAAAAATATTGATCTGAAGTTTTTATCAAATTTGGAACTTTTGGGTGCTTGAGTTACTATTCACGTATACTTATCATTACTATTCACGATACTGATAATTATTCACGAATCACGGAGACTATTCATCTAAAAAATGAAAATTTTCCTTTTCGCCTAAAATATCTATTCTGGATACTAGCTTTGATCAGATCCATGTTTTGATCATTCTTGAATTTTACACCACTATGATTATTTTTGAGGTATTTTTGACATGGATAAAACAAAGTACGAATCCTTAATCCTTAATCCTTATCATTTTGTTTCAATCGGATTCGCTTTTTTTAAAAATATTTTTCATCATCCTCGCCTTAAATGATGATATTATTGAATATCTTCGCCCGTAGTGCAAAGATGAATGATTTCGATGAATATCTTTGGCCCGTAGAGTGCAAAGATGAACAGTGTTTAGATGAATACGACTAATCGATGAATATCTTCGGCTCAGAGTGCAAAAGATGAATATTTGATTCTAGATATATATCGATTGATATTACAGGATAAAAGATAGACGATGAACTTTTAAATTCATACATGTAAGATAGTAGTTTGCATTCTCTACTTAACTCTTCTAATGAATTATTATTTCATCATAATATTGATTTAAAACTTGTTGTCTATCAGATTCTATTAGATTTTTCCCTCGTGAAAGACTAACGATAATTTGTTGTATATTATCTTAGTCATAATATTCTTTATCGGGCTAGTTGAGCTCACCCTTTCCTTTTTGTTCCATTTTTCTTCTCGTGAGGCTAGAATGTAAATGAGTAATACTAGCCTGGGGTATGGAATGAAGGTTCTAGAGAGAGTTGTTTAGTAGTCCTCACCATTTTTGTAAAATAATGTATCAATAATTATGATGAGGATTTATTTGAGTGCGGATATTGCCTCTAGATGATAATATTTGTATTTAAACTCACGCTTTTATCGTTGTAATAATAAAGTTGTAGTTGCTTCGCATCATGTATCGACAACTCGTAATGGGTGATGTATACCTATTTTGGGGGCGCCACAAATTGTATCGTAGCTTAGGAATATGATCTCCCATGATATCGGGGAATAGAACTGTGAGGGGAGAGACGAGTAAATCCTTCGCTAAAGGTGTCCTACCTAAGCTTATTTGTTAGTTGGTCAAGATATAGGATATTATGTGATATATTGATTTCCTTAATTAACCCTTGTTTTATGGCAAAAGATTTGAGAATGTCGATCGAGAATATTAACAATGGAAATGAGACCGTGGAGACGCATAAATTTTTTAATAAAAGAAATTTTCTCTTTATTTATTATTTTGAAATAGTAAGGGCGTTCTTTTGATGTTTCTGACCATTGATTTGATTAATGTGGATAGTTAAGGGTAAAATACGCAAATATTTCAAAATAAGCAAGTGGTTATAAAATATTCATTATCGCTTGAATATTCGTTCGGTCGTGGAATATTCGCATCGCTTTGATCCCTGAATATTCGCATTTACCGCGAAAAAGTAAGGGTTGATGTGTGGGCCCCATAACTAAAAAGCGATTGGATGAAGAAAACGACAAATATAAGTTGTTTTTAAATAACGGCAGAAGTTGTTAACTCAAGTATCATCGAAAACGATAAATATAAGTTGTTAAAAACACTAATACGCCGCTGTTAAAACACACTAATACGCTGTTGAAGACACCAGATTGCACCAATTATTGATTCTTACGTAAGAAGGCACTACTCAATAATGGTTACAAGAATTACCGCTCAAAGATTTTATCGAAGTTAATAATTGTCATATGATATTTTATATTTGTCATTGTTTCAATAATCACATTACACAAGATTTTTCATTATCGGCTAATAATTCATATTATCCTAATAATATTATTAGATAACATTATTGGCAATGTCTAGAAAGTTCTGCCTAAGGAGAGGTTTGGTCACCTAATCAAGCGCCAAGAAGAAGAAATTTTATCGAAAGCCCTCTTTCCTGAACCGCCTCGTCACAATGTCAATATCAGATTCAGAATATTATTTGTGAATAATTAATTATTGATTTATATGATGAGGAAAATATTGATTTTATGTGGATATAGATGGAGAAAATTTTAAAAATGACAATTGTTGAAAATTAATATTTTATCTTTTTCCTCGATAAAATAATTCATTTAAATATATTATTTTAATAATATATAATAATGGTGATATTTTTACAACGAATGTGGGATATATGAGTATACGAGGAGGAAGAGTATTTTTGTTGCAATAAATGTTTAAAACATGTTAAACATGCTCATGGACCCCATTTATCGATCGAATTTGATTATAAATGTAAAATCGCCTGCTTGTGGATTTCTTGGCCAATTTCTATTTGGAATTTGGAAAACTTTTCTTCTGCAAAGTTGTAGAGAATTGAATTTCCTATAAAAACTCATGAGATTCAAATTTTCTGATGAAAGGGCTATTTATTATGAATTATTGAAGTTCAAGTTCAAATAATTGATTTTTGGAAGTTTTAAATATTTTTTTTAAGAAAAACGTTTTTTTATTTTTTTTGGCCATCATTAAACATGTGTTGATGTGTGCTGATTTCAAATGTCTAAGGTGGGCTTGAAATTTATATAATATATTATTATTATATTAAATTTTCTTCTTGTGTTCTAAGCATTTTCCTATAAATAGGTGCTTAGGTTAGAATTGAAAATCACACCGTAAACTCCAAGTTTTCTCTCTATATTATCGAGCGATTCTTGTGAGTATTTTGAGTATACTTTGAGTATTGCTATACTAAGCAAGTTCAAGTCAAAGACTATATCCTAGATTCCAAATGTAAGACTCATCTTTCGAGGTAAGTGGATATTATTTTTTTTCAGAATGATATTATTTCTTCAATATCATTATACATCAAATGTCGATCCAAGTTTTTATCAAATTTGAAACTTTTTCATGCTCTGGGTTACTATTCATGGGTTACTATTCATGATTTACTATTCACGAAGTTACTATTCACGAAGTTACTATTCACGAAGTTACTATTCATTCACGAGTACTATTCACGAAGCGCAAGATGTTTTTGTGGAATTTCTATCTTTTGGTGTTTGAGTTACTATTCACGATACTAAGACTATTCACGATACTTGCAAGACTATTCACGATACTTGCATTATTCAATCGAAAAATAAAATTTCTTCTTTTCGTCTAAAATATCTATTCGGATACTAACTCGATCAGATCCATGTTTTGATCATTCTCAATTTTACACCACTACGATTATTTTTGAGGTATTTTTGACGGATAAAACCAAGTACGAATCCTTAATCCTTAATCCTCACATTTTGTTTCACCGATTCGCTTTTTAAAAAAATTTTTTCATCATCCTCGCCTTAAATGATGATATTATGGAATATCTTCGCCCGTAGTGCAAAGATGAATGATTTCTAAGAATATCTTCGCCCAGAAGTAAAAGATGAATGATTTCAAGAATATCTTCGCCCGTAGAAGCAAAAAGATGAACAGTGTTTAAATGAATACGACTTAATCGATGAATATCTTCGCCCCAGAGAGTAAAAGATGAATATTTGATTCCGTATGTATATCGATTGATGTTACAGTGATAAAAGATAGACGATGAACTTTTAAATTCATACATGTAAGATAGTAGTTTGCATTCTCTACTTAACTCTTCTAATGAATTATTATTTCACCATGCTAATATTGATTTAAAATTTGTTGTCTATCAGATTCTATTATATTTTTCCCTCGTCAAGACTAACGATAATTTGTCAGATATTATCTTAGTCATAATATTCTTTATCGAGCTAGTTGAGCTCACCCTTTTTTCTTTTTGTTCCATTTTTCTCGTGAGGCTAGAATATAAATGAAGTAGTACGAAGCCTGGGTATGGAATGAAGGTTTTAGAAAGGATTGTTTAGTAGTCCTCACCATTTTTGTAAAATAATGTATCAATAAATGTGATGAGGATTTATTTGAGTATAGATATTGTCTGTAAGATAATATTTGTATTCAAACTCACAGCTTTTACCGTTGTAATAATAAAGTTGTAGTTGTTTCGCACTACGTATCGACAACCTGTAATAGGTGATGTATACCTATTTTGGGGGCGCCACAATTGGTATCGTAGCTTAGGATACGATCTCTCCAAGTGAGATCGGGAATAGAAACTAGAGGGGAGAGACGAGTAAATCCTTCGCTAAAGGTGTCCTACCTAAGCTTATTTGTTAGTTGGTCAAGATATAGGATATTATGTGATATATTGATTTCCTTAATTAACCCTTGTTTTACGACAAAGATTTGAGAATGTCGACCGAGAATATTAACAATGGAAATGAGACCGTGGAGACGCCTCAGACTCACCAACGAGGAGAACGCAAACAGTCGGGCAATGTTCCTCCCGTGAACAACACCATCGAAAGCGTGATGATGAACGAGGGATGTTTAGAAGTTTTTTTCATAGCTCATGCAAAATCGATTTAGGGAGACTCGTGTTCAAAATACAGAGAGAAATGATAGCAATTCACTGTTGTCACAAACAAGCAGCTCAAAAAGAGTCAGGGACCACCGTAATTTAAGGGAAAGCCGATCCGATCACGGCGAAACACGGGTCAAACAAATTACCAAGATATTCGATGTCTCGGGGATGCACGGAGGAACAGAAGGTTCCATTCGCCACCTTTATGTTCCGCGGCGATGGGCGTATCATCGGTGGAGTCTGAAGTTGCACTCCATCCAAATTCAAGACTCAAAGATGTCTTGGGAGACGCTTTTCAGAATTATTTAATGACAAATACTTTCCCGAAAGTGTTCATTATACGAAGGAAGTGGAGTTCATCGATTGAACAAAACAACACGACGGTGTCTCAAAGACGAGGCAAAGTTTGCAGAGTTATCCAGTGCTCAGACCTCATTCAGTGGAGAATGAGGAACGATGACGCGATGTTTCTTAGAGGTTCAAACCCCAAGATACGCCAAGATCTCATTTCTCATAAATTTTCTCTTATTCAGATGTTGTAAATGTGGCTCAATTATTAGAGCGAGATAACGAGTACGGCCAACCGAGGGACCACAACCAGATCGTACTCGTAGATAAAGCAACAATGTAATAATGATAACCAAATGGAGAAAGAAACAGACGGACAAAAATGGTAACCACTCCGTGGTAATCATGGCCATGAAAATAAAGAAGCGAGTCAGAGGAGATTTTAAAAGAGGAGATTTAACAACGACTATGTGAAGACGACAAAGGCTTAAAAAGAATCGGTTCTAAGGAGAGAGAACGACCACCACCCATTATATGCTACAAATGCGAAAAGAGGGACATATCACCAAACCGCCCACAACAGCTCAAGGTATGCTATAATTGTGGAAAGAAGGACATATCGCCGAGATCAGACAAGAATAAACCTAGTTCAATGGGGATTATGACTCAAAAGATCGTCCCGTAAAAGTCAAAGTCAACGATTCCGGAAGAGCGCTTGTCAGGATCGGTCATAATGCGAGGAACCCAAACGAGGTGATCACGGTAAGCTATTTATAAATTCTCGCGGTTTATACCTTACTTGATACCGGCATACCCATTCATTTATCTCTCCCGCATGTGCTCAACGCTTAAACTCGACCGAGAAATTAGACTTCGACCTATCTCGTGGAAACTCCGCTAGAGAAACTTTCATCACATCCACCGCTTATAAATCTTGTTTGATTCAAGTCGGCACCATTACCTTACCCGCTGACCTTTTATCTCTTTAAAGATACTTGCTTTTGATGTGATTTTAGGGATTGATCGTTAACTACTCATCATGCCAAAATTGATTGTTTTCGTAAGGTCGTTAGTTTTCATATTCCTAACCAACCCGTTGTATTTAATTCAAGCAACTAAACCATTAAAATCAATCACCGCATATCTAATCATAAAGCTATTCGCTTATTAAAAAACTGATGTCAAGCTTTCTTAGCCCATGTTATGGATTTGAATAAAGACACGCCAAATTTGAATAATATTCCCGTTATTATCGACTTTCCGACGATTTCAAGAACTTCCCGCCTACCCCCGTAACGTGAAGTCAATTTTTATCGATCTTGAACCCGCACAAAGCCCATTTCTAAAACCCCATATCGAATGGCTCCTATTGAACTTCAGAGTTAAAGGTCCAACTACAGAATTGAATTGTTGACATCTGCTTTCATTCGCCCCAAGACATCTCCTCGGGGGTGCCCTGCTTTATTTGTAGAAAGAAGAAAGACGGAGTATGCGACTTTCATCGACTATCTGAATCGAACCATGTCACCATCAAGAATAGGTATCCTCTACCTCGTATTGATGACTTGTTTCGACCAAATAAGGGGGCACAATTTTTTCAAAATCGATCTTCGCTCGATATCATCACCAAGATTAGAATCGAGGATATTCCAAAGACCGCCTTTCTAACCCTGTGATGGGCATTATGAATTCTTAGTCATGTCTTTCTTGACTAACTAATGCTCCCGCTTTCATTCATGGATATGATGAACCGAGTATTCAAGGAATATTTGATCAATTCGTTGTTGTTTTTATTGATGACATCCTCATATATTCCAAAAGTCGTGAAGATCATGAGCACCATTTGAAGTCGGTACTCCAAAGGCTTCGTGAAAACCAACTATATGCCAAATTGAAGAAATGCGAGTTCGCTTTGAGGAAGTAGCATTCCTCGGGCACGCAGGTGTCAAACACGGAGTATCCGCTGATCCGCCAAGATCAAGCAATACAAAGTTGGGAGCAACCAAGTTTGATCAAGTACGAGCTTTTTGGCTTAGCCGGTTATTATCTGAGATTCGTGGAAGGGTTTTCTAATCGCTACTCCATTAACTCAAATAAACTCTAAGGATACAAAATTCGCTTCGAGCGAAGAATGCGAGAAAAGTTTCCAAGAGCTTAAGAGAGACTTATTTCTAAGACTGTCTAACAATACCATCCGTTCTTGATGGATTTGTTATCTACAAATGATGCTTCGTGCAAAGGGTTAGGATGTGTTCTCATGCAACGGGGGAAAGTCATAGCCTATGCCTCATCGCGACAACTTAAAGAGTATGAGAGAAATTATCCTACTCATGATCTAGAGTCAAGCAATGCTTGCCGCTAAAGATATGGAGGCACTATCTATATGGGGAGAAAGTGGAGATATATTCGCACCATAAAAGCCTTAAATATTTCTTCACTCAAAAGAACTCAACACGCTAGCAATGACGCTGGCTCGAGCTATCGAAAGACTACGACCACACTATTCAATACCATCCCGGTAAAGTTTAACGTGGTAGCCGACGCATCGAGTAGAAGATCATATGCGAACGAAAAGCGATGATGTCAAGTATACGACAGAGCCAACTTTAATAGAAAAAGTTAAGGTCGCTTTCAAGCCACCGAATCGAGAAATGATGCGCGTATGAAGAAGAAAGTACAAGAAGGAGCTATTCCTAAGCGAGAATCGATGAAGAAGGAATACTTCGAGTCCACTCTAGACTTTCAGGTTCCTAACGACTGATTTGAAGTACAAGATTACGATGGAGGCACACAATACACCATTTGCAATCCATCCTCGAAGTACTAAAATGTATCGTGATCTTCTACATACATTTTGGTGGAACAATACGAAGAGAGAGATTGCAAAGTTTATCTCGATGTGTTTAACTTGCTAACGGTAAAGGCGAGCATCTTGTACCTAAGGGTCCGCTGCAACCACTTGAGATTCCTAATGGAAGTGGGAACACATTACTATGGATTTCAAGCATACGGTCTTCCTACTTGCTTTCTCAAGGCATCAATGCTATTCGGGTTATTGTTGATAGATTAACCAAGTCTCGCTTCATTTCTTGCCGACACGGAGACTTATTCCTCGAACGCCTTGCTAGTATGACGTGAATGAGATTGTGAGGTCAGCATGGCATGCCCAGATCCATAGTTTCGGATCGCGACCCAAGATTCACTTCAAGATTTTGGGTTAGCTTGCAAAAAGCTACGGGCACGGATTTGCGATTTAGTTCGCATACCATCCCCAAACCACGGACAATCGTAGAGACTATTCAAACTCTCAAGATCTATTAAGACTCGTGGTCCTGTACTTCAAGGGTAGTTGATAAGTATTTACCATCGGTGAATTCTCCTACAACAACAAAGCTTATCGTGCAAGTATAGTGTGGCTCCATTCAAGCATTATATGGACGAAAATGTCGCTTCTCCAATATGTTGGGATGAGGTGGGTGAAGCAACATTGTTGGGACCCGAAAGTTAGTACGTATGACTCACCGAAAAGATCCAAATGATTCGACAACGATACAAACCAAGACAAGATCGACAAAAGAGTTATGCGGATCTTCATCGAAAGGACGGGAATTTAATGTAGGGATCATGATTGTCATGAAGTCGCTCCATGGAAGGGAGTTACAAGATTTGGGAAGAGAGGAAAGCTCAATCCACGATTTATCGTCCATTTCAAATTCTCGACCGAGTAGGAAATGTAGCCTATGTACTTTCATAAGCATTCTCCGAGTATGTCTCGTGTTCATAATGTGTTTCATATATCCGTATTTCAGAAATATGTGAAAGACCCGAACCACGCTATCGAAGTTAAACCCATTTAGATAGCCAAGACTTAACGTATGAGGAGGTACCACCAAGATCTTGATAGAAGGAGAGCATGTCCTACGCCAAGAAAGGTCATACCACAAGTTAAAGTTTTGTGGAGGAATCATGCTATAGAGGAAATGACCGAATTGAAACTAAAATGAAAGCGAGGTATCCTCACCTTTTCAAACACTGTGTACGTACGCCAATTTCGAGGACTAAATTTCATAAGGAGGGAGGTCAGAAGACCCCAAAATTTTTATTAATAAAAAGAAATTTCTTTTATTTATTATTTTGAAATAGTAAGGGTTGATTTGATTAATGTGGATAGTTAAGGGTTAAATACGCAAATATTTCAAAATAAGCAAGTGGTTATAAAATATTCATTATCGCTTGGGAATATTCGTTTGTCGTGGAATATTCGCATCGCTTGGAATATTCGTATTTACTCTGCCAAGCAAATGCATGTGTGGGCCCCATAACTAAAAGCGATCGATGAAGAAAACGACAAATATAAGTTGTTTTTAAATAACTACAGAAGTTGTTACCAAGTAATACCGCTTGAATACCCTCTGGTTAAAACACACTAATACGCTTGTTGAAAGAAGAAGACACCAGATTGCACCAATTATTGATTCTTACGTAAGAAGGCACTACTCAATAATGGTTACAGTAATTATCGCTCAAGATTTTATCGAGTTAATAATTGTCATATTGATATTTTATATCATCATTGTTTCAATAATCACATTACACAAGATTTTTCATTATCGGCAATAATTCATATTATCCTAATAATATTATTAGATAACATTATTGGCAATGTCTAGAAAGTTCTCGCCTAAGGAGAGGTTTGGTCACCTAATCAAGCCACCAAGAAGAAGAAATTTTATCGAAAGCCCCTTTTTCCTTGAACCCGCCTCAATCATTAATATCAGGATTCTCAGTAATATTATTTGTGAATAATTAATTATTGATTTATATGATGAGGAAAATATTGATTTTATGTGGATATAGATGGAGAAAATTTTTAAAATGACAATTGTTGAAAATTAATATTTTATCTTTTTCTCGATAAAATAATTCATTTAAATATATTATTTTAATAATATATTAATCTGTGATATTTTTACAACGAATGTGGGATATATGAGTATATACGAGGAGGAAGAGTATTTTTGTTGCAATAAATGTTTAAAACATGTTAAACATGCTCTGCGACCCCATTTATCGACCGAAATTTGATTATAAATTGTAAAATCGCCTGCTTGTGGATTTCTACCAATTTCTATTTGGAATTTGGAAAACTTTCTTCTGCAAAGTTGTAGAGAATTGAATTTCCTATAAAAACTCGCGAGATTCGAATTTTCTGATGAAAGGGCTATTTATTATGAATTATTGAAGTTCAAGTTCAAATAATTGATTTTTGGAAGTTTTAATTATTTTTTTTAAGAAAAACGTTTTTTTTCATTTTTTGTGGCAATTAAACATGTGTTGATGGTGTGATTTCAAATGATTCTAAGAGGTGGGCTTGAAATTTTTTAATATATATTATTATTATATTAAATTTTCTTTCTTTTGTGTTCTAAGCATTTTCCTATAAATAGGTGCTTAGGTTAGAATTGAAAATCACACCGTAAACCAAGTTTTCTCTCTATATTATCGAGCGATTCTTGTGAGTATTTTGAGTATACTTTGAGTATTGCTATACTAAGGTGCAAGTTCAAGTCAAAGACTATATCCTTGTATTCTAAATGTAAGTACCGATCTTTCGAGGTAAGTGGATATTATTTTTTTTCAGAATGATATTATTTCTTCAATATCATTATAATTCAAATGTCGATCCAAGTTTTTATCAAATTTGAAACTTTTTCATGTTCTGGGTTACTATTCATGGGTTACTATTCATGAGTTACTATTCACGAAGTTACTATTCACGAAGTTACTATTCACGAAGTTACTATTCACGAGTACTATTCATTAAGTACTATTCATGAAAGATGTTTTTTTGTGGAATTTCTATCTTTGGTGTTGAGTTACTATTCACGATACTTAAGACTATTCACGATACTAACTATTCACGATACTAGACTATTCAATCGAAAAATAAAATTTCTTCTTTTCGTCTAAAATATCTATTCGGATACTAACTCGATCAGATCCATGTTTTGATCATTCTCAATTTTACACCACTACGATTATTTTTGAGGTATTTTTGACGGATATAAAACCAAGTACTAATCCTTAATCCTTAATCCTTGTCATTTTGTTTTGTTTCACCGATTCGCTTTTTTAAAAAATTTTTCATCATCATCCTCACCTTAAATGATGATATTATGGAATATCTTTGGCCCAGAGTAAAAGATGAATGATTTCTTAAGAATATCTTCGGCCCAGAAGTGCAAAGATGAATGATTTTCAAGAATATCTTTCGCCCGTAGTAGCAAAGATGAACAGTGTTTAAATGAATACGACTAATCGATGAATATCTTCGCCCCAGAGTAAAGATGAATATTTGATTCCGTATGTATATCGATTGATGTTACAGGATAAAAGATAGACGATGAACTTTTAAATTCATACATGTAAGATAGTAGTTTGCATTCTCTACTTAACTCTTCTAATGAATTATTATTTCACCATGTAATATTGATTTAAAATTTGTTGCCTATCAGATTCTATTATATTTTTCCTCGTCAAGACTAACGATAATTTGTCAGATATTATCTTAGTCATAATATTCTTTATCGAGCTAGTGAGCTCACCCTTTTCCTTTTTGTTCCATTTTTCTGAGAGGCGAGAATATAAATGAGTACTTAGCTCTGGGGTATGGAATGAAGGTTTTAGAAAGGATTGTTTAGTAGTCCTCACCATTTTTGTAAAATAATGTATCAATAAATGTGATGAGGATTTATTTGAGTATAGATATTGTCTGTAAGATAATATTTGTATTCAAACTCACGCTTTATCAAGTTGTAATAATAAAGTTGTAGTAGAAGTGTTTCATACATGTATCGACAACTCGTAATGTGATGTATACCTATTTTGGGGCGCCACACTGGATATCATGACTCAAAAGAAGGTATGCTAAAAGTCAAAGTCAACGACATATCGCTTCGAAGAGCGTTTGTCAATGTGGATCGGTCAAAATGCGAGGAACCCAAACGAGGTGATCACGGTAAGCTATTTATAAATTCTTCACGTAAGTTTATACCTTACTTGATACCCTTACTTGATACCCACCCATTCATTTATCTCTCCGCTTGTGCTCAACGCTTAAACTCGACCGAGAAATTAGACTTTAACCTATCTCGAAAACTCCGCTAGAGAAACTTTCATCACATCCATCGCTTATAAATCTTGTTTGATTCAAGTTGGCACCATCACCTTACCTGCTGACCTTTTATCTCTTTAAAGATACTTGCTTTTGATGTGATTTTAGGATTGATCGTTAACTACTCATCATGCCAAAATTGATTGTTTTCGTAAGGTCATAGTTTTCATATTCCTAACCAACCCGTTGTATTTAATTCAAGCAACTAAACCATTAAAATCAATCACCGCTATATCTAATCATAAAGCTATTCGCTTATTGAAAACGGATGTCAAGCTTTCTTAGCCCATGTTATGGATTTGAATAAAGACACGCCAAATTTGAATAATATTCCCGTTGTTATCGACTTTCCCGACGATTTCAAGAACTTCCTGGCCTACCCCGTAACGTGAAGTCAATTCTTTATTGATCTTGAACCCGCACAAAGCCCATTTCTAAAACCCCATATCGAATGGCTCCTATTGAACTTCAGAGTTAAAGGTCCAACTACAGTGAATTGTTGGACATCGCTTTCATTCTGGCCCCAAGACATCTCCTCGGGGTGCTCCTATTTTATTCAGAAAGAAGAAAGACGGAGTATGCGACTTTGTATCGACTATCGAAATCGAACCATGTCACCATCAAGAATAGGTATCCTCTACCTCGTATTGATGACTTGTTTGACCAACAGTAAGGGGCACAATTTTTTTCAAAGATCGATCTTCGCTCGATATCATCACCAAGATTAGAATCGAGGATATTCCAAAGACCGCCTTTAAACTCTGGGTGACGGGCATTATGAATTCTTAGTCATGTCTTTCTGATTAACTAATGCTCCTCGCTTTCATGGATATGATGAACCGAGTATTCAAGGAATATTTGATCAATTCGTTGTTGTTTTTTTATTGATGACATCCTCATATATTCCAAAAGTCGTGAAGATCATGAGCACCATTTGAAGTCGGTACTCCAAAGGCTTCGTGAAAACAAACTATATGCCAAATTGAAGAAATGCGAAGTTCGCTTTGAGGAAGTAGCATTCCTTGGGCACGTGGTGTCAAAACATGGAGTATCCGCTGATCCCACCAAAGATCAAGCAATACAAAGTTGGGAGCAACCAAGTCTGTGATCAAGTACGAAGCTTTTTTCGGCTTAGCCGGTTATTATCGGAGATTCGTGGAAGGGTTTTCTAATCGCTACTCCATTAACCCAAATAACTCCAAAGGATACAAAATTGCTTGGAGCGAAGAATGCGAGAAGAGTTTCCAAGAGCTTAAGAGGAGACTCATTTCTAAGACTGTTTCTAACAATACCATCCGTTTGGATGGATTTGTTATCTACAAATGATGCTTCGTGCAAAGGGTTAGGATGTGTTCTCATGCAACGGGGAAAGTCATAGCCTATGCCTCATGCGACAACTTAAAGAGTATGAGAGGAATTATCCTACTCATGATCTAGAGTCATAGCAAAGCTGCTGCGCTAAAAGATATGGAGGCACTATCTATATATGGGAGAAAGTGGAGATATATTCGCACCATAAAAGCCTTAAATATTTCTTCACTCAAAAGAACTCAACATACGCGCAAACGACGCTGGCTCGAGCTATTGAAAGACTACGACCACACTATTCAATACCATCCTCGAAAAGCGAAACGTGGTAGCCGACGCGCCGAGTAAAGATCATATGCAGAATGAGTGCGATGATGTCAAGTATACGACAGAGCCAACTTTAATAGAAAAAGTTAAGGTCGCTTCAAGCCACCGAATCTTGAGTCGATGCGTATGAAGAAGAAAGTACAAGAAGGAGCTATTCCGTAAGCGAGAATCGATGAAGAAGGAATACTTCGAGTCCACTCTGCACTTTCAGGTCCCTAACGACTGATTTGAAGTACAAGATTATGATGGAGGCACACAATACACCATTTGCAATCCATCTCGAAGTACTAAAATGTATCGTGATCTTCGACATACATTTTGGTGGAACAATACGAAGAGAGAGATTGCAAAGTTTATCTCAATGTGTTTAACTTGTCAACGGTAAAGGCGAGCATCTAGTACCTAAGGGTCCGTTGCAACCACTCGAGATTCCGAAATGGAAGTGGGAACACATTACCATGGATTTCAAGCACGGTCTTCCTACGGCTTCTCAAGGCATCAATGCTATTTGGGTTATTGTTGATAGATTAACCAAGTCTCGCTTCATTTCTTGCCGATACGGAGACTTATTCCTCGAACGCCTTGCTAGTATGTACGTGAATGAGATTGTGAGGTCAGATGGCATGCCAAGATCCATAGTTTCGATCGCGACCCAAGATTCACTTCAAGATTTTGGGTTAGCTTGCAAAAGCTATGGGCACGAATTTACGATTTAGTTCTAAGATACCATCCTCAAACGGACGGACAATCGAGAGAGACTATTCAAACTCTTGAAGATCTATTAAGACTCGTGGTCCTGTACTTCAAGGGCGCTGATAAGTATTTACCATCGGTGGAATTCCTCCAACAACAACAGCTTATCGTGCAAGTATAGTGTGGCTCCATTCAAGCATTATATGGACGAAAGTGTCGCTTCCAATATGTTGGGATGAGGTGGGTGAAGCAACATTGTTGGGACCCGAAAGTTAGTACGTATTTATGACTACACCGAAAAGATCCAAATGATTCGACAACGATACAAACCAAGACAAGATCGATAAAAGAGTTATGCGGATCTTCATCGAAAGGACGTGGAATTTAGTATAGGGGATCATGTATTGTCATGAAGTCGCTCCATGGAAGGGAGTTACAAGATTTGGGAAGAGAGGAAAGCTCAATCCACGATTTATCGGTCCATTTCAAATTCTCGACCGAGTAGGAAATGTAGCCTATAGACTCGCTGCTACCTCCGAGTATGTCTCGTGTTCATAATGTGTTTCATATATCCGTATTTCAGAAATATGTGAAAGACCCAAACCACGCTATAGAAGTTAGAACCGACGAGATAGCCAAGACTTAACGATGAGGAGGTACCGCCAAGATCTTTGATAGAAGGAGCATGTCCCACGCCAAGAAAGGTCATACCACAAGTTAAAGTTTTGTGGAGGAATCATGCTATAGAGGAAATGACCGAAATTGAAACGGAAATGAAAGCGAGGTATCCTCACCTTTTCAAACACCAGTACGTACGCCAATTTCGAGGACGAAATTTCATAAGGAGGGAGGTCAGAAGACCCCAACTTATTATTAATGAAATTTAATTTTCTATTTATTATTTTGAAATAAGTAGGGTTGATTTGATTAATGTGGATAGTTATGGGTAAAATACGCAAATATTTCAAAATAAGCAAGTGGTTATAAAATATTCATTGTTGTTTTGGGAATATTCGTTTGGTCGTGGAATATTCTTGCATCGCTTGGGAATATTCGACGACTGACAAGCAAATTTTTGTGGGCCCCATAACTGAAAAGCGATCGATGAAGAAAACGACAAATATAAGTTGTTTAAAAATAACTACAGAGTAGTTGTTTACGTGTATATCGTTAAAATACTCTTGGTGGTTAAAACACAAAGAAGACACCAGATTGCACCAATTATTATTGATTCTTACGTAAGAAGGCACTACTCAATAATGGTTACAGTAATTACTGCTCAAAGATTTTTTATCGATTTAATAATTGTCATTGATATTTTATATTGTCATTGTTTCAATAATTGTCATTACACAAGATTTTTCATTATCGAAGCAATAATTCATATTATCCTAATAATATTATTAGATAACATTATTGGCAATGTCTAGAAAGTTCTATATAAGGAGAGGTTTGGTCACCTAATCAAGCGCCAAGAAGGAGAAATTTTATCGAAAGCCCCTCTTCCTGAAACTACCTCGTCACAATATCAGTGATTCTCAGTAATATTATTTGTGAATAATTAATTATTGATTTATATGATGAGAAAAAATATTGATTTTATGTGGATATAGATGGAGAAAATTTTTAATGTGACAATTGTTGAAAATTAATATTTTATCTTTTCCGATAAAATAATTCATTTAAATATATTATTATATTTTAATAATATAATAATGGTGATATTTTTACAAAGAATGTGGGATATATGAGTATACGAGGAGGAAGAGTATTTTTTGTTGCAATAAATGTTTAAAACATGTTAAACATGTCTGGTGGACCCCATTTATCGAATCGAATTTGATTATAAATTTATAAAATCGCCTCGCTTGTGGATTTCTTGGCCAATTTTTGTTTGGAATTTGGAAAACTTTCTTCTCGCAAAGTTGTAGAGAATTGAATTTCCTATAAAAACTCATGAGATTCGATTTTTCTGATAAAAGGGCTATTTATTATGAATTATCAAGTTCAAGTTCAAATAATTGATTTTTGGAAGTTTAAAATAATTTAAATTAGAAAACGTTTTTTTGATGTTTGGTGGGCTTGGTTGGTTGTTGAAATGAGCTGATTTCAGTTTATAAGAGTATATATAGAGAAAATATTTATATATATTAATATTATATTAAATTTTCTACTTTGGTGTTCTAAGCATTTTCCTATAAATAGGTGCTTAGGTTAGAATTGAAAATCACACCGTAAACCCAAAGTTTTCTCTCTATTATTATCGAGTTTATTCTTGTGAGTATTTTGAGTATATTTTGAGTATTGCTATACTAAAAGTTCAAGTCATAGCCTATATCCTGTTTCAACTTTGTAAGTACTCGCCTTTTTCGAGGTAAGTGATATTATTTTTTTTTTTCAGAATGATATTATTTCTTCAATATCATTATGTCAAATATTGATCTGAAGTTTTTATCAAATTTAGAACTTTTGGTGTCTGAGTTACTATTCACGATACTATTCACTATTCACGATACTACATTATTCACTACTACTTATTTACTATTCATCTAAAAATAAAAATTTTCCTTTTCGTCTAAAATATCTATTCGGATACTAGCTTTGATCAGATCCATGTTTTGATCATTCTCAAATTTTACACCACTATGATTATTTTTGAGGTATTTTTGACATGGATAAAACAAAGTACGAATCCTTAATCCTTAATCCTTGCCATTTTTTGTTTCATCGATTCGCTTTTTTAAAATATTTTCATCATCCTCGCCTTAAATGATGATATTATTGAATATCTTTGGCCTCAGAAAGCAAAGATGAATGATTTCGATGAATATCTTTGGCCGTAGAAAAAAAAAGATGAAATGTGTTTAGATGAAATACGACCAAATCGATGAATATCTTCGGCCCGTAGTGCAAAGATGAATATTTGATTCCGATATATATCGATTGATATTACAGTGGATAAAAGATAGATTTATGAACTTTTAAATTCATACATGTAAGATAATAGTTTGCATTCTCTACTTAACTCTTCTAATGAATTATTATTTCATCGCATGTAATATTGATTTAAAACTTGTTGCCTATCAGATTCTATTAGATTTTTCCCTCGTCAAGACTAACGATAATTTGTTGTATATTATCTTAGTCATAATATTCTTTATCGGGCTAGTTGAGCTCACCCTTTTCTTTTTGTTCCATTTTTCTTCTCGTGAGGCGAGAATGTAAATGAGTACTAGCCTGGGTAATGGAATGAAGGTTCTAGAGAGTTGTTTAGTAGTCCTCACCATTTTTGTAAAATAATGTATCAATAATTATGATGAGGATTTATTTGCGTGTGGATATTGTCTGTAGATGGAAATATTTGTATTTAAACTCACAGCTTTATATGTTGTATATTGTAGTTGTTTCGCACTCATGTATCGACAACTCGTAATGGGTGATGTATACCTATTTTGGGGGCGCCACAAATGGTATCGTAGCTAGGATATGATCTCCGGACGGAGATCGGAGAATAGAACTAGGATGGGAGAGACGAATAAATCCTTCGCTAGTGTGTCCTACCTAAGCTTATTTGTTAGTTGGTCAATATATAGGGACATTATGTGATATGTTGATTTCCTTAATTAACCCTTGTTTTATGGCAGTATTTGAGAATGTCGACTGAGAATGTTAACAGTGGAGTAAATGAGACCGTGGAAACACCTGTATTCACCAATAAAGAGAATGTGCAGCAGGCCGATAATGTTTCTCCTGTGAACAACGCCACTGAGCAGATGATGAACGACGGGATGTTTAGAAGTTTTTTGTAATTCATGCAAAATCAGATGAGGGAGACTCGTGTACAAAATACAGGTGGAAATGATAACAACGCACGATTTATCACGGCCAAACAGTTCAAAGAGTTGGGACCACCAGAATTCTAGGGAAAGCCGGATCCAATTAAGGCGGAGACGTGGGTCAAACAAATCACCAAGATATTCGATGTCTTGGATGCACGGAGAATGTAGGTTCCATTCGCCACCTTTATGTTCCGTGAATGAGGCAGACATCGGTGGGAATCTATGAAGCGCACCCATCCAAATTCGCAAGACTCAAAGATGTCTTGGGAGACGTTTTCAAACTTTTCAATGACAAGTACTTTCCCGAAAGTATTCATTCATATGAAGAAGTAGAGTTCATTAGATCCGAACAAAATAACATGGACGGTGTCCCAGTACGAGGCAAAATTTGCATAGTTATCCAGGTTTACACCTCATTTGGTGGAGAATGAGGAACGTATGACGCGGATGTTTCTGAGAGGTTTGAAACCCGACATACGCCAAGATCTCATTTCTCATAAATTTTCTCTCTTCGATGTTGTCAACAGGCTCAATTATTAGAGCGAGATAACGAGTACGCTCAACCGAGGGACCACAACCAGATCATACCTAGGAGATAGTAGTCAATGTAACAACGATAACCAAATGGAGAAAGAAAAAGATTCGACAAAAAATGGCAACCACTCTGTGGTAATCATGCGCCATGAAAATAGAAGAAGTGAGTCGGGGGGAGATTTTAAAAAGAGGAGATTCAACAATGACAATGCAAAGACGTCAACACCAAAGAAAGAATCGGTTCTAAGGAGGAGAACGACCACCGGTCCGAATACTAAAAATGCGGAAAGAGTGACATATCACCAAACCGCCTACAACAGCTTCAAGGTATGCTATAATTGTGGAAATGAAGGACATATCGCCGAGATCAGATGCGGTGAATAAACCTAGTTCAATGGGGATCGGTGACTCAAAAGGTCATCCCGTAAAAGTCAAAGTCAACGGCTTTTACGGAAGAGCGTTTGTCGTGACTGGTCAAAATGCGAGGAACCCAAACGAGGTGATCACGGGTAAGCTAATCATAAATTCTTGTGAAGTTTATACCTTACTAGATATCGGTGTTACCCATTAATTTATATCTCCTGCTTGTGCTCAACGTTTAAACTTGACTCCGGAGAAATTAGACTTTGACTTATCTGTGGAGACTCTGTTAGGAGAAACTTTCACCACATCCACTATTTATAAATCTTGTCTAATCCAAGTTGGCACCATCACCTTACCTGTTGACCTTATCTCTTTAAAGATACTTGCTTTTGATGTGATTTTAGGGATTGATTGGTTAACTACTCATCATGCCAAAATTGATTGTTTTCGTAAGGTTGTTAGTTTTCATATTCTTAAACAACCTGTTGTTCGAATTCAAGCAACTAAACCATTAAAATCAATCACTGTTATATCTAATCATAAAGCTATTCGTTTATTGAAAAATGGATGTCAAGCTTTCTTAGCCCATGTTATGGATTTGAATAAAAACACGCCAAATTTGAATAATATTCCTGCCATGTTATTGACTTTCCCGACGATTTCAAAGAACTTCCCGCCTACCCCGTAACGTGAAGTTGAATTCTTTAATGATCTTGAACCCGGTACAAAGCCCATTTCTAAAACTCCATATCGAATGGCTCCTATTGAACTTCGTGAGTTAAAGGTCCAATTACAGAGTTGTTGGACATCGGTTTCATTCGTCCCCAAGACATCTCCTCGGGGTGCTCCTGCTTTATTCAGTAAAGAAGAAAGACGGGAGTATGCGACTTTGTATTGACTATCGAGAATTGAACCATGTCACCATCAAGAATAGTATCCACTACCTCGTATTGATGACTTGCTTCACCAGCCATAAGTAGCACAATTCTTTTCAAAGATCGATCTTCGCTTCCGATATCATCACCAAGATTAGAATCGAGGATATTCCAAAGACCGCCTTCGTAACTCGATACGGGCATTATGAATTCTTAGTCATGTCTTT
The DNA here is from genome assembly GCA_020205615.1 of Panax quinquefolius. Taxonomy (NCBI): domain Eukaryota; kingdom Viridiplantae; phylum Streptophyta; class Magnoliopsida; order Apiales; family Araliaceae; genus Panax; species Panax quinquefolius. Next base: position 126,999,377 of record CM035161.1, on the reverse strand, counting down.
TGGATTAACTAATGCTCCGCGCGCTTTCATGGATATGATGAACCGAGTATTCAAGGATTATTTGGATCGGCCTCGTTGTGTTTGTTTTTATTGATGACATCCTCATATATTCCAAAAGTCAGAAGATCATGAGCACCATTTGAAGCCGGTACTCCAAAGGCTTCGTGAAAACAAGCTATATGCCAAGTTGAAGAAATGCGAGTTCGCTTGAGGAAGTAGCATTCCTTGGGCACGTGGTGTCAAAACATGGAGTATCCGTCGACTGGCGAAGATCAAGCAATACAAAGTTGGGAGCAACCAAAGTCTCGCGATCAAGATCGTAGCTTTTTGGGCTTAATTTGGTTATTATCGGAGATTCGTGGAAGGGTTTTCTCGAATCGCTACTCCATTAACTCAAATGACTCGGAAGATATAAAATTCAGATGGAGCGAGGAATGCGAGAAGAGTTTCAAGAGCTTAAGAGGAGACTCATTTCTAAGACTGTTTCTAACAATACCATCCGGTTCGATGGATTTCTTATCTACAAATGATGCTTCTGCAAAGGGTTATGATGTGTTCTCATGCAACGTGGGAAAGTCATAGCTTATGCCTCGTGACAACTTAAAGAATATGAGAGGAATTATCCTACTCATGATCTAGAGTTGGCATGCAGCCCGCTTGTTTTCGCTTTAAAGATCCGGAGGCACTATCTATACGGGGAGAAAGTGGAGATATATTCAGACCATAAAAGCCTCAAATATTTCTTCATCCAAAAAGAACTCAACATGCGGCAGCGACGTTGGCTCGAGCTATTGAAAGACTACGACCACACTATTCAATATTGTAAGACCCCAACTTTTATGAATAAAGATGATTTTTCGATGAATATTATTTTTGAGTATTATGGAATGAATTTGATATAATGTTACAAATTGTGGGTAGTATTTATAAATTTTGCAAAAGTATCGCAGTTGTCTTATAAATATTCGATCGGGTGTGGGAATATTTTTTTGCGAGGGAATATTCGTATAACCGACACAATCATTAGTGGACCCAGCGAAATTATCATTTTGATTGAGAAAAACGACAAAAATATTTTATAAATAACGGTTGAGGTGTTATTGTTAAAAGCTGTTGAACTACCCGGTAGTAAAAGTATATGTAATACATTACGTGGTTGCGTAGTAGCTTTCAGATTATTGATTATTGATGCTTTACGTGATAAGTCACTCAAGCTTATACTTGCATTATTATTCCTAACGATAATTATTGCATTATATCTCTCATATTATTGATTCAATTATTGTTCACAAAGATCATGTGCATAATATGTTATTTTATTAAATCAATAATCGAGACGACAAAGTTATTCATATTATTAAATTGTAATATTTACAATGTCTGTAAGTTCATCGAGGAGAGGTTTGGTCACCTAATAAGCCAGCTTAATAAGGAGAAATCCTTATTGAAAGCCCCTTTCACAGGAGCGACACGGTTGTTAAATATAGTGAGTTATGATATTTAATGATGGATAAGTTCGTGTTGATTAAAGATGAATTTGATAGTTCCATTGTGTTGAAATTATTAAGCCAATCATGTTTGATGATAAAGCATATACTTTGTAAATAATCTTATTCATTTATTAATAAAAAGTATTAATTTATTAAAGGCTTTTAATTATCTACATGATGTCGCTTTTTATAATATGTGATAAACCCATAGTTTTAAGCAATGCTTTTAGAATAATGATGATGATCATTCTAATGAGATCTAAATTCTTAGAAAGCTTAAAACTAAAATAGTTCCCAATCGTTGATTTACTAAATCGGGGATTAGTGAATCCGATAGATCGGGTACATACGCTGTTTGCTTCATCGATGAGGATGATTGATCTCACGATCATTTGTGTGGAGACACTAAAGCAAGTACGTAGGTGCTTATTAGAGAATAAGTTCACCGAACGCGGCTCGCTAAGGAATACCTAATGGAGTTTTATTTGCCCGTCAATAGAATTCCTCAGAGTGATAGTAGACAAGTAATCCTTGACTCGAGATCATCATAAGATCTCGTGTATGATGAGTTATACTTTGACTTATTCCTTAAGACCCTTAGGTATATCAAAGGGGTATGCTTGGTATAATAAGTCAGTATATGGAGATAATGTATGATCAATAAAGAATCTACCACTTCTAATAAAAGAAGAGAAATGTCCTATGTGATTCGATAAATGACAACCCAAAGAGTCCTCGGGTTAAGGCGTAATGAAATTAGAAAGGAGTTTCTAATTTGCATTATTTGAGTCAGGCATTTAAGGATCGAAATATATATAATTAAATAAAATAAGACTTGACAAAGAATTCCATGCCTTATATTTAATCGGGACATCAGATGGTGGAAGGATCAATCAGCATACTGCAGAACTATTTACTCAAAGGTTCTTTAATGATTAATGTTGAAATCTATATTATCCGGAAAGTCGCTGATCGCTAGGAGGCTTATCCCTATCAGAGAATAAATATTATTTATTTAAATAAATTAATTGTTTAATTTATTTATTTAAATAAGATTAGAATTGTTCTAATTGATTTATTCACAACCTGCTTAATATGGAGAACCTAAAGGGTCACACCATAAAAGGAAGAATAATTATTTAAGAAGTTAATGGCATAATCGTAATAATATAGTTAAGTATATTTAATTTAATCTATGGTGATAGAATAAATTAAATAGCTTAATATTTATTATTTAATATTTTAGAAATATTAAATATAAATTAATAAGAGGAGTCTTATTAATATTATTACAATTATTATTATTTTAATTTCTAAAAGAGTTTAGGAATTAATTTAATATAAGTATTTCATTTATTCCTAATCGATTAGGAAGGAAAATTAGTTAAAGGAGTTTAATTAATTATCCCTAATAAGATTAGGGAGCTTAATTAATTAAAAGAATTTAATTAATTAAATAAAACCCAATTCCTTAATTGTTAAGATGGGTTGCCTACATCTATAAATAAGAGGAGTCTTATTATGGGTGATATGGGTTGTTGATTTTTTTTTTCAACATACGACATAATTCCAATTGTTGGAGAGTACACCTTTTCTATGTAGATAGAAAACTAGGGTTTAGCCAAATACCCCATCTTCTTGAATTTTCTTCTTCCTCGTGGATCACCCCAGAGGCCAAACATTTGGGTGGCTAACGCCGATCAAAGGAAGGAACCAAACCCTATGGATTCAAGATCGAACGCGAAAGGATTTGAGGTGAACTTGCACCGAGGAAGCTCGATCTTCAAGGGTATGATTTATTCTTTATCTTTTTCGCTTAATTAATAATTGTGCATAAAGGGTGATCCGTATATGGTTTGTAAAATTTTAAAAACTCGATTTTACACGCTTCCGCTTAATTTTGCAATTTGATCAAGGCATTTTAAATATTACAAACCTAATAAAGGGTATCGTGAGCAAACCTTTATGCTAATTATTAATTGTTTTAATTTGATATATATCGATATGTGTTTAGAAACAATTTAATTGGGCATAATTTTATCAGATAAAATTTAATAAATAAAAAAAAATCAAAAAAAAAAAAAAAAAAAAAAACAAAAAATCATTTTTTTTTTTTTTTATTAAAAAAAAAAAAATCAAAATTATTCGATTAATCCAGCTTTTAATAAACAATTAAAAAAACAAAAAAATTCATTTAAATCACTGACCTTTTATTATAATGCAAAAAAAAAAAAAAAAAATATTATATATATCATTAACGTGGCAAATAAAAAAAAGGAATAGCATAAAATGCATTAAAACAAATATTATAACATGGCCCATAAAAAAAAAAAGAAATAGAAATATATATATATATAGCTATATATTATAATATATAATATATATGATATAAGGATATATATATATATATATATATATATATATATATATATATATATATATATATATATATATATATATATATATATATATATATATATATTATAATTATTATATAATTAAAATAAAAGTTTATTTTAATTTTAAAATAAAAAAAAGTTTATTTTAATATTAAAATATAAAGTTTTATTTTAATTTTAAATAATTTTATAATTAAAATAAAAGGTTTATTTTAATTTTAAAATAAAAGGTTTATTTTAATATTAAAATAAAAGATTTATTTTAATTTTAAAATTAAATTTCATGCTAACTAATTAGAGTTGGAATCGATTCCATAATAACTAATTGAGTTGAAATTGATTTTATTTTTCCTAAAATAAAGGAGTTTATTTGTGAATAGGAAAGTAAATCCATCTTTCCTTAAATAAAGGAGTTTATTTTAGATATGAAATAAGATTTCATATTATTCAAAATAAAAGAGTTTATTTGTGAATAGGAAAAGAATCCATCCATGTTTCCTTAAATAAAGGAGTTTATTTAAATATGAAATAAGATTTCATATTATTCAAAATAAAGGAGTTTATTTGTGAATGTGAAAGAATATCCGTGTTTCCTTTAATAAAAGATTTTTTTTTATTTTTTAATTACAAAATAAAAGAGAATTTTTTTCCATAATTAATTAAAATAAAGGAGTTTATTTTGATTAAAGATTTTGATTAAAATAAAATAGTTTATTTTATTCAAAATAGGATAAATTAAAATAAAATAGTTTTATTTTGATTTAAATTTGATTTAAATAAAGGAGTTTATTTTGATTCAAAATTAGATTTTATACTAACTAAATTTGCCCATTAAATGATATCAATATATATATTAAATGTTTATTATTCATAAGATGAATGTTATTTATCGATGCATACGATGATGATGTATGATAATAAATAAATGGATTGATTATGGACTATCGATTAAATATGATTGATTTTTATTTTAGTCGGATGCATTTAATGTATGGGTTTTATTAAATGGGGTCTCACAGACTGCGCTTTCTAATTTTTCTTAATGTAAATTCTATCTCCTCCTATGTATTTCCCTCGATCACGATCAAGGTTTCTATTTATTTTAAAATAGTTTTGTAATAGGAATAGTTAGAATTAATTTTGAAGAATTAGAGATCAAGGAGCAAGGAGCGCCAAGACCCGCTTTGTAATGGAGCCCGTTTAAATGTAATAGTTATATTTAAATATTATTTCTTGCACCCTTGGGGAGCTCAATTTTTGTTCACTTGGTGGCTCTAGTGAACCAAACTAGAATAAAAGTCCATAATCAATCCGTAGTAGAATATAGATTCTATATGTGCATGCTTATACTATATATATTATATATTATGCAAACATGCTTCGCATGTTCATTAATACGACGCGTATTTTATATATATATATACGCGCTACTTAAACAAGATGAGACAAATTAATAACAAACCCCTCAATTTTTATATTAAGTCCTAAGCGCTCAAAGATATTTGAATATCGAACGTCGCTTTCTAAGATGATAAAATTAATAGAGTATTAAATATTTAATACGAGTTTGTTGTGTCACCACAAGGCAAGTATTAAGTATTTAAGATGTTAATTTATCACATTTGATGCTTATAAAGAAAATTGAACAATATTGTTTTGTCAGTGTCACCACAAGGATGATATTTTTCTTTTTGAATATATACGGGTGCTAGTTCTGACTTAACTTGGATAATTTTGATTCTGGATGTGCCACCACTGATCAAAATAATCTAAGAGGCAAAAGAAAAGGAGTCAGATAGTTGATGTAATCGACAAAAGTTGTCTACCTATTTATTTATATATAGTTTGTTGTGTCACCACAAGGCTATATACATTTGAAATGGGATCCTTATTCTCACTAAAGAAATCTTTAATTAGATTTTGCCAACTATATAAGTGGGTAATATAGTTTGAAGAAAATAGTGGGAGATACCAATTTAAAACAAGACCTAAATTATTTTGGTAATTAATAAAAGAATGTATGTTAAAATGTTGTTAATTACAAATTCATTTATGTAATTTTACAATGTCTAAAAATTACTATCATCATGCTAAGCATATTAGATGCTAAATTAACTGCACCAAATTAAACCTGATTGGTTAAGGAATTTGAGAATAGTTCTCATAGTCAAAAGCTATCTTATGTCCTTAATACGCCTATCCCTCGCAATGGTTGCGCATAATGCCTCCGAGGAAGAGATCGCTACTTTTAGAAAGTGGCAAGATGATGCACAATTGGCTCAACGCATCATGCTCAGATCCACGAAAGTAACGAGCTTCAAATACAAGATGAAACTATGGATGCTTCTACTATATTCCCCGCACATCAAGTAGTCGATGGTGAGGAAAGTAGACCGATAGATATCGACATCTAAGGAGCTCTTCCGATCTAGAATGGCCAATGACACTATAAAGATGCATAAAAAGTTCTTAACATAATCAATTTGATTGATCAATTAGACAACGAAGTTTTTGTGTCATGGATGGAGAGTTGAGCCAAGATTTGATCTCGCACTCACTCCCTGACTCTTTCACAATTGTTGTGAATTTTCATATAAACAAGCTAGATATCGCCTTTCACTACCGATTTGCTTAACATATTGAAAAATGTCGAGAGTCACTTTCCAACCAAGAAAGACCATGTCTTTACCGGTAGGGGCAAAAGGATCTTCCTCAAAAGAAGAACGATTCAAAGAAGGTAAATAGAAAGGCATAAACAAAGGATAATAAGAACAAAACTCGATACGGATAAAGAAAGGAGTTTGCTTCCACCGCAATAAGCCCGACACCGGAAAGAAACTCATGAGAAGCATCTTGCAGAGGCTAACCAAAGAAGCTTAGTGAAGTTTCTACATAAATACGCTTTTGTTCATGATTTAAAATAAATTTTTCTTTAAGTCAAGGTTCTACTGGGTATTGATACCGACTTTGCTATCATAAATATAGATTTATGAAGGGACCAAGGTAAGTAGAAAGTTAAACAAAGATAAGTAATCCTATGTGTGGAAAATGAAGCAAAGGTCACGATTAGCCATAGAAACTTATAGTTTAGCAAATGCCTACGGCAAATCTATTAAGTCAATAAGTTGTTATTGTATTCCAGCTTCTCGTTAAAAACATTATTTCCATTTTATTGTTGACAATGAAATCTTTGGTATTATAATTAAGAACAATTGTTGTTCTATTTATAATAATAATGTTTTGATAGAACCGAATATTACTTAATAAATTTTGTATACTGACTTACGTGAAAAATATATTTTGCAAATCGAACAAACTAGTATAAGAAAAGGAGATGATCATTCAAAGAGTCAATGTATGTATTTGTTGAATACAAGTGTGAATTATTCAAAGGTTCAAAGAATTCAAAAGTGAAACAAATTGACAAAGTATTAAGATTCTTTGATTAGATCAAGGAATAAATACTTGTGCAATAAGTTTCTAGATCATCTCAAATGGTTTTCTCATAATGGACACCTCCCGATACGCAATAATCGATTGATGTATCCGAAAGGAAAATCGCACTTTGTTGGACATGGTGCGGTCCATAATGATTTTACCGACATTCCAAAGATCCTTCTGGATCATGTCCTAGAAATGGTCAGATATCTACGAAAAAGGTAACCTCAAAATCCAAATTTCCCCAAGACTCCATAAAAGTTATGGATGTGGAGGATTCCTAATCTTAAGTATGTTAAGATAAGGGGTGTCCAACTTATGTGAAAAGGTTTCAAAGGATAAGCTTGGGACAAGATTTGACAAGTACAGATTTGTGGGACATCCTAAAGTAAGTTTAGGTATATGTTCTATAATCCTACTTAGCAAAAAAAGGTGTTTGTTATGAAACACGCCGCCTTCTAAGATAAAGGTGTTTATCATCAAGGGGCTAGTGGAGGATAATAGATCTTGAAGAGTTCAAGAACCACAAAACACTATAAGTCAAATAAGAGGAACCTCATAGATGTAATTCTATTACACCACAAATCGAATCAGAACTGAATAGTACATCAAGATATACCTAGAGGTATGGATTCATCATGATGATGATGATGAGGTACGATCATGTAAGATGATGATCCAGAGTTACATACAAAGATGAGGTAAGAGTTCTAAATAAGAATGAACAAAAGGGTCAAAAGGGTCATCGAGCATCGACATTCCTAAGTATTATATGTTGATATACTACTTGATAAGGAATGACATACCAATGCTACAATCAAGAAAGATAAAGTTGTTCAAAACATTCCTCCATGAATGATTTGGGAAGAGTATCTTAATCGGGGATATAAATCTATATAGATAGATTTAAGAGGATGCTCGACTTAACCCAAGGAACGATATTCATTTGATGCTAAAGTCGCTTAGCATGGCAAACTCCAAGAGATGTCTCATGTCGATGAGCTATGGAGTGTATCTCTTAATAGTCCCCACGCACTCGAAAAGAGAGATCGCATGAGTGACAATCATGTATGCAATGAAATATACGAGACCGATGTCGATCACCATATTCTCGGAGAAGTTCACTATGAGTCGCTGAAAACATCTTAAAGTTCTTAACCCAAGACTAAGGATGTGATCATATTCATGGTGGGTCTAAATTAAAACCAGAGGGCTTAATGCACTCAAGTTTTTCGCATGCACTAAGATGATGTAAAAAATCCACTTTAAGGTAAAGTGTTACCTCGAATAAAGGTGCAAAGAATCGAAAGGTTCCAAACAAAGAAAGAGTTGTCGGTTTAGTGATAAAGACAAAGTATATAGCTATAAATGAAGTCGCAAGTTGATTGTTTGGATTAAAAGTTCATTACGTAACTAGAATAGTTCCTAAGTCTCATCTTGATCTAAACATGTGTCAGGGCACTTTCATTTGATTATTAGAATCATCGAAAGATGGGAAATCACTATAGAGATAAGTGGACTCTCATGAACAACATTACATATCCATTAACTAAAGCTTATCCAATGCCAGAGGATAATCGCCACTTGAGAAGAAGAGTATAAGATACCACGATTTATCGGGCTTTAGTGCAAGTGGGAGATCGAAAGTAGTATGCACACAAGCCAATCATGTTTGATGATAAAGCATATACTTTCAGAATAATCTTATTCATTTATTAATAAAAAGTATTAATTTATTAAAGGCTTTTAATTATCTACATGATGTCGCTTTTATAATATGTGATAAACCCATAGTTTTAAGCAATGCTTTTAGAATAATGATGATGATCATTCTAATGAGATCTAAATTCTTAGAAAGCTTAAAACTAAAATAGTTCCCAATCATCGATTACTAAATCGGGGATTAGTGAATCCGATAGATCGGGTACATACGCTGTTTGCTTCATCGATGAGGATGATTGATCTCACGATCATTTTTGTGGAGACACTAAAGCAAGTATGTAGGTGCTTATTAGAGAATAAGTTCACCGAACGTGGCTCGCTAAGGAATACCTAATGGAGTTTTATTTGCCGTCAATAGAATTCTCAGAGTGATAGTAAGACAAGTAATCCTCGACTCGAGATCATCATAAGATTCGTGTATGATGAGTTATACTTTGACTTATTCCTTAAGACCCTTAGGGTATATCAAAGGGTATGCTTGGGTATAATAAGTCAGTACATGGAGATAATGTATGATCAATAAAGAATCTACCACTTCTAAAAAAAGAAGAGAAATGTCCTATGTGATTCGATAAATGACAACCCAAAGAGTCCTCGGGTTAAGGCGTAATGAAATTAGAAAGGAGTTTCTAATTTGCATTATTTGAGTCAGGCATTTAAGATCGAAATACATATAATTAAATAAAATAAGACTCGACAAAGAATTCCATGCCTTATATTTAATCGGGACATCAGATGGTGGAAGGATTGAATCAGACTTTAACTATTTACTCAAAGGTTCTTTAATGATTAATGTTGAAATCTATATTATCCGGAAAGTCGCTGATCGCTAGGAGGCTTATCCCTATTATAGAATAAATATTATTTATTTAAATAAATTAATTGTTTAATTTATTTATTTAAATAAGATTAGAATTGTTCTAATTGATTTATTCACAACCTATTAATACGGAGAACCTAAAGGGTCACACCATAAAAGGAAGAATAATTATTTAAGAAGTTAATGGCATAATCGTAATAATATAAAGTTATATATTTTAATTTAATCTATGGTGATAGAATAAATTAAATAGCTTAATATTTATTATTTAATATTTTAGAAATATTAAATATAAATTAATAAGAGGAGTCTTATTAATATTATTACAATTATTATTATTTTAATTTCTAAAAGAGTTTAGAAATTAATTTAATATAAGTACTTTCTCATTTATTCCTAATTGATTAGGAAGGAAAATTAGTTAAAGGAGTTTAATTAATTATCCCTAATAAGATTAGGGAGCTTAATTAATTAAAAGAATTTAATTAATTAAATAAAACCCAATTCCTTAATTGTTAAGATGGGTTGCCCACATCTATAAATAAGAGGAGTCTTATTACGGGTGATATGGGTTGTTGATTTTTTCAACATACGAATAATTCCAATTGTTGGAGAGTACACCCTTTTCTATGTAGATAGAAAACTAGGGTTTAGCCAACCACCCATCTTCTTCAATTTTTTTTCTTCCTCGTGGATCACCTCAGAGGCCAAACATTCGGGTGGCTAACGCCGATCAAAGGAAGGAACCAAACCCGGTGGATTCAAGATCGAACGCGAAAGGATTTGAGAACTTGAGGTGAACTTGATACCGAGGAAGCTCTTTTCGATCTTCAAGGGTATCCGATTTTTGTTCTTTATCTTTTCGCTTAATTTTGCAATTTGATTGCGTTGATGAATATTACAACCCAACAATTGGGTGATCCGTATATTATGTTTGTTTTTTGTTAAAATTTTTAAACTCGATTTTACACGCTCGTTATAAATTTTAAAAGCAATTTGATCATTGATGAATAGTTTTGGTAATTATGACGGTGGTTTATTCGGTATAGTCATGTTGTATTTGATTTTTGTACCATTTATTTGGCGACTCAAAATGGGTGATGTATACCTATTTTTGAGGCGTCACAAATACTATCCCTAAAAAGTTTAACGACGTAGGTAATTTATCGAATTGTGTAAAGATCATACGCGGAACGAAAAGCGATGTTGTTAACACAAAAGGCCCATTTTGTGTTTTACAAAAGATGAGAATAGAATTTAAGACTCGGGGACCCATTAATGATGTCAAGTATACGTATAGAACCAACTTTAATCGAGAAAGTTAAAGTTGCTTAAGCCACGAATCCGAAATGATGATTATGAAGAAGAAAGTACAAAAAGGTGTTATTCCGTAAGCGAAGAATCGATGAAGAAGGAATACTTGAGTCCACCTGCACTTTCTCTCTCCTAACGATTACGATTTGAAGTACAAGATCATGATGGAAGCACACAATACACCATTTGCAATTCATCCAAAGGAAACAAAAGAACAAATATTAAGGATTCGTATTTTAAACAATCCAAGTTCAAAAATACTTCATAAGTAATCGAGTGGAGTAAAATTCAAAAATGATCAAAACATGGATACAATCAAAGCTAGTATCCATAATAGATATTTTGACGAAAAGGAAAATTTTCTTTTTCGATGAATAAAGTGCAGATTCGTGAATAAGATCAGATACGTGAATAAAGGTCGATACGTGAATAGTAACTCTTCACACCAAAAGATAGAAATTTCACAAAAAACATCATCACGCTTAGCATGAATAGTACTCGTGAATAAGAACTCATGAATAAGAACTCATGAATAGTAACCCGACATGAAAAAAGTTCCAAATTTGATAAAAATTCCAACCAATATTTCTAAGATAATGATATTGAAGAAATAATATCATTTTCGAATAAAATAACATCCCTTACCTCGAAAGACAAGATTTCTAGTTGAAACAATCAATATAAAGGCTATGACTTGAACTTGCACACAGATAGCAATACTCAAAGTATACTCAAAATACTCACAAGAATACGCCGATAATATAGAGAGAGAAAACTTCAGCTTTAAAGTGTGATTTTCAATTCTAACCTAAGACCCTATTTATAGAAAATGCTTAGAACACCAAAGTAGAAAATTTAATAAATTAATATTATAATTTTTCCACAACTTCATACGCACACTAACAATCTGAATTCAGCCTCCTAATCACATGTTAAATGAGTTTCAAAAATGAAAAAACGTTTTACTAATTTAAAATAATTTAAACTTCCAAAAATCAATTATTTCGAAGATTCAGAACTTCAATAATTCACAATAAATAGTCCTTTTGTCAGAAAATTCGAATCTCGCGACTTTTTATAGGAAATTCAATTCTCTACAACTTTACAGAATAAGGTTTTTCCAAATTCCAAATAGAAATTGACCGAAATCTACAAACGGGCGATTTTACAAGCTATAATCAAATTTCAGTCAAGAAATGGGGTCCACCGACACACAAAACATGTGTTAATCATTTAATGCAACAAGAATACTCTTCCTCCTCATATACTCATATATCCCACATTCATTATAAAAATATCACCATTATTATATTATTAAAATATAATAATATATTTAAATAAATTATTTTATCAGAAAAAGATAAAATTTCAATTTTCAACAATTGTCACTTTAAAAATTTTCTCCATCTATATCCACATAAAATCAATATTTTTCTCATCATATAAATCAATAATTAATTATTCACAAATAATATTACGAAATCACAAGATCTTGCAACCGTGCCGCTCCTAAGAAAGAGGGGCTTTCCAATAAGGATCTCTCCTCATCTTGGCGCCGCAATTAGGTGACCAAACCTCTCCTTAGATGTAACTTTCTAGACATCGCCAATAATGTTATCCAATAATATTATTTAGATAATATGAATTATTGTCTCGATAATAGAAAATACCGTGTAATGACAATTTATTGAAACAACAAAGAATATAAAATATCAATGCAAAGAATTATTGAATCAATAAAATAAAATATCGAATAAAGAATTATTCAGTAACCATTATCGAAGTAGTGCCTTTTACGTAAGAATCAATAATTGGTGCAATACCGTAGCTACGCTCAACAACGCGTATTAGTGTGTTTTAACCACCGGGTATTCCAACAAGATAATAGCAGAATAACTACGCCAATTATTTATAAACAACTTATATTTGTCGCTTTTCTTCATCCAATCGCTTTTTAGTTATGGGGCCCACAAAAGATCTGCGCACATGTCGCATTTAATATTCCTCGACAAATCTGAATATTCCACGACCAAACGAATATTCCCGACAATAATGAATATTTTATAACCACTTGCTTATTCAAAATATTTGCGTATTTTACCCATAACTATTCACATTAATCAAATCAACCCTTACTATTTCAAAATAATAAATAGAGGAAAATAAATTTCATTTATTAATAATTTGGGGTCTTACAAGTTCGGCATACCATCCTCAAACGGACGGACAATCAGAGAGGACTATTCAAACTCTTGAATATCTATTAAGACTACATGTCCTGAACTTCAAGGCGGTTAGGATAAGTATTTACCATTGGTGGAATTCTCCTACAACAACAGTTATCAAGCAAGTATAGGTGTGGCTTGTGACGCCCCCAAAATAGGTATACATCACCCATTCTGAGTTGTCAATACATGGTACAGAAACAACTACAACTTTATTATTACAACAAGAAATCGTGAGTTTGAATACAAATATTATCTTCTGCATAATATCTATACTCAAATAAATCCTCATCACATTTATTGATACATTATTTTACAAAAATGGTGAGGACTACTAAACAACTCTCTCTAGAACCTTCATTCCATACCTCGACTGCATCTTCATTTATATTCTCGCCTCTTGAGAAGAAAAATGAAACAAAAAGGAAAAGGGTGAGCTCAACTAGCCTAGTAAAGAATATTATGACTAAGATAATATACAACAAATTATCATTAGTCTTCAACAGGAAAAATCTAATAGAATACAATAGACAACAAGTTTTTAAATCAATATTCACAATGAAATAATAATTCATTAGAAGAGTTAAGTAGAGAATGCAAACTACTATCTTCTATGTATGAATTTAAAAGTTCATCGCTCTATCTTTTATCCCCAGTAACATCAATCAATATATATCCGAAATCAAATATTCATCTTTGCACTATAGGCCAAAGATATTCATCATTAATCATGTTCATCTAAACACCTATTCATCTTTTGCACTCTACGGGCAAAGATATTCATCGAAATCATTCATCTTTGCGATGACAGCCAAAGATATTCCATAATATCATCATTTAAGACCGAGGATGATGAAAATATTTTAAAAGAAACGAATCCGGTGAAACAAAATGACAAGGATTAAGGATTAAGGATTCGTACTTTGTTTTATCCATCGCGTCCAAATACCTCAAAAATAATCATAGTGGTGTAAAATTCAAGAATGATCAAAACATGAATACAATCAAAGCTAGTATCCGTAATAGATATTTGGACTGAAAAGAAAATTTTTATTTTTCGATGAATAGTCTTAGTATTCATGAATAAGATCAGATATCGTGAATAATGTCGATATCGTGAATAAGTAACTCAGACACCAAAAGTTCTAAATTTGATAAAAAACTTCGATCAATATTTCAACATAATGATATTGAAGAAATAATATCATTACTGAAAAAAAAAAAATATCCCTTACCTCGAAAGATCGATTTCTAAATTGAAACAATTGATATAAAGCTATGACTTGAACTTAGATCAGATATAGCAATACTCAAAATATACTCAAAATACTCACAAGAATACGCTCGATAATATAGAGAAAAAAACTTCAGCTTTAAAAAGTGATTTTCAATTCTAACCTAAGCACCCTATTTATAGGAAAATACTTAGAACACCAAAAGCAAAATTTAATATAATATTAATATATATAATAAATCTTCTACGCCATCCTACCAAATGATCTCAAACATTTAACACATGTCCATAAACAACAAAAACGTTTTCTAAATAAAAATAATTAAAACTTCCAAAAATCAATTATTTTGAGACTTGAATTTCAATAATTCATAATAAATAGCCCTTTTGTCGAAAAATTGAATCTCGCGATTTTTATAAGAAATTCAATTACATAACTTTACGTAAGAAAGTTTTTCCAAATTCCAAACTAAAATTGACCGAAATCTACAAACGAACGATTTTACAGGCTATAATCAAATTTTAGTCAATAAATGGGGTCCACCGACATGTTTAACATGTTTTAAACATTTATTGCAACAAAAATACTCTTCCTCCTCGTATACTCATATATCCCACATTCGTTGTAAAAATATCACCATTATTATATTATTAAAATATAATAATATATTTAAATGAATTATTTTATCGAGAAAAGATAAAATTTCAATTTTCAACAATTGTCACATTAAAATTTTCTCCATCTATATCCACATAAAATTAATATTTTTCTCATCATATGAATCAATAATTAATTATTCACAAATAATATTACGAATCACAATATTGACAACCGGGCGGTTCCTGTGGAAAGAGGGCTTTCCATTAAAATTTCTCCTTCTTGGCCTTGCAATGATAGGTGACCAAATCTCTCCTGAAGACAAAACTTTCTAGACATTGCCAATAATGTTATCTAATAATATTATTCAGATAATATGAATTATTGCTTCGATAATGAAAAAATATTGTGTAATAACAATTATTGAAACAACAACAATATAAAATATCAAACGAACAATTATTAAATCAATAAAATCTTTGAATAGTAATTATTGTAACCATTATTGAGTAGTGCCTTCTTACGTAAGAATCAATAATTGGTGCAATACTGCGTGTTATCGTGTTTTAACCAATTAGTATTTTAACAATATTAATTGTAATAACTACGTTGTTATTTTAAACAACTTATATTTGTCGTTTCTTCATCCAATCACTTTTAGTTATGAGGCCCACAAAAGATCGCTTAATCGTCAGTATTTAATATTCCCAAACAACAATGAATATTTTATAACCACTTGCTTATTTTGAAATATTTGCGTATTTTACCCATAACTATCCACATTAATCAAATCAACCCTTACTATTTTAAAATAATAAATAGAGAAAATTAAATTTCATTAATAATAAGTTGGGGTCTTACATGGCTCCATTTGAAGCATTATATGGACGAAAGTGTCGCTTTCCAATATGTTGGGATGAGGTGGGTGAAGCAACATTGTTGGGACCCGAGTTGGTACGTATGACTACAGAAAAGATCCAAATGATTCGACAACGTATACAAACGGCACAGGATCGACAAAAGAGTTATGCGGATCTTCATCGAAAGGACGTGGAATTTAGTATTGGGGATCACGTATTGTTGCGTGTAGCTCCATGGAAGGGAGTTACAAGATTTAGGAAACGAGAAAAGCTCAATTCACGATTTATTGGTCCTTTTCAGATTCTTGACCGAGTAGGAAATGTAGCCTATAGACTCGCGTTACCTCCAAGTATGTCTCGTGTTCTTTCACATATCCGTGCTTCGTAAATATGTGAAAGACCCGAACCACATCATTGAGTTAGAACCGGACGAGATAGCCGAAGACTTAACGTACGAGGAGGT
This sequence comes from Panax quinquefolius, assembly GCA_020205615.1. NCBI lineage: Eukaryota > Viridiplantae > Streptophyta > Magnoliopsida > Apiales > Araliaceae > Panax > Panax quinquefolius. The sequence continues at coordinate 126,982,814 of CM035161.1, read as the reverse complement.
ACCTATCAAGATCTTGGATAGGAAGGAGCATGTCCTACGCACAAAGGTCATATCACAAGTTAAAGTTTTATGGAGGAACCATGCTATAGAGGAAATGACCTGGGAGTTGGAAACGAAAATGAAAGCGAGGTATCCTCACCTTTTCAAACACACAACGTGTCGTCACGTCAATTTTGAGGACGAAAATTTCATAAGGAGGGAGGTCAGAAGACCCCAAATTATTAATAAATAAAATTTAAATTCCTCTATTTATTATTCTCAAATAGTAAGGGTTGATTTGATTAACGTGGTTAGTTATGGGTAAAAATGCGTAAATATTTCAAATAAGCAAGTGGTTATAAAATATTCATTGTTGTTGTGGAATATTCGTTTGGTCGTGGAATATTCTTCACGCCGTGAATATTCGTATTTACGCATAGCAGCTTTGTGTGGGCCCCGAATCTGAAAGCGATTGGATAAAGAAAACGACAAGAATAAGTTAGTTATAAATAATCAGCGTAGTTATTACTGATTATCTTGTTGAAATACTTTGGGTTAAAACACAAGAAGATACTGTATTGCACCAATTATTGATTCTTACGTAAGAAGACACTACTCAATAATTGTTACGAATTATTGCTCAATATTTTATTTTATTGATTCAATAATTGTTGCATTGATATTTTATATTACTTGTTGTTTCAATAATTGTCATTACACAAATTTTCCATTATCTGAGCAATAATTCATATTATCCTGAATAATATTATTGGATAACATTGTTGGCAATGTCTAGAAAGTTCTGCTCTAAGGAGAGGTTAGGTCATCTAATCAGGCGCCAAGAAGAGAAATCCTTATTGGAAAGACCCTCTATCCCGGAACCTTATGGTTGTCATGATTGCGATTCGTAATATTATTTGTGAATAATTAATTATTGATTTATATGATGAGGAAAATATTAATTTTATGTGGATATAGATGGAGAAAATTTTAATGTGACAATTGTTGAAAATAAATATTTTATCTTTTCTGATAAAATAATTCATTTAAATATATTATTATATTTTTAATAATATAATAATGGTGATATTTTTACAATGAATGTAGGATATATGAGTATATGAGGAGGAGGAGTATTTTTGTTACTAAAAATATTTAAAACATATTTTTCATGTTTGTGGATCCCATTTCTTCACTGAAATTTGATTATAGCCTATAAAATCACTCGTTTGTGGATTTCGGTCAATTTTTGTTTGGAATTTGGGAAAACTTAAACTTATAAAGTTGTAGAAAATGAAATTTTCTATGAAAAGGACATGTGGTTCAAATTTTTCTGATAAAAGGGCTATTTATTATGAATTATTGAAGTTTTGAAATTCCGAAATAATTGATTTTTGGAAGTTTAAAATAATTTAAATAAGAAAAACGTTTTTTGTGTTTGGTGGGCTACACAAACATGTGCAAAGTGCTGAGTTCAATTAGTAAAAGTGGGCGTAGGAAAATTTTGTAATTATTATAATATTTTATTAAATTTTCTGCTTTGGTGTTCTAAGTATTGTCCTATAAATAGGGTGCTTAGGTTAGAATTGAAAATTACACCAGAAATTAAAGTTTTCTCTCTCTTTCTCTCTATATATTGAGCGTATTCTTGTGAGTATTTTGATACTTTGAGTGTTGCTATATCTTGTGTAAGTTTCTTCAAAGACTTTATTCAAAGAAATTAATTTGTAAGTATTATTCTTTCGAGGTAAGTGATATTATTTTTTTAAAATGATATTATTTTTTTCAATATCATTATGCCGAAATATTGGTTTGAACTTTTAATCAAATTTGGAATTTTTTGTGTCGGGGTTACTATTCACGTATACGTCACTATTCATGTATACGACACTATTCACAAATACGGCACTATTCATCGAAAAATAAAATTTTTCCTTTTCGTCCAAAATATCTATTATGGATACTAGCTTTGTTTGTATCCATGTTTTGATCATTCTTGAATTTTACTTCAGTATGATTATTTATGAAGTATTTTTGAACTCAGATTGTTTAAAGTACGAATCCTTAATATTTGTTCTTTTGTTTCACCAATTCGCTTTCTTTAAAAATATTTTCATCATCCTCGATCCTAAATGATGATGTTCTTGAATATCTTTGCCTGTAAATGCAAAGATGGTTGATTTTATTATGAATATCTTTGGCAGTAGTGCAAAGATAAACAGTGTTGAGATGAATACGACTAATCGATGAATATCTTTGACTTGAAGTGCAAAGATGAATATATGATTCAAGATGTGCATTGATTGATGTTACGAGGATAAAAATATCGCTTGATGGATCGTTAAATTCATAGATACTAGTAGATTTCATTCTCTCACGTAAATCTTCTATGAATTATTATTTTTTCACGCTGCGAATATTGATCTAAAACTTGTTGTTTATTATATTCTCTCGATTTTTCCTCGTCAAAGACTAACGATAATTTGTTTTATATTATCTTAGTCATAATGTTCTTTACTTGCCAATTAGCTTCACCCTTTTTTTTTTGTTCCATTTTTCTTCTCGTGAGGCGAGAACGTAGCGAAGACGAAATGGAAAGATATAGAATGATGGTTATAGAGAGAGTTGTTTAGTAGTCCTCACCATTTTTATAAAATAATGTATAAATAATTGTGATGGGAATTTATTTGGATATAGATATTATCTGAAGATAATATTTGTATTTAAACTCACAGCTTTCTTCGTTGTATTAATAAAGTTGAATTGCTTCTGCATCTACGATCGACAACTCGTAATTCGAAATGGTGATGTATTATATTTTGGGAAATCGTCGTATTAATACTTATATATTGCAAAAGTACTAATATATTAATTTTACGCAAGAATAATATTTATACAAAAAATATTTTTTAAAAACTAAATTTTATGAATAAAATAGAATCATGTCTAACTCTATTCGTTGTTCTCATGTTAGATGCAATTTAACTCATGCATGTTTTTAGATAGACAGTGAAATAAAATTATTATGTGTGGGGGAAAATAAATAAAATAAGGATATACGGTGATAAGAGCCGAGTATATGTTTAGATATACGGTGATAAGAGCCGAGTATATGCAAAATCCACCTTGTCCCATTGCTATCCTAAACTAAATCAATATAAATGTGGGGGTACTAACAATCGGTATCATGTGTTTTTTTTTTTTAACCATAATTATAAGAATAATAAATAAAAAATAATAGAACAAATTTAAACAAAAAATTATAAAAGAAAATTTATTTTTATTGAAAAAATATTATAAACTGTTTACATTATTTTTTCAATAAAAAATATATTTTCTTTTATAATTTTTTGTTCAAACTTGTTCTATTATTTTTTATTTATTATTCTTATAATTATAATTAAAAAAAATAAAAATAAAAATAAAAATTACACGGTATCGGTTAGTGCCGGACGGCCCCTGCACCCAAATTTATAATCAATCAATTGTGTTTTTGTCCATTGCCCATTAGTCAATCTTCTTGTCTTATATAATGCCTTGTTAAATCAACACAAAAGTCTTAATCAGCATGCTGTCTTACATCAAATCTTTCATTATTTTGACATCAGTGATAGATTAATATATTTTTAGATATTAATATTTTTATATGTTAAAATAATATTTTTATATGAATCTTTTGTTAGAATTTGAGCCTAAATTAATATAGGTGTCATTAATTAATTTTAATGTTTTAATATATTAATGTGTTCTACTCCATGAGTAGATTAAATTAAGTATTTAGAAGTTAAATTCATGGAGTAATGAATGAGATATTAACTCCCAAAGATTATAATAAAAGATAATAAATACATATGGAAAAAACCAAGCTTCGCATAAAAGCAGAAATTAAATATTTTATATGTTTATATACATGAAAAGTCTTTCTTGGGTTTGGGCTGAAAGACCCCCACTTTAATGGAAGGAGAGGGACTGTGAGCTGAGGCTAGTTCGAACCTATTATGTAAGACGCCATTGTCCGTCCGTCCTATCAAGCTTGGGCTCGTGTAATACGAGGGTCATGGGTCCTCAGATATATCTTTTTAGACAAAATTTATTTAAAATTTTTAATTAAAATTTATTTAAATTCTATTTATTTAATTCTATTATCAAAATCGTATTAAGTTTTTGAACGTCAGATTTATTATATTATCAAAATCGTATGCTTTTGAGAAGCGGTATAATCAAAATCGTGTCATTTTGAGAAATCGGATATCGATATTTGAATAGCGCGACCCAAAACTACGCGCTTTTGTTAGCGCCTTTTCTACTAAAAGTAAAACTATGTAGTTTTGGTTCGATGAATATTAAAACTACGTGCGCTTTACATGTCCAAATGGACGCGCTTATATCGCGATATGATCAAAACTACGTCGTTTTTGACGAACGGATGTAATATAAGCCTTTTCAATGGCATCCTATGCCTTTTCAAAGGGCTGACACCCTTCCAATGAGTAACCAACCCTCCTATAAATAGATAGAGAGGGCGTATCATGCTCACTCAATTTCTCAAGCATCTTAGTATTCATTATTATTTAAGTTCTGCTTTTTCATCATTTTCATAGTTCTAAAAGAGAGAGAGTTAGAGCATTCAGGTTTGGTTCGTTGTGTATATCTTTTGTAGTCTTCGCTTTAAGATATACTGAGTCATTGATCCCTGGGAGACAAATGTGTCAACTCTGAGCGCCATACGGAGGGCATAATTGTCTTAAGGACATAAGATGAAGTACTAGCCTTGACAAATCAATTACTGCAAGTTAAGTTCATTTAAATATATAGATAATTTTCTTTTGAGGTTACTAACAATCTTAAGACAATTAATATATATATATATATATATATATATATATTTGCAAGAAATATGGATACCAATTCTATTACTATAATTGGTTCTTCTTCTACACCTTCTATACCAAATGTTCCTGTGAACCATGGTGAAAAACCAGAAAAGTTCAATGGAACAGAATTTAAAAGATGGCAACAAAAGATGTTGTTTTATCTTACAAATTTGAACTTGGCGAGGTTTCTTCACGAAGATCCCCCTGTGCTCAAAAAAGATGAAACAGACCGGCAAGTTGTTGCCGCAATAGATGCATGGAAACATGCATATTTTTTGTGCCAAAATTATATCCTTAATGGATTAGATAACACATTATACAATGTGTATAGTTCTCTTAAAACACCAAGAGAATTATGGGATTCCTTGGATAAAAAGTATAAAACAGAAGATGCTGGCACGAAGAAATTCGTAGTTGGCAGGTTTTTGGACTACAAGATGGTGGATTCCAAGGCAGTTGTAAGACCCCAAATTATTAATAAATGAAATTTATTTTCCTCTATTTATTATTTTGAAATAGTAAGGGTTGATTTGATTAATGTGGATAGTTATGAGTAAAATACGCAAATATTTCGAATAAGCAAGTGGTTATAAAATATTCATTATCGTTTGGGAATATTAGTTTGGTCGTGGAATATTAAATGCTTCGTGGAATATTCGTGCGACGGCGCGATCTTTTGTGGGCCCCATAACTTGAAAGCGATTGCATGAAGAAAACGACAAATATAAGTTGTTTATAAATAACTAGCGTAGTTATTCTTTAATTATCTTTGTTGGAATACCCGTGGTTAAAACACACTAATCTGCGTTGTTGAATAAGAAGACACAAGATTGCACCAATTATTGATTCTTACGTAAGAAGGCACTACTCAATAATGGTTACGATAATTCTTATCGTTCAAAGATTTTATTTTATTGATTCAATAATTCACGCATTGATATTTTATATTATCGTTGTTTCAATAAATTGTCATTACACAATTTTTCTATTATCGAAGCAATAATTCATATTATCCGAATAATATTATTGGATAACATTATTGGCAATGTCTAGAAAGTTACGTACAAGGAGAGGTTTGGTCACCTAATCATACGCCAAGAAGAGAGAGATCCTTATTGAAAGCCCCTCTTTCCAGGAACGGCACAGTTGCAAGATCTTGATGATCTGTAATATTATTTGTGAATAATTAATTATTGATTTATATGATGAGAAAAATATTGATTTTATGTGGATATAGATGGAGAAATTTTTAAAGTGACAATTGTTGAAAATTGAAATTTTATCTTTTTCGATAAAATAATTCATTTAAATATATTATTATATTTTAATAATATAATAATGGTGATATTTTTACAATGAATGTGGGATATATGAGTATATGAGGAGGAAGAGTATTCTTGTTGCATTAAATGATTAACACATGTTGTGTGTGTCGGTGGACCCCATTTCTTGACTGAAATTTGATTATAGCTTGTAAAATCGCCCAATTGTGGATTTCGGTCAATTTCTGTTTGGAATTTGAAAAAACTTTCTTCTGTAAAGTTGTAGAGAATTGAATTTCCTATTAAAAAAATGCGAGATTCGAATTTTCTGACAAAAGGACTTTTATTGTGAATTATTGAAGTTCCGAAGCTCCGAAATAATTGATTTTTGGAAGTTTAAATTATTTTAAATTAGAAAATGTTTTTTCATTTTTGAAACTCATTTAAAATGTGATTAGAGGCTGAATTCAGATTGTTGTTAGGTATGCGTATGAAGTTGTGGAAAAATTATAATATTAATTTATTAAATTTTCTACTTTGTGTTCTTCTAAGCATTTTCCTATAAATAGTCGCTTAGGGGTTAGAATTGAAAATCACACCGTAAACCGAAGTTTTCTCTCTATATTATCGAGCATATTCTTGTGAGTATTTTGAGTATACTTTGAGTATTGCTATACGGTGCAAGTTCAAGTCATAGCCTTTATATCCTGTTTCAACTAGAAGTCTTTGTCTTTTCGGTAAGGGATGTTATTTTATTCGAAAATGATATTATTTCTTCAATATCATTATCTTAAAATATTGGTTGGAAATTTTATCAAATTTGGAACTTTTTCATGGCGGGTTACTATTCATGAGTTACTATTCATGAGTTACTATTCATGAGTTACTATTCACGAAAGTACTATTCACGAAGCATGATGATGTTTTTGTGAAATTTCTATCTTTTAGGCGTCGAGTTACTATTCACGATATCGACACTATTCACGTGATACGGTACTATTCACGAATACGGCACTATTCATCGAAAAATGAAAATTTTCCTTCGTCCAAAATATCAATTATGGATACTAGCTTTGATTGTATCCATGTTTTGATCATTCTTGAATTTTACTCCACTCTGATTACTTATGAAGTATTTTTGAACTTGGATTGTTTAAAATACGAATCTTTAATATTTGTTCTTTTGTTTCACTGGATTCGTTTCCTTTAAAATATTTTTCATCATCCTCAGTCCTAAATGATGATATTCTTTGAATATCTTTGGCTGTGTAGTGCAAAGATGAGCAAATTGCCGAGATGAATATATTAAGATGATTAATATCTTTGGCCGTAGTGCAAAGATGAGCAGTGTTTAGATGAACATGATCAATCGATGAATATCTTTGGCTGTAGTGCAAAGATGAATATTTGATTCGAGATATATATTGATTGACTTTATGAGGATAAAATGTGACGCCCCCAAAATAGGTATACATCACCCATTCTGAGTTGTCAATACATGGTTCGAAACAACTACAACTTTATTATTACAACAAGAAATCTGTGAGTTTGAATACAAATATTATCTTCTGACAATATCTATACTCAAATAAATCCCCATCATAATTATTGATACATTATTTTACAAAATGGTGAGGACTACTAAACAACTCTCTCTGAACCTTCATTCCATACCCCCGACTAGTACTCGCTACATTCTCGCCTCCACGAGAAGAAAAATAGAATAACAAGGAAAAGGGTTAGCTCAACTAGCCCAAGTAGAAGAATATATGACTAAGATAATATACAACAAATTATCGTTAGTCTTCAACAGGGAAAAATCTAATAGAATCTGATAGACAACAAGTTTTAAATCAATATTCGCAATGAAAATAATAATTCATTAGAAGAGTTAAGTAGAGAATGCAAACTACTATCTTCTATGTATGAATTTAAAAGTTCATCGCCTATCTTTTATCCCCGTAACATCAATCAATATACATCTGAATCAAATATTCATCTTTGCACTACAGCCAAAAGATATTCATCATTATTCATGTTCATCTAAACACTGCTCATCTTTTTGCACTTCACGGCCAAAGATATTCATCGAAATTATTCATCTTTGCACTACAAAAGCCAAAGATATTCAATAATATCATCATTTAAGATCGAGGATGATGAAAATATTTTTAAAGAAACGAATCCAAAGAAACAAAATGACAAGGATTAAGGATTAAGGATTCGTACTTTGTTTTATTCACGTCCAAAAATACCTCAAAAATAATCATAGTGGTGTAAAATTCAAGAATGATCAAAACATGGATACAATCAAAGCTAGTATCCACAATAGATATTTTGTATTTAAAAGTAAAATTTTATTTTTCGATGAATAATCTTACGTATTCGTGAATAAGATCAGATATCGTGAATAAGAATCTCCACACCAAAAGTTCCAAATTTGATAAAACTTCAGATCAATATTTCAAAGATAATGATATTGAAGAAATAATATCATTAAAAAAAATAATATCCCTTACCTCGAAAGATCAAGACTTAAATTAAAAACCTGGATATAAAGGCTATGACTTGAACTTGCACCGAGTATAGCAATACTCAAATTATACTCAAAATACTCACAAGAATATGCTCGATAATATAGAGAGAAAACTTGATTTAAATTGTGATTTTCAATTCTAACCTAAGACCCTATTTATAGGAAAATGCTTAGAACACCAAAGCGAAAAATTTAATATAATAATAATATATATAATCAAATTTCCTCGCACAAATCTGGTCCAAACTTCAGCCACACATGTGCCAAAAACAATAAAACGTTTTTCTTAATAAAAATAATTAAAACTTCCAAAAATCAATTATTTTGAGCTTTGGAACTTCAATAATTCATAATAAATAGCTCTTTTATCAGAAAATTCAATCTCGCGACTTTTTATAGGAAATTCAATTCTCTACAACTTTGCAGAAGAAAGTTTTCAAAATTCCAAACAAAATTGACCAAATCCATAAGCGGGCGATTTTTACGTGCTATAATCAAATTTCATCAATAAATGGGGTCCAATTTACATGTTTAACATGTTTTAAACATTTATTGCAATAAAAATACTCTTCCTCCTCGTATACTCATATATCCCACATTCGTTGTAAAAATATCACCATTATTATATTATTAAAATATAATAATACATTTAAATGAATTATTTTATCGGAAAAGATAAAATTTCAATTTTCAACAATTGTCACATTAAAAATTTTCTCCATCTATATCCACATAAAATCAATATTTTCCTCATCATATGAATCAATAATTAATTATTCAAAATAATATTACAAAATCACAATATTGACAACCGAGTGCGGCTTCCTGTGAAAGGGGGCTTTCGATAAGAATTTCTCCTTCTCTGGTGCCATGATTTGGTGACCAAACCTCTCCTTAGAGTAACTTTCTAGACATTGCCAATAATGTTATCTAATAATATTATTCAGATAATATGAATTATTGCTTCGATAATGAAAAATACTGTGTAATGACAATTATTGAAACAACAACAATATAAAATATCAACGTAGCAATTATTAAATCAATAAAATAAAATACTAAACAGTAATTACTGTAACCATTATTAAGTAGTGCCTTCTTACGTAAGAATCAATAATTGGTGCAATCTGGTAAAGCTATGTGTTTTTAACCACCAGTATTTTAACAAAGATTAATTGGTAATAATTACGCCAAGTATTTTTTAAACCACTTATATTTGTCGCTTTCTTCATCCAATCGCTCACATGGGGGCCACAAAATATTCGCTACCGTCGTCGTCACGAATATTCTCGACAAAAGAAGAATATTCCACGACCAAACGAATATTCCCGACAACAATGAATATTTTATAACCACTTGCTTATTTTAAAATATTTACGTATTTTACCCATAACTATTCACATTAATCAAATCAACCCTTACTATTTCAAAATAATAAATAGAAAATTAAATTTCATTAATAATAAGTTGGGGGTCTTACAACCTCTCCTCCTTATGAAATTTCGTCCTCGAAATCGATTTAACGCATTCTGTTGTTTTCAAAAGGTGAGGATACCTCGCTTTCATTTCCGCTTTCCAATTCCCAAGTCATTTCCTCTATAGCATGATTCCTCTCTCTGTAACTTTAACTTGTGGTATGACCTTTGTGCATGGGACATGCTCCTTCCTATCCATGATCTTGACAGTACCTCCTCATACGTTAAGTCTTCTGGCTATCTCGCCTCGGTTCTAACTCTATAACGTTATTCGTCTTTCACATATTTACTGAAGTACGGATATGTGAAACACATTATGAACACGAGACATACTCTTTGATTTAACGCGAGTCTATAGGCTACATTTCCTACTTCGGTCAAGAATTTGAAATGGTCCAATAAATCATGGATTGAGCTTTCCTCTCTTCCCAAATCTTGTAACTCCCTTCCATGGAGAAGAACTCGCAACAATACATGATCCCCTATACTAAATTCCACGTCCTTGGATGAAGATCCGCATAACTCTTTTGTTGATTTTGTGCCATTTGTATACGTTGTCGAATCATTTGGATCTTTTCAGTGAGTACATGTATTAACTTCGGGTCCCAACAATGTTGCTTCACCCACCTCATCTCAACATATTGGAGAGCGACACTTTCGTCCCATATAATGCTTCAAATGGAGCCACACCTATACTTGCACGATAAGCTGTTGTTGTAGGAGAATTCCACCAATGGTAAATACTTATCCCAACCGCCTTGAAGTCTAGGACACGAGTCTTAATAGATCTTCAAGAGTTTGAATAGTCCTCTCGATCATTGTCCGTCCGCTTTGAGGATGGTATGCCAACTAAATCGCAAATCCGTGCCCATAGCTTTTTGCAAGCTAACCCAAAATCTTGAAGTGAATCTTGGGTCACGATCCGAAACTATGGATACTGGGCATGCCATACAACCTCACAATCTCATTCACGTACATACTAGCAAGACGTTCAAGGAATAAGTCTCCGTATCGGCAAGAAATGAGCGGAGACTTGGTTAATCTATCAACAATAACCCAAATAAAGATTGATGCCTTGAGAAACCGTAGGAAGACCCGTAGAACGAAATCCATGGTAATGTGTTCCCACTTCCATTTCGAATCTCAAGTGGTTGCAACGGACCCTTAGGTACTAGATGCTCCGCTTTACACGCCGACAAGTTAAACACATTGAGATAAACTTTGCAATCTCTCTCTTCATATTGTTCCACCAAAATGTATGTCAAGATCACGATACATTTTAGTACTTCCAAGATGGATTGCAAATGGTGTATTGTGTGCCTCCATCATAATCTTGTACTTCAAATCGAGTCGTTAGGGACACAAAGTCCGGAGTGGACTCAAGTATTCCTTCTTCATCAATTCTCGCCTTAATAGCTCCTTCAGTACTTTCTTCTTCATACGCGATCACCCCGATTGGTGGCTTGAAAGCGACCTTAACTTTTTCTATTAAAGTTGTCTCTATCGCGATACTTTGACATCATCGCACTCATTCCTCAGATATCATCTTCTACTCAACGCGTTAGCTACCACATTCGCTTTTCCGTGATGGTATTGAATAGTGTGGTCGTAGTCTTTCAATAGCTCGAGCCAAATGTCATTTGCCGCATGTTGAGTTCTTTTTGAGTGAAGAAATATTTAAGGCTTTTATGGTCCGAATAATGCCCATACCGAGTTACAAGGCGCGCTTTGGAATATCCTCGCCTAAATCTTCAAATGATGATATCCGTAATCGAAGATCGATTTTGAAAAGAATTGTGCCCTTACGAATGGTCAAACAAGTCATCAATACGAGGTAGAGGATACCTATTCTTGATAGTGACATGGTTCAATTCCGATGGTCAATACAAAGTCGCATACTCCCGCTTTCTTCTTCTTTACGAATAAAATAGGAGCACCCTAAGGAGATGTACAAGGACGAATGAAACCGATGTCCAACAATTCTCGTAGTTGGACCTTTAACTCCCGAAGTTCAATAGGAGCCATTCGATATGGGGTTTTAGAAATGGGCTTTGTACAAGTTCAAGATCAATAAAGAATTCAACTTCACGTTACGGGGTGAGGCAGGAAGTTCTTCAGAAATCGTCGGAAAGTCAATAACAACAGAATATTATTCAAATTTGACGTGTCTTTATTCAAATCCATAACATGGGCTAAGAAAGCTTGACATCGGTTTTCAATAAACGAATAGCTTTATGATTAGATATGACGTTGATTGATTTTAATGGTTTAGTTGCTTGAATTACGCATAACGGGTTGGTTAGGAATATGAAAACTAACAACCTTACGAAAACAATCAATTTTGGCATGATGAGTAGTTAACCAATCAATCCCTAAAATCACATCAAAAGCAAGTATCTTTAAAGAGATAAGGTCAATGTAAAGGTAAGGTGATGGTACAACTTGAATCAAACAAGATTTATAAACGGTGGATGTGATGAAAGTTTCTCCTAACGGAGTTTCCACAGATAGGTCAAAGTCTAATTTCTCCTGAGTCAAGTTTAAACGTTGAGCACATGCGAGAGAGATAAATGAATGGGAAGCACCAGATGATCGAAGTAAGGTATAAACTTCGAAGAATTTATAAATAGCTTACCCGATCACCTCGTTTGAGTTCCTCGCATTTTGACTAGTCACAACAAACGCGTTCTTCCCGAATCGTTGACTTTGACTTTTTGGTCGATCTTTTGAGTCACCGTCCCATTGAACTAGGTTTCGCTTCTGCATAATCTTCTCGAAGCGATATGTCCTTCCTTTCCACAATTATAGCATACCTTGAACTGTTGTTGTAAGACCTCAAATTTTTAAATAAAAAGGAATTTCCTTTATTTATTATTTTGAAATAGTAAGGGTTGATTTGATTAATGTGGATAGTTAAGGGTTAAATACGCAAATATTTCAAAATAAGCAAGTGGTTATAAAATATTCATTATCGTCGGGAATATTCGTTTGGTCGTGGAATATTACGTCTTCTCGAATATTCGTTAACTACAAGCAAATGCCCATGTGTGGGCCCCATAACTAAAAGCGATTGGATGAAGAAAACGACAAATATAAGTTGTTTTAAATAACGGCGTGGTTGTTACCTTTTTAATATCATTGAATATACTATTGGTTAAAACACACTAATACGCCGTTGTTGAACAAGAAGCACCAGTATTGCACCAATTATTGATTCTTACGTAAGAAGGCACTACTCAATAATGGTTACGTGAATTACTGCTCAAATTTTATTGAGTTAATAATTGCTGCGTTGATATTTTATATTCTTGTTGTTTCAATAATTGTCATTACACGCGTATTTTCATTATCGAAGCAATAATTCATATTATCTGAATAATATTATTAGATAACATTATTGGCAATGTCTAGAAAGTTACATCTAAGGAGAGGTTTGGTCACCTAATCAAGCCACCAGAAGTGAAGAAATTCTTATTGAAAGCCCTCTTCCTTGAGGAACTACGCAGTTTTATCAATATTGTGATTACAGAATATTATTTTGAATAATTAATTATTGATTTATATGATGAGGAAAATATTGATTTTATGTGGATATAGATGGAGAAAATTTTTAAAATGACAATTCTTTGAAAATTAATATTTTATCTTTTTCGATAAAATAATTCATTTAAATATATTATTTTAATAATATATTAACTATGATATTTTTACAACGAATGTGGGATATATGAGTATACGAGGAGGAAGAGTATTTTTGTTGCAATAAATGTTTAAAACATGTTAAACATGCTCAATTGGACCCCATTTATTGAATCTGAAATTTGATTATAGCACTGTAAAAATCGCCCGCTTGTGGATTTCGGTCAATTTCTATTTGGAATTTGGAAAAACTTTCTTCGCAAAGTTGTAGAGAATTGAAATTCTATAAAAACTCATGAGATTCGAATTTTCTAATGAAAGGGCTATTTATTATGAATTATTGAAGTTCAAAGCTCTCAAATAATTGATTTTTGGAGTTTAAAATATTTTTGTAAGAAAAACGTTTTTGTTGTAATTGAGTGGCTCACATGTGTTATAAATGATCTGAAATCAGATTTCTAAGGTGGGCTTGAATATTTTTAAGAAATATTATTATTTTATTAAATTTTCTGCTTTGGTTCTAAAGCATTTTCCTATAAATAGGGTCTTGGGTTAGAATTGAAAATCACACCGTAAATCAAGTTTTCTCTCTATATTATCGAGCGTATTCTTGTGAGTATTTTGAGTATACTTTGAGTATTGCTAGACGGTGCAAGTTCCTTCAACCTTATACCCTTATTCTAGTAAGAAATCGATCTTTCGAGGTAAGGGATATTATTTTTTCAGAATGATATTATTTCTTCAATATCATTATCTTTGAAATGTTGATCCGATGTTTTTATCAAATTTGGAACTTTTTCATGTCTGGGGTTACTATTCATGGGTTACTATTCATGAGTTACTATTCATGAAGTTACTATTCACGAGTTCTTATTCACGAAGTACTATTCATGAAGCGTGAAGATGTTTTGTGGAATTTCTATCTTTTGGTATCGGAGTTACTATTCACGATATCGACACTATTCACGTATACTGCACTATTCGACGATATCTGATCTTATTCAATTAAAAATAAAATTTCTTCTTTTCGTCCAAAACATCTATTCCTGGATACTAACTCTGATTGTATCCATGTTTTGATCATTCTTGAATTTTACACCACTATGATTATTTTTGAGGTATTTTTGGACGTGGATAAAACCAAGTACTGAATCCTTAATCCTTAATCCTTGTCATTTTGTTTCACCGGATTCGTTTCTTTAAAAAATATTTTCATCATCCTCGAGTCTTAAATGATGATATTATGGAATATCTTTGGCCTATAAAGCAAAAAGATGAATGATTTCTTAAGAATATCTTTGGCACAGTAGTGCAAAGATGAATGATTTCTGAAGAATATCTTTGGCAGTAGTCAAAAAGATGAATGTGTGTTTAAATGAACATGACTAATCGATGATTATCTTTGGCTCAGTAGTGCAAAGATGAATATTTGATTCGGATGTATATTGATTGATGTTACAGGGGATAAAAGATAGATTTATGAACTTTTAAATTCATACATAGAAGATAGTAGTTTGCATTCTCTACTTAACTCTTCTAATGAATTATTATTTCATTGCGAATATTGATTTAAAATTTGTTGTCTATCAGATTCTATTATATTTTTCCTCATTGAAGACTAACGATAATTTGTTGTATATTATCTTAGTCATAATATTCTTCTTGAGCTAGTTGAGCTCACCCTTTTCCTTTTTGTTCCATTTTTCTCGTGAGGCGAGAATATAAGCGAGTACGAGCCGGGGTATGGAATGAAGGTTTTAGAAAGGATTGTTTAGTAGTCCTCACCATTTTGTAAAATAATGTATCAATAAATGTGATGAGGATTTATTTGAGTATAGATATTATGCTAGAAGATAATATTTGTATTCAAACTCATAGTTTCTTGTTGTAATAATAAAGTTGTAGTTGTTTCGTACCATGTATTGACAACTTCGTATGAGGTGATGTATACCTATTTTGGGGTGTCATAGTTATTAAGGCGCTTTGGATGGATATGTCCTCTTTTACGCATTTGTAGCATATAATGGTGGTCGTTCTCCTCCCTTAGAACCCGATTCTTTCACAAGACTTGTCGTCTTCACATATGGTCGTTGTTAAATCTCCTCTTTTAAAATCTCCTCCCGACTCGCTTCTTCTATTTTCATGGCCATGATTACCACCAGAGTGGTTACCATTTTTGTCCGTCTGTTTCTTTCTCCGTGGGTTATCATTATTACATTGCTGATCGCTATCTTTGGTACGATCCTCGGTTATGGTCCCCTCGTTGAACATACTCGTTATCTCGATCTAACAATTGAGCCACATTAACAACATCCGAATAGAGAGAAAATTTATGAGAAATGAGATATTGTCGTATCTGGGGGTTTCAAACCTCTCGAAAACATCCGCGTCATCGTTCCTCATTCTCTACCAAATGAGGTGCAAACTCGGATAACTCTGCAAACTTTGCCTTGTCTTTGAGACACCGTCGTGTTGTTTTGTTCTAATCGATGAACTCCACTTCCTTCATATGACGAACACTTTCGGAAAGTATTTGTCATTAAATAGTTTCAAACGCGTCTCCCAGAGACATCTTGAGTGCGGTGGGATGGAGTACGCTTCTACGAGACTCACCAATGATGCCGCTTCGCCACGGAACATAAAGGTGGCGAATGGAACCTTCTGTTCCTCAGTGCATCCCAAGACATCGAATATCTTGGTAATTTGCTTGACCCATGTTTCCGCCATGATCGGATCTCGCTTTCCCTTAAATTCGGTGGTCCCAACTCTTTGAATCGCTTGGTGAGACAACCCGTGAATTGCTATCATTTCCTCCTGTATTTTGAACACGAGTCTCCTCGTGCGATTTTGCATGAACTGCAAAAAGCTTTTAAACATCCCCTCATTCATCATCTGCTTTCGGTTGTGTTGTTCACAGGGAGGAACATTGCCATTTTGTTACCGCGTTCTCCTCGTTGGTGAGTACAGAGCGTCTCCACGCCTCATTTCCATTGTTAATATTCTCGATTAGACATTCTCAAATCTTTGTTATAAAACAAGGGTTAATTAAGGAAATCAATATATCACATAATATCCCTATATATTGACCAACTAACAAATAAGCTTAGGTAGGACACACTAAATTAGCGAGGATTTACTCGCTCTCCCTCCTAATTCTATTCCCCGATCTCCGCTGTAGATCATATCCTAAGCTCGATACCAACCGTGGCGCCCCCAAAATAGGTATACATCACCCATTCTGAGTTGTCAATACATGGTGCGTAAACAACTACAACTTTATTATTACAACAAGAAAAAGCGTGAGTTTTGAATACAAATATTATCTTCTAGACAATATCTATACTCAAATAAATCTCCATCATAATTATTGATACATTATTTTACAAAAATGGTGAGGACTACTAAACAACTCTCTCTAGAACCTTCATTCCATACCCCGACTAGTACTCGCTACATTCTCGCCTCCTGAGAAGAAAAATGGAATAACAAGGAAAAGGGTTAGCTCAACTAGCCCAGTAAAGAATATTATGACTAAGATAATATACAACAAATTATCGTTAGTCTTCAACAAGGAAAAATCTAATAGAATACAATAGACAACAAGTTTTAAATCAATATTCGCAGCGAAAATAATAATTCATTAGAAGAGTTAAGTAGAGAATGCAAACTACTATCTTCTATGTATGAATTTAAAAGTTCATCGCTCTATCTTTTATCCCCAGAACATCAATCAATATACATCCGGAATCAAATATTCATCTTTGCACTACTGAGCCAAAGATATTCATCATTAGTCATGTTCATCTAAACACTGCTCATCTTTGCACTACGGGCCAAAGATATTCATCGAAAATCATTCATCTTTGCACTACAGGGCCAAAGATATTCAATAATATCATCATTTAAGACCGAGGATGATGAAAAATATTTTTAAAGAAACGAATCCAATGAAATAAAATATGAGGATTAAGGATTAAGGATTCGTACTTTGTTTTATTCACGTCCAAAAAATACCTCAAAATAATCATAGTTGTGTAAAATTCAAAATGATCAAAACATGGATCTGATCATCATACTAGTATCCACAATATAGATATTTTAGACGAAAAAGTAAAATTTTCATTTTTCGATGAATAAGTAGTCGATTTCGTGAATAAGATCAAGATATCGTGAATAAGAACTCAGACACCAAAAGTTCCAAATTTGATAAAAACTTCGATCAATATTTCAAAGATAATGATATTGAAGAAATAATATTATTACGAAAAAATAATATCCCTTACCTCGAAAGATCGATCTTAAATTTGAAACACCTGGATATAGGCTATGACTTGAACTTGCATAGTATAGCAATACTCAAATTATACTCAAAATACTCACAAGAATATGCTCGATAATATAGAGAGAAAAATTTCGGTTTACGGTGTGATTTTCAATTCTAACCTAAGCACCCTATTTATAGGAAAATCTTTAGAACACCAAAAGTAGAAAAATTTAATATAATAATAATATATATAATCAAATTTCCTACGCTTTTAAAATCTGGTCCAAACGTCACCACACATGTGCCAAAAAACAATAAAAACGTTTTTCTTAATAAAAATAATTAAAACTTCCAAAAATCAATTATTTCGGAGCTTCGGAACTTCAATAATTCATAATAAATAGCCCTTTTATCAGAAAATTCGAATCTCGCGACTTTTTATAGGAAATTCAATTCTCTACAACTTTGCAGAAGAAAGTTTTTCCAAATTCTAAACAGAAATTGACTGAAATCCACAAACGGGCGATTTTACAGGCTATAATCAAATTTCAGTCAATAAATGGGGTCCACCGACATGTTTAACATGTTTTAAACATTTATTGTAACAAAAATACTCTTCCTCCTCATATACTCATATATCTCACATTCGTTGTAAAAATATCACCATTATTATATTATTAAAATATAATAATACATTTAAATGAATTATTTTATCGTAAAAAAATAAAATTTCAATTTTCAACAATTGTCACATTAAAATTTTCTCCATCTATATCCACATAAAATCAATATTTTCCTCATCATATGAATCAATAATTAATTATTAAAAATAATATTACGAAATCACAATATTGATGACCGTGCGCCTCCTGGAAGCAGGGGCTTTCCAATAAGAATTTCTCCTTCTTCATAGCGCAATTAGGTGACCAAACCTCTCCTTACGTAACTTTCTAGACATTGCCAATAATGTTATCTAATAATATTATTCAGATAATATGAATTATTGCTTCGATAATGAAAAATCTTGTGTAATGACAATTATCAAACAACAAAGAATATAAAATATCAACGCAAAGAATTATTAAATCAATAAAATAAAATACTAAACAAGAATTATCAGTAACCATTATTAAGTAGTGCCTTCTTACGTAAGAATCAATAATTGGTACAATCTGGTAGTGATCGTGTGTTTTAACCAATTAGTATTTTTAACAATGATAATCTGTGAATAACTACGCCCAAGTATTTTTAAACCACTTATATTTATCGCTTTTCTTCATCCAATCGCTTTCCGCTTTCACGGGCCCATTAAAATCTGCTACCGCATATTTGCGAATATTCCCCGACAAAGAAGAATATTCCACGACCAAACGAATATTCCCAGCAACAATGAATATTTTATAACCACTTGCTTATTTTAAAATATTTACGTATTTTACCCATAACTATTCACATTAATCAAATCAACCCTTACTATTTCAAAATAATAAATAGAGAAAATTAAATTTCATTAATAATAAGTTGGGGTCTTACATAAAATATCGACGATGAACTTTTAAATTCATATATAGAAGATAGTAGTTTGCATTCTTTACTTAACTCTTCTAATGAATTGTTGTTTCCACTGCAGTTGTTGATTTAAAACTGGTTGTCTATTGTATTCTATTAGATTTTGTTTCCTGTTGAAGACTAACGATAATTTGCTCTATGTTATCTTAGTCATAATGTTCTTTACTGGGCTAGTTGAGCTCACCCTTTTCCTTGTTGTTCCATTTTTCTTCTCAGGAGGCGAAAATGTAGCGAGTATTAGTCGGGGTACGGACAAAGGCGGTAACCACTTTGGTGGTAATCGTGGCCATGAAAATAGAAGAAGCGAGTCGGGAGGAGATTTTAAAAAGAGGAGATTCAACAACGACCATGTGAAGACGTCAACACCAAAGAAGAATCGGTTCCAAGGAGAGAAAAAGACCACCTATCGTATGTTTACAAATCACGGGAAAGAGGATGATATCATTGAAACCGCCCACAACAGTTTAAGGTATGCTATAATTATGAAAAAGAAGGACATATCGCTCGAGATTATGACGCAGTATCGAAACCAGTCAAGCGGGAATGGTGACTCAAAAGGATGTCCCAGAAAGGTCAAAGTCAATCGGTTCTCGGAAGAGCGTTTGTCGTGACCGGTCAAAATCGAGAACCCGAACGAAGTTCGCATCGTTAGTTAATTATAAATTCTTGCGAAGTTTATACCTTACTGATAATGGGGTTTCTACCCATTCTTTATCTCTCTTACTTGCGCTCAACGTTTGAACTTGACTACGGAGAAATTAGTCTTTGACCTATTTATGGAGACTCCGTTAGGAGAAACTTTCATTACATCCGTTGTTTAGAAATCTTGATTGATTCGGGTTGGCACTATCACATTACCTGTTAACCTTATTTCTATAGAGATATTTGCTTTTGATGTGATTTTAAGGTTAACTACTCATCATGCCGAAATTGATTACTTTCGTAAGGTTGTTAGTTTTCATATTCCTAAGCAACCTATTATTTGAATTCAAGCAATCAAACCATTGTAGTCAAACATTTTCATATCAAGCCATGAAGTCATTCGTTTATTACTGATGTCAAGTTTTCTTAGTTCATGTTATGGATTTGAATAAAGACACGTCAGATTTGAATAATATTCCTGTTGTTATTGATTTTTCCTGACGTATTTCCTGAAGAATTTCTTGGCTTACTCCCAAAGCCTAATATTAAATTTTGTATAGACTTTGAACCCTAAGACAAAACTCATTTCTAAAATCTCATATCGAATGGCTCTATTGAACTTCGAGAGTTAAAATTCAACTATAGAATTTGGTACTGAGCCTTTATCCGTGACTTCCTTTGTGGAATGCACCGCCGCGGATCTCTCCGTCGAGGACACCATATTCGTGCGATAGTAAGTCGATAGGTGTCATTGTAACGTGTTATCCAAGGTTGGGATATGAGTCACGATTGAGAATAACCTAAGTCGGTGTCGAAATACGTAGCTTTCTAGCTTAGTTGGTTATTATCGGAGATTCGTTGAAGGATATTCTCGAATCGCTATTCCATTAACGCAATGACTCGTAGAGATACAAAATTCGAATGGAGCAAGGAATGTGTGAAGAGCTTGAAGAACTCAAGAGGAGACTCATTTCAAAGACATACGTATTACGACCATGCCATCCTGGAAAACCGAACGTGGTAGCTGACGTGTTGAGTAGAAGATCGTATACAAGTATGAGTACGATATTGTCAAAGACTAATTTCGTATAATTTATAAATAATAGAGATGGAGATGAAAACTCTAGGTACCCACGTGATGATATACGAGTATAATCGACTTTAATCGATAAAGTTCAAGCTGTTCAAGCTACACACCGGAGCTGATGAATTTGAAGAAAGAGGTGCAAGAAGTTGTTATTTCAAAAGCGAGAATCAGTGATGTGAGGAAAGCTCAAACCTTCGATTTATTAATCCATTTGAAATTCTCGATCGAATAGGAACTGTGGCCTATAGACTCGTTTTACCGCCAAATATGACGTGTTCATAACGCTTTTCACGTGTCGATGTTACGTAAATATGTGGGCGACCGAACCACGTCATTGAGTTAAAACAGACGAGATAGCCGAAAACTTAACATACGAGGAGGTACTGTCAAAATCTTGGATATGAAAGAACATGTCCTATGTATTCGAGGTTATACCACAAGTTAAAGTTTTGTGGAGAAACCATGCTATATTGAGGAAATGACCCGGAGTTGGAAATGGAAATGAAAGCGAGGTATTCTCATCTTTTGAAACACCGTGTACGTGCGTCAATTTCGAGGACGAAATTTCATAAGGAGGGAGGTTGTAAGACTCAAATTATTAATAAATAAAATTTATTTTCCTCTATTTATTATTTTGAAATAGTAAGGGTTGATTTGATTAATGTGGATAGTTATGGGTAAAATACGCAAATATTTGAATAAGCAAGTGGTTATAAAATATTCATTATTGTTTGGGAATATTCGTTTGGTCGTGGAATATTCGTCTCGCTTGTCGGGGAATATTAAATGCGACCTGCCAGCGATCTTTTGTGGGCCCATAACTGAAAAGCGATTGCATGAAGAAAAAACGGCAAATATAAGTTGTTTATAAATAACGACGTAGTTATTACTGATTATCTTCGTTGGAATACCCGGTGGTTAAAACACACTAATACTGCCGTTGTTGAACAAGAAGCACGCGATTGCACCAATTATTGATTCTTACGTAAGAAGGCCTTACTCAATAATGGTTACGATAATTATTTATTCAAGATTTTATTTTATTGATTCAATAATTCTTTGCATTGATATTTTATATTATTGTTGTTTCAATAAATTGTCATTACACAAAGATTTTCTATTATCGAAGCAATAATTCATATTATCTGAATAATATTATTGGATAACATTATTGGCAATGTCTAGAAAGTTCTGCATAAGGAGAGGTTTGGTCACCTAATTGCTTGCCAAGTAAGGAGAGATCCTTATTGAAAGCCCTCTTTCCTGGAACTACCGGTTGCCAAAGATCGTGATTCAATAATATTATTTGTGAATAATTAATTATTGATTTATATGATGAGAAAAATATTGATTTTATGTGGATATAGATGGAGAAAATTTTAAAGTGACAATTGTTGAAAATTGAAATTTTATCTTTTTCTGATAAAATAATTCATTTAAATATATTATTATATTTTAATAATATAATAATGGTGATATTTTTACAATGAATATGGGATATATGAGTATATGAGGAGGAAGAGTATTCTTGTTGCATTAAATGATTAACACATGTTTTGTGTGTTTGGTGGACCCCATTTCTTGACCGAAATTTGATTATAAATTGTAAAATCGCCTCAATTGTGGATTTGGTTAATTTCATTTTGGAATTTGAAAAAACTTTCTTCTGTAAAGTTGTAGAGAATTGAATTTCCTATTAAAAAAATGCGAGATTCGAATTTTCTGACAAAAGGACTTTTATTGTGAATTATTGAAGTTCTGAAGCTCCGAAATAATTGATTTTTGGAAGTTTAAATTATTTTAAATTAGAAAAATGTTTTTTTCATTTTTGAAACTCATTTAAAATGTGATTAGGAGGCTGAATTCAGATTGTTAGTGTGCGTATGAAGTTGTGGAAAAATTATAATATTAATTTATTAAATTTTCTACTTTGGTGTTCTAAGCATTTTCCTATAAATACGGTGCTTAGGTTAGAATTGAAAATCACACCGTAAAATCAAGTTTTCTCTCTATATTATCGAGCGTATTCTTGTGAGTATTTTGAGTATACTTTGAGTATTGCTATACTGGTGCAAGTTCAAGTCATAGCCTATATCCTGTTTTTACTAAATCTTTGTCTTCCGAGGTAAGGGATGTTATTTTATTCGAAAATGATATTATTTCTTCAATATCATTATCTTAAAATATTAGTTGGAAATTTTATCAAATTTGGAACTTTTTCATGACGGGGTTCTTATTATTCATGAGTTACTATTCACGAGTTACTATTCACGAGTACTATTCACGAAGCGTGATGATGTTTTTGTGAAATTTCTATCTTTTGGTGTCGAGAGTTACTATTCACGATACTTATTACTTTATTCACGATATACTTGATACTATTCACGAATCATACAAGACTATTCATCGAAAAATGAAAATTTTCCTTTTCGTCCAAAATATTTATTATGGATATTAGCTTTGATTGTATCCATGTTTTGATCATTCTTGAATTTTACTCCACTCTGATTACTTATGAAGTATTTTTGAACTTGGATTGTTTAAAATAAGAATCCTTAATATTTGTTCTTTTGTTTCACTAGATTCGTTTCCTTCAAAATATTTTTCATCATCCTCAGTCCTAAATGATGATATTCTTCGAATATCTTTGGCTGTAGTAGTGCAAAAGATGAGCAGTGTTGAGATGAATATAATACGAATGATTAATATCTTTGGCCGTAGTGCAAAGATGAACAGGTGTTTAGATGAACATGATCAACTGATGAATATCTTTGGCATATAGTGCAAAGATGAATATTTGATTCCAGTTATATATTGATTAATGTTATAGGGATAAAATATCGACGATGAACTTTTAAATTCATATATAGAAGATAGTAGTTTGCATTCTCTACTTAACTCTTCTAATGAATTGTTGTTTCAATTTGCATTGTTGATTTAAAAGCGGTTGTCTATTGTATTCTATTAGATTTTTTTTCCGTTGAAGACTAACGATAATTTGCTCTATGTTATCTTAGTAATAATGTTCTTTCTTCGGGCTAGTTGAGCTCACCCTTTTCCTTGTTGTTCCATTTTTCTTCTCGTGGAGGCGAGAATGTAGCGAGTATTAGTCGGGGTATGGAATGAAGGTTCTAGAGAGTTGTTTAGTAGTCCTCACCATTTTGTAAAATAATGTATCAATAATTATGATGGGGATTTATTTGCGTGTGGATATTGTCTAGATGACAATATCTCGTATTTAAACTCACGGTTTATATGTTGTAATAATAAAGTTGTAGTTATTTACATGCCATGTATTTGGCGACTCAGAATGGGTTGGATGGAATGGACTTATTTTGGGGGCGTCACAGCAGTCATCAACCAAGTCCAAGAATTACAGGTAATCCTGCATGAAATACATGCAGAAGGTATGTCTCTAAGTGAATCTTTCCAAGTTCTTTGCTATTATAAAAAACTACCACCACCTATGTGGAAAGATTTTAAAAATTATCTCAAACATAAACGCAAAGAGATGAAACTTGAAGACTTAATCGTAAGATTAAGGATAGAAGAGGACAACCGAGCCTCTGAAAAGAAAACAGGAAAGGCCTTTGTAGAATATAAAGCAAATGTGGTGGAACAAGGTCTGAAGTCCAAAAAGAGGAAATTCTCCAGGAATGGGCCTCAGCAGGGAACAAATAAAAAGTTCCAAGGCAAATGCTACATCTCGTGACAAGCTTATTATAGGGCAAAGGATTGTCGAAAACGCAAAGACCAGAACAAGAAGTCTGCACAAGCCAATGTAACGGAAGTGGATAGTCTTCTTCAAGATGTTTCTGAAATGAACCTTTCAGCGGTTGTGTCAGAAATAAATATGGTTGAAAATCCAAGAGAATGGTGGGTGGATACTGGAGCAACCCGCCACGTGTGTTCCGACAGGAAGATGTTCTCCACATATTAAGAAATTGAGAATGGAGAACATCTATACATGGAAAATTCTTCTTCATCAAAGATAGCTGGACAAGGAAAGGTGATTCTGAAGATGACATCTGGCAAGGAACTCACCCTCAACAACGTGCTCCATGTGCCTGATATTAGGAAAAATTTAGTGTCAGGATCCCTTCTTAGTCAAAAGGGATTTAAATTAGTCTTTGTATCAGACAAATTTGTATTAACTAAAAATGGGATGTATGTGGGGAAGGGTTATATGAGCAATGGGCTCTTCAAAATGAATGTAATGGCCAATTTATACCTTCCAATATTAATAAAATTACATCTTACGCTTATATGATTGAGTCATCTAATTTATGGCATGGTAGATTAGGACATGTTAATTATAATACTATCGTGAGATTAATTAATATGGAATGTTTGCCAAAATATGAGATTAACTCTAATCATAAATGTGAAATTAACGTTGAGGCAAAACTTAGGAAATCTTCTTTTAAATCAATTGAAAGAAGTATGTAACCCTCTTGAATTAAAACATACTTGATATTTGTGATTTAAAGTATATACAAACAAGAGGAGGTAAGAAATACTTTATCACTTTTATAGATGATTGTACAAGATATTGTTATGTTTACTTATTGAGAAGTAAAGATGGGGCTTTGGAAATGTTTAAACATTACAAAAATGAGGTTGAGAATCAACTTGATAAAAAGATCAAGATAGTTAGAAGTGATAGAGGTAGGGAATATGAATTTTCTTTTGTTGAAATTTGTTCACAACATGGTATAATACACAAAACAACTGCACCTTATTCACCACAACAAAATGGTGTTGCAGAAAGAAAGAATAGAACTTTAAAAGAAATGATGAATGCATTGTTATTAAGTTACGGGCTACCTCGAAATTTGTGGGGGAAGCAATTCTTTCAAAGAAATTATATTCTCAACCAAATACCTCAAAAGAAGTCTAATGTTACACCCTATGAATTATGGAAAGGGCGTGGCGAGTCTTATAAACACTTAAAAGTGTGGGGTGTTTAGCAAAAGTAATGGTTCTTCCACCCAAAAAGGTGAAAATAAGACCAAAAACAATAGATTGTATATTCATAGGTTATCTTAATAATAGCGGTGCTTATAGATTTTTGTTAATAAATCAAAAATAGAGGAAATACATGAAAATATGATTATTGAGTCAAAAGACAATTGAATTCTTTGAAACAAGTATTTCCTAATAAAAAGGAATAAGAGCCAAGTTCTAACGAACAAGGAACAAGTTCAAATAAAAGAACTTATGATCTTTTCTTCATGACGGTAATCATGGTTTAGAAGTTATTGATGAACCTAGGCGTAGTAAGCGTCTTAGAACATCAAAATCTTTTGGTCCTGATTTTCTAACCTATTTGTTAGAAAATGAGCCTCAAACCTATAAAGAAGCGATATCGAGTCCTGAAGCTCCATATTGGAAAGAGGCTATAAATAGTGAAGTGGAATCCATTTTGCATAATCATACGTGGGAATTAGTAGATCTCCCACGGGATCTAAACCTCTTGGATATAAGTGGATATTTAAGAAGAAAATGAAAGCGGATGGATCTATAGACAAATATAAAGCAAGACTTGTAATCAAAGGATACAGTGAAAGGAGGGTTTGGATTATTTTGATACTTACTCTCTGTGACAAGAATAACCTCAATTAGGATGTTAATAGCCATTGCGACTATATATAATTTAGAAATACATCAAATGGATGTAAAAATGACTTTCTTAAATGGAGATTTAGAAGAAGAAATCTACATGGAACAACGGTAAGGATTTATTGTTCCAGAGACGAAAAGAAAGTTTATCGACTTGTAAAATCTCTGTATGGATTAAAACAAGCACCTAAACAATGGCATGAAAAATTTGATAATGCAATGTTATTGTGACGCCCCCAAAATAGGTCCATTCCATCCAACCCATTCTAAGTAAGCCAAATACATGGTACGTAAATAACTACAACTTTATTATTACAACATATAAACTGTGAGTTTAAATACGAGATATTGCCATCTGAACAATATCCACACGCAAAATAAATCCCATAATAATTATTGATACATTATTTTACAAAATGGTGAGAACTACTAAACAACTCTCTCTAGAACTTTCATTCCATACCCAGACTAAGTCTTTGGCTACATTCTCGCCTCCGAGAAGAAAAATAGAACAAAAAGGAAAAGGGTGAGCTCAACTAGCCCAAGAAGAATATTATGACTAAGATAATATACAACAAATTATCGTTAGTCATCAACAGGAAAAATCTAATAGAATACAATAGACAACCGGTTTTAAATCAACAATCGCAATGGAAACAACAATTCATTAGAAGAGTTAAGTAGAGAATGCAAACTACTATCTTCTATATATGAATTTAAAAGTTCATCGTCGATATTTATCCTCGTAACATCAATCAATATATATCTCGGAATCAAATATTCATCTTTGCACTACGTGCCAAAAATATTCATCGATGAGTTATGTTCATCCGAACACTGTTCATCCCGAACACTACGGGCCAAAGATATTCATCAAGAAATCATTCATCTTTGCACTACGAACCAAAGATATTCAAGAATATCATCATTTAGGATGAGGATGATGAAAAATATTTCAAAGAAAAACGAATCCGGTGAAACAAAAGAACAAATATTAAGGATTCGTATTTTAAACAATCCAAGTTCAAAAATACTTCATAAGTAATCAGAGTGGAGTAAAATTCAAGAATGATCAAAACATATATCCAATCAAAGATAGGAATCATAACAGACAATCTTGGACACGGAAAGAAAATTTAATTTTTCTCGTAAATAATGTCGTATTCGTGAATAATTAATATATCGTGAATAGTCTTGGTATATCGTGAATAGTAACTCAAACACACAAAAGATAAAATTTCACAAAAACATCATCATCTTAGCGTGAATAGTACTCGTAAATAGTAACTTCGTGAATAGTAACTCATGAATAAAGTAACCCCGACATGAAAAAAGTTCCAATTTGATAAAAAATTCTAACCAATATTTCTAAGATAATGACATTGAAGAAATAATATCATTTTCGAATAAAATAACATCCCTTACCTCGAAAGACAATGATTTTAGTTGAAACAGGATATAGGCTATGACTTGAACTTGCAGACCGTATAGCAATACTCAAAGTATACTCAAAATACTCACAAGAATAAACTTGATAATATAGAGAGAAAAACTTGAGTTTACGGTGTGATTTTCAATTCTAACCTAAGCACCTATTTATAGGAAAATCTTTAGAACACCAAAGTAGAAAATTTAATATAATATTAATATATATTTTCCAAAACCTCATACGCACACACACTTGCCAACTGAATTCAGCTCCTACACATGTTAAATGAGGCCACCTAAACATTCCAAAAACGTTTTCCTATTTTAAATATTTTAAACTTCCAAAATCAATTATTTGAACTTGAACTTCAATAATTCATAATAAATAGCTCTTTTATCGGAAAATTCAAATCTCGCATGACTTTTATAGAAAATTCAATTCTCTACAACTTTGCGAAGAAAGTGTTTCCAAATTCAAATGTAAATGGTTGAAATCCACAAGCGAAGCGATTTTACAAGCTATAATCAAATTTCGATCAAGAAATGGGGTCCACAACACACAAAACATGTGTTAATCATTTAATGCCACAAAATACTCTTCCTCCTCATACTCACATATCGCACATTCATTATAAAAATATCACAGTTAATATATTATTAAAATAATATATTTAAATGAATTATTTTATCGGAAAAAGATAAAATATTAATTTTCAACAATTGTCACATTAAAATTTTCTCCATCTATATCCACATAAAATCAATATTTTCCTCATCATATAAATCAATAATTAATTATTCACAAATAATATTACGAATCACAATCTTCGGCAACCGGTAGTTCTTCAGGAAGAGGGGCTTTCCATAAAGATTTCTCCTTCTTGCAAAGCGCAATTAGGTGACCAAACCTCTCCTTGAGATGAACTTTCTTGACATTGCCAATAATGTTTTCTAATAATATTATTCGGATAATATGAATTATTAGCTTCGATAATGGAAAATCTTGTGTAATGACAATTTATTGAAACAATAGTAATATAAAATATCAATGCAAAGTGATTATTGAATCAATAAAATAAAATCTTTGAATAGTAATTCTTTGTAACCATTATTGAGTAGTGCCTTCACGTAAGAATCAATAATTGGTGCAATACCGTCTCTTCTTCGTTGAACAACGCGTATTAGTGTGTTTTAACCATCGGGTATTCCAACAATATTAATTATGTAACAACTACGCTGGTTATTTATAAACAACTTATATTTGTCGTTTTCTTCATCCAATCGCTTTCCAGTTATGGGGCCCACAAAAGATCGTGCCATCGTCACGAATATTCCCCAAAAAGTCTGAATATTTTACGACCAAACGAATATTACAAGCGATAATGAATATTTTATAACCACTTGCTTATTCAAAATATTTAATGTATTTTACCCATAACTATCCACATTAATCAAATCAACCCTTACTTATTTCAAAATAATAAATAGAGGAAAATAAATTTTATTTATTAATAATTTGGGAACTTCTGACCTCCCTCCTTATGAAATTCGTCCTCGAAATTGGCGTCACGATACTGGTGTTTGAAAAGATGAGAATACCTCGCTTTCATTTCCGTTTCCAACTCCAAGGTCATTTCCTCAATAGCATGGTTTCTCCACAAAACTTTAACTTGTGGTATATCCTCAGATACATGGGACATGTTCTTTCCTATCCAAGATCTTGGCGAGTACCTCCTCGTGCGTTAAGTCTTGACTATCTCGTTCGGTTCTAACTTCAATGAGCGTGGTTACGGTGCGTCCACATATTTACGTAACATTGATACGTGAAAAGCGTTATGAACACGCGTCGTACTTGGCGGTAAAAACGAGTCTATAGGCCACGATTCTATTCGATCGAGAATTTCAAATGGATTAATAAATCGAAGGTTTGAGCTTTCCTCACCTCACCGATTCTTGCTTTTAAAATAACAACTTCTTGCACCTCCTTCTTCAAATTCATCATTCGGTGTGTAGCTTGAATGCGCTTTAACTTTATCGATTAAAGTCGATTATACTAAATATATCATCACGTGGGTACCTAGAGTTTTCATCTCCATCTCTATTATTTGTAAATTATCTGAAATGAGTCTTTGACAATATCGTACTCAGTCTTGTGTATCATGATCTTCTACTCAACACGTCGCCTACCACGTTCGCTTCCGGGATGGCATGGTCGAGAACATGTCTTTGAAATGAGTCTCCTCTTGAGTTCTTGAAGCTCTTCCCACATTCCTTGCTCCATTTGAATTTTGTATCTCTACGAGTCACCAAGTTAATGGAATAGCGATTCGAGAATATCCTTCAACGAATCTCCGATAATAACCAACTAAGCCTGAAAAGCTACGTATTTCGATTATCGACTTAGGTTATTCTCAACCTGTGACTCATATCCCAACCTTAGATAGCACGTTACAATGACACTATCGATTTCTTATCGCATCGAATATGGTGTCCACGACGGAGAATCAAGCTTCGGTGCATTCCACAAAGGAAGTCACCGGATAAAGGCTCGGTACCAAATTCTATAGTTGAATTTTAACTCACGAAGTTCAATAGAGTCATTCGATATGAGATTTTAGAAATGAGTTTTATCTGGGGTTCAAAGTCGATACAAAATTTAATATCGAGGCTTTGGGAGTAAGCCAAGAAATTTTTCGAGAAATCGCCAGAAAAATCAATAACAACAGAATATTATTCAAATCGGCGTGTCTTTATTCAAATCCATAACATGGACTAAGAAAACATGACATCCGTAATAAACGAATGACTTCATGGCTTGATATGAAAATGTTTGACTACAATGGTTTGATTGATTGAATTCGAATAACAGGTTGCTTAGGAATATGAAAACTAACAACCTTACGAAAGTAATCAATTTTGACGTGATGAGTAGTTAACCTTAAAATCACATCAAAAGCAAATATCTATATAGAAATAAGGTTAACAGGTAATGTGATAGTGCCAACCTGAATCAAGCAAGATTTCTAAACAACGGATGTAATGAAAGTTTCTCCTAACGGAGTCTCCATAAATAGGTCAAAGACTAATTTCTCCGTAGTCAAGTTCAAACGTTGAGCGCAAGCAAGAGAGATAAAAGAATGGGTAGAGCCCAGGTATCTAGTAAGGTATAAACTTAAGAATTTATAATTAACTAACCCGCTAACTTTGTTGGGTTCCTCGCATTTTGATCGGTCACGACAAACGCTTTCTCTAAAGCCGATTGACTTTGACTTTTCAGGGACATCCTTTTGAGTCACCATTCCATTGGATCGGGTTTCGATCTGCATCTGATCTCGAAAGCGATATGTCCTTCTTTTCCACAATTATAGCATAACTTAAAACTGTTGTGGGCAATTTGAATGATATGTCCCTCTTTCCGCATTTGTAACATATCTGACCGGTGGTCTTTCTCCTCCTCGAACCGGTTACTCTTGGCGCCGACGTCTTCACATGGTGGTTGTTGAATCTCCTCTTTATAAAATCTCCTCCCGACTCGCTTCTTCTATTTTCATGGCCACGATTACCACCAGGTGGTTCTGCGCTTTGTCCAAGTATTCTTCTTTCTCCATTTGGTTATCGTTATTACGATGGTCGCTTATCTTGAGATGATCCTGGTTATGGTCCCTCGGTTGAGCGTACTTTCGTTATCTCGCTTCTAACAACCGAGCCTGGCTGACAACATCTGAATAGAGAAAATTTATGAGAAATGAGATCTTGGCGTATCGCGGGTTTCAAACCTCTCGAAACATCCGCGTCATCGTTCCTCATTCTCCACCAAATAAGGTGCAAACCGGATAACTCCATGAACTTCTCCTCGTCTTTGGGACACCGCCATGTTATTCTACTCCGATCTAATAAACTCCACTTCCTTCATATAGCGAATACTTTCGAGGAAGTACTTGTCGTTGAACTATTTCTGAAACGTCTCCCATGACATCTTTGAGTGCGGTTTGGATGGAGTACGCTTCACGATTCCCACCCATGAATTTGCCTCGTTACGGAACATAAAAGTAGCGAATGGAACTTTCTGTTCCTCCGTGCATCCCAAGACATCGAATATCTTGGTAATTTGTTTGACCCACGTCTCGCCTTAATGGGATCCGCTTTCCCCGAATTACAGTGGTCCCAACTCTTTGAATCGCTTGGCATTTGTGACCACCGTGAATTGCTATCATTTCTCTCACTGTATTTTGAACACGAGTCTCCTCGTCGATTTTGCATGAACTGCAAAAAGCTTCTAAACATCCCCTCGTTCATCATCTGCTTTCGATGGTGTTGTTCACGGAGGTACATTGTCGACTGTTGCACGTTCTCTCTCGTTGGTAAATCTGAGGCATCTCCACGGTCTCATTTACTCCATCGTTAATATTCTCGATTCGACATTCTCAAATCTTTGTCATAAAACAAGGGTTAATTAAGAAATCAATATATCACATAATATCCCTATATACTAACCAACTAACAAATAAGCTTGGGTAGGACACACTAGCGAAGGATTTACTCTCTCTCCCACCTAGTTCTATTCCACGATCTCATGAGAGATCATATCCTCTAAGCTCGATACCAACCGTGGCGCCCCCAAAATAGGTCCATTCCATCCAACCCATTCTCGAGTCGCCAAATACATGATGCGAAATAACTACAACTTTATTATTACAACATATAAAGCGTGAGTTTAAATACGAGATATTGCCATCTGATAATATCCACACGCTTGAAATAAATCTCCATCATAATTATTGATACATTATTTTACAAAAATGGTGAGGACTACTAAACAACTCTCTCTAGAACCTTCATTCCATACCCATTAATACTGCTACATTCTCGCCTCCCGAGAAGAAAAATGGAACAAAAGGAAAAGGGGTGAGCTCAACTAGCCCAGTAAAGAATATTATGACTAAGATAATATACAACAAATTATCGTTAGTCTTCAACAGGGAAAAATCTAATAGAATACAATAGACAACCAGTTTTAAATCAACAATTGCAGCGGAAACAACAATTCATTAGAAGAGTTAAGTAGAGAATGCAAACAACTATCTTCTATATATGAATTTAAAAGTTCATCGTCGATATTTTATCCCTGTAACATCAATCAATATATATCTGGAATCAAATATTCATCTTTTTGCACTCTGAGCCAAAAATATTCATCGGTAGGTTATGTTCATCTCGAACACTGTTCATCTTTGCACTACGTGCGAAAGATATTCATCAAAATCATTCATCTTTGCACTACAGGCCAAAGATATTCGATGAATAACATCATTCGGGAATGAGGATGATGAAAAATATTTCAAAGAAAAGCGAATCCAAAGAAACAAAAGAACAAATATTAAGGATTAGTATTTTAAACAATCCAAGTTCAAAAATACTTCATAAGTAATAATCGTGGAGTAAAATTCAAGAATGATCAAAACATAGATCCAATCAAAGATAGGAATCATAACGCATACGATCTTGGACCGAAGAAAGAAAATTTAATTTTACGTAAATAGTGTCGATTCGTGAATAGTCTTAGTATCGTGAATAGTCAAGTATCGTGAATAAGAACTCAAACACCAAAAGATAAAATTTCACAAAAACATCATCACGCTTCGTGAATAGTACTCGTGAATAGTAACTTCGTGAATAAGAACTCCCGACATGAAAAAGTTCGATTTGATAAAAAATTCTAACCAATATTTTGGTATAATGACATTGAAGAAATAATATCATTTTCAATAAAATAACATCCCTTACTATCCCTTACCTCGAAAGACAAAGACTTACTTGTTGAAACAGGATATAAAGCTATGGCATGAACTTGCACCGATATAGCAATACTCAAAGTATACTCAAAATACTCACAAGAATAAACTCGATAATATAGAGAGAAAACTTGAGTTTACGGTGTGATTTTCAATTCTAACCTAAGCACCTATTTATAGGAAATGCTTGTAAAACAAAAGTAGAAAATTTAATATAATATTAATATATATTTTCCAAAACCTTATACGCACACTTACCCACTGAATTCAGCTCCTACACATGTTAAATGAGGCCACCTAAACATTCCAAAACGTTTTTCCTATTTTAAATATTTTAAACTTCAAAAATCAATTATTTGAACTTGAACTTCAATAATTCATAATAAATAGCCCTTTTATCGAAAAATTCGAATCTACGCAACTTTTTATAGGAAATTCAATTCTCTACAACTTTGCGAAGAAAGTGTTTCCAAATTCCAAACAAAAATTATTTGAAATCCACAACAGAAGCGATTTTACAAAATATAATCAAATTTCGATCAAGAAATGGGGTCCACCGACACACAAAACATGTGTTAATCATTTAATGCCACAAAAATACTCTTCCTCCTCATATACTCACATATCGCATTCATTATAAAAATATCACCGTTAATATATTATTAAAATAATATATTTAAATGAATTATTTTATCGAGAAAAAGATAAAATATTAATTTTCAACAATTGTCACATTAAAATTTTCTCCATCTATATCCACATAAAATCAATATTTTCCTCATCATATAAATCAATAATTAATTATTCACAAATAATATTACAGAATCACAAGATCTTGTGAACCAGTACATTCCCGGGAAGAGGGGTTTTTCAATAAAGATTTTTCCTTCTTGTGTATGATTAGGTGACCAAACCTCTCCTTGGAAGTAACTTTCTAGACATTGCCAATAATATTTTCTAATAATATTATTCGGATAATATGAATTATTAGCTTCGATAATGGAAAATCTTTGTGTAATGACAATTTATTAAAACAACGATAATATAAAATATCAATCGCAAAGAATTATTGAATCAATAAAATAAAATCTTGAATAGTAATTCTTGTAAAAATTATTGAGTAGTGCCTTCTTACGTAAGAATCAATAATTGGTGCAATCTTGAAATCTCTTCTTTCGTTCACAACGGCGTATTAGTGTGTTTTAACCATTGGGTATTCCAACAATATTAATTGATAACAACTACGCCGTTATTTATAAACAACTTATATTTGTCGTTTTCTTCATCCATACGCTTTCAGTTATGGGGCCCACAAAAAGATCAAGCAAGCCGTCGTACGAATATTCACCAACAGTACGAATATTCCACGACCAAACGAATATTCCCAGACGATAATGCATATTTTATAACCACTTGCTTATTGAAATATTTGCGTATTTTACCCATAACTATCCACATTAATCAAATCAACCCTTACTATTTCAAAATAATAAATAGAGGAAAATAAATTTCATTTATTAATAATTTGGGGTCTTCTGATTATCAAATGGTTTCAAAATAAATGAGTGTGACAAATGTGTGTATGTCGAGGACCTTTAAGAATGGGTATGTTATTATTTGTCTTTATGTAGATGATATACTCATTATGGGTAGTAATAATGATATCATTAAAACTACTAAAAGAATGTTAAATAATATATTTGACATGAAAAGACATGGGTGTTCTTGATGTAATATTAGAATTAAGATTTCTAAAACATCGAATGGATTAGTGTTATCACAATCACACTATATTGAGAAAATACTCGTGAAATTCAATCAATATGATTGTAATCACAGTAGGAACACCGATGAGATATAAATCTACACTTTTCTAAAAATAAAGGAGAGAGTATATCACAACCTGAGTATGCACAAATAATTGGAAGTCTTATGTACTTAATGAATTGTACACGTCACGATATAAAGACAAGTCATCGATAAATTAAGTAGATTTACAAGCAATCCAGGACAAAATCACTAGAAAGCGATTATAAGAGTTTTAAGGTATTTAAAATACACTCAAAATTTTGTATTGCATTACTCAGATATCCAATGATTACTTGAAGGATCTTTGTGATGCGAATTGGATATCGAATCTGAAGACTCTAAATCCACAAGTGGTTTTGTGTTTACATTAGGTGGAGGAAGCGATGTCATGGAAATCTTCTAAATAGACATGCATTGCTCGTCAGCGATGGAATCTGAGTTTATTGCATTGGATAAGGTTGGAGAAGAAGTTTGAATGGCTTCCGTAACTTTTTAGAAGATATTCTATGTGGCTAAACACCGTCTTACTTTATTTGTATTCATTGTGATAGTCAATCAATGAATTGGAAGGGCACAGAGTCACATGTATAATGGTAAGTCTAGACATATTAAATGCGTGAACACAATACCATAAAACAATTGCTCTCTAACGGCATTATGTGTATTGAGTACATAAAGTCGAAAGAAAATATAAGCGGATCCAGATTGACTAAAGGTTTGACTAGAGAACAAGTAAAAATAACCCGAGGGAATGGGTTTAAAGCCTATAAACAAGGATTGTCATGATGGAAACCCAACCTAGTTGACCGGAGATCCCAAGATCTAGGTTCAAAGAACAACTAAATTGTGAATGATTGACCAAATCACTTATGAAGAAATTTATTTTCTTACGCTCATTCTATGATCTGAGATAGTGATACTGCGGCTGATTCTGAGGATAAGCTTTGCTTTTAATGATTCTTAAATCTTGATAAACATGTGGGAGTATGGCGGGATACTCTAATTAAGAATCACTATGTGAGTGTGAATCCCAGGCGATTCTATGAGAAGGATAAGGCTATACTTCTCTAAAGCACTCATAAATCCTGAATTGTTTGGGGCCAAAATGAACAAAATCATGAGAACCAAATAGTGTCTAGAAAGATTCTGTGTGAATTACTATTATCTCGGTTTACACAAACGGTTGGACAGTTCAAGACATCACGTTCACTGGACAACCGGAAAACCCGATAATTTTCACAAGGGAAGGTTCAAAGCCAAAAGCTACCTCTCTCGATACAGATGATTTCTAATTACGCCTCTCTCTCGAGTCTGCATAACATTTGCATAAAATTTGGCGATCGATATATCATTCATATATGGGGATTGTTGGAATTTGAGCCTAAATTAATATAGGTGTCATTAATTAATTTTAATGTTTTAATATATTAATGTGTTCTACTCCATGAGTAGATTAAATTAAGTATTTGGAAGCTCAAATTCATGGAGTAATGAATGAGATATTAACTCCCAAAGATCATAATAAAAGATAATAAATACATGTGGGAAAACTAAGTCCCACATAGTTAGAATTAAATATTTTATGTGTTTATATCTGAAAAGTGCTTTCTTGGGTTTGGGACCCAAGGGCACTTACTTTAATGGAAGGAGAGGACTGGCAAGGCTGAGTTCGAACCCTCATACGCCAAGACGCCATGCATGGCCGTCCGTCCAAACTGGCTGGCACAGCTCGGGCTCGTGTACACGAACCTGGCACGTAATTAAGTGGAGT
Source organism: Panax quinquefolius (assembly GCA_020205615.1). Taxonomy (NCBI): domain Eukaryota; kingdom Viridiplantae; phylum Streptophyta; class Magnoliopsida; order Apiales; family Araliaceae; genus Panax; species Panax quinquefolius. Next base: position 126,945,065 of record CM035161.1, on the reverse strand, counting down.
GCAGGTCTGTATATATATTTTTTGTAGACAAAATTTATTTAAAATTTTAATTAAAATTTATTTAAATTCTATTTATTTAATTCTATTATCAAAAGCGTATCGTTTTGAACGTCAGTATTTATTATATTATCAAAAGCGTATGTCGTTTTGAGAAGCGGTATAATTAAAACTGTGTCGTTTTGAGGAATCGGTATCATTATATTTGAATAAAGCGGCCAAAAAACTACATCGTTTTGGTCGCGCCTTTTCTACTAAAAGTAAAACTACGTAGTTTTGGTTCGGTGAATATTAAAACTACGTGCGTTTACATGTCCGAATGGACGCACTTATATCTTGCGTATGATCAAAACTACGTCGTTTTGACGATGGATGTCATATATGCTTTTCGGTGACATCCTATGCCTTTTCAAAGGGCTGAACACCCTTCCAATGGTCACCAACCCTCCTATAAATAGATAGGAGGGTCACCTTCATACTCACTCAATTTCTCAAGCATCTTAGTATTCATTATTATTTAAGTTACATTTTTCATCATTTTCATAGTTACAAAAGAGAGTTAGAGCATTCGGTTTGGTTCGTTGTGTATATCTTTTGTAGTCTTTCTTTAAGATATCTGGTCGTTATCAGATCCTAGACAAGTCTTTGTCAACTCTGGCCATATCTGGAGGGCATAATTGTCTTAAGGACATAGTCACAAAGTCTTAGCGCTTGACAAATCAATTCTTGCAAGATAAGTTCATTTAAATATATAGATAATTTCCTTTTGAGGTTACTAACATCTTTTCACATGAGAGTAGAACTCATTTATTATTTATGTAAGATTTAATCATGTGGAATTATTAATTTTTTTATCTATCTTTTCAAACAGAATTTTTTGTTTATTTTTATTTGTCGTTTGTAAATTTTAAAAAATATTAAATATTTAATTTTCAATATTATCTCATATGATTAAAAATTAATTTATTTTTCTCTTATTTTTCTGATATATTTTAAAATGTCAATATAATTTTTTTTTTTTTTATTTAATCAATCAAATAAAATATTAATAGCATTTATTAATTTACGTGCATAGCCATAAAACGTCTATTAAGGAAGTACTAATATAGTGGTACAATAAAGTATATCAATATAAAAAGTACAGTAGTTAATTTTTAAATATATCACAAAGTTATTTTGGTAATGTACAAGTCATTTCAAAAAAGAATATTAGTAGTATATTTTAGCTTCTCCCAACAACAGTTTAGACTCGACTTTTTTTTCCTTGTTGATAAGCAAAACAAGTGACAAGATGAAAACTCAAAAATTTTACTATCGAAATCGTTTTGTTATCAGAACACTTCCAAACACAAGTATTTGCACAAGAAATGTCCCCCAGTTACCTTTCTTTCTTTTTTTTCTTTTTTTTTTTTTTTTGGGATGACAAATTAAACCGAAATCAATTTGATGTGATCGATCGAATCGTATCAAATCGATTGATTTTTATTCGAATTGATGGTCTTGTCGGTGCAGTTTTGATGTAAAAGAGTTTAAATGGGGAGTGGTGCGATGCGATTTTGATATTTGTTTCTGAAGCGGCGGTGTATCGCACCACACGGTCCACACTACATCGGTTCAAGATGGTGCACCGGTTCTTGAACCGCTCTATATGTACTTGTATTTTAATTATATATCCATATTTCATAGTATTATATATAATCATAGAGTTAGTCAAAATACATTTCTACTATTTTGCATATCTTAATTTATGATTTTTTATATATTAAAATTATAATAATGTTAAAATTTTAACAATGCTATCTTAATTTTAATTGAACATATATTCTTATATTACTTGTTAATATATTTTGAGCTATTTTTTGAATATTATTATAATGTATTGTAAAAGTATTAAACTAATTTAATAAAAAATAAGTAAAAATATCTTAATAAAAGTATTGTAATATCGATATGATTCTAAATCACTTTGAAAATCAAAAGTACGAATAAAAAGTCAATTTGTATACATACTAAGTAAAAGTAGATGAAAGAAAGTAAAAAAATCAAAATTTATCTTTAGTTGCCCTACATGACTATATAAAATAGCGAATATTTTTTTTTTATACTAATGAACCCACTAAATAACTAAGTTACCATTCGCTATATGTGTTTATATAAAATTATATAATATATATATATATATATGGATGCTCAGATTCATTCCTCTCATCTTTATTGTAATGATTTTGATCTTTTAAAACTTTCATATTCTTTTTTAAATTTTGTAAAGAAAATGATACATATAAAAATATAAAGAGAATATTCTCTCTTTTTACTAATGATTGTTCTTAATATTAGTATTTTTTTATAATAATATGACCCAACCCAATCGTTGGTTAATCTCCAGAAATCTCTCTCTCAAGTCAACAAAACTCGACCTTTTCTTCGTATATCAATAATAATCATAAGAGGAAGAAACAAATGGCACTTTATTTACTTATTTTCTTTTCTTTTAATCTAATAATTAAAGAATTCCTACTCCTACCAGTCTTGTAATTGTAATTTACCTCAAAAACCACATTGATATATATATATATATATATATATATATATATATGAAAAAACACGTAACAAGCTAAGTAACCACCATTAATGACTTTCTATCTGATCCATCTCCTACTTTTCTGTCTCTCCTTCCTCCACCAACCTCTCTCCTCCACTGCAAACATCAACAAAGCAGACATCTTTTCATCACATCTAATCTCTCAACCCAAACCCGCAATCAATAATACCCGAACCATCACGTTCTTTGAAGTAACAAAACCCATCAAATTACCCAGCACCAAGCCCTGTTCACACCTCATTCTTCACCATGACTTTGGCTCCACATACGGCAAGCCTCCAGTTCTTGCTAGTTACAGCCCTCCTTCAAATTGCCCATCTCAAGCTTTTGCTAAAATTGTTCTTGAATGGAAAGCAACTTGTAAAGGAAGGCAATTTGACCGGATTTTTGGGGTTTGGCTCGGCGGCATTGAGCTGCTCCGGAGCTGCACGGCGGAGCCGACAGCCAATGGGATTGTTTGGACTGTTAAGAAAGATATTACAAGGTATTATTCATTACTTATGACCAATCAAACACTTGCTGTTTATATGGGTAACCTTATTGATAGTACTTATACTGGTGTGTACCATGTTAATATAAGTATCCATTTTTATCCTGCTGAAAAGGGTTATGATTTGCCAAATGGTGATAAATTGGTTAATTCTAAGGCCGATTTGATCTTACCCATTTCGAGAAATTTGCCATTGAATGCTGGGTTGTGGTTTGAAATAGAGAATTCTACGGATGTAGAGTCCAAAGAGTTTAAAATCCCCCAAAATGCATATAAGGCTGTGTTGGAGGTGTATGTTTCACCTCATGAAAACGATGAATTTTGGTATACGAATTATCCAAATGAATACATTGCTGAAAATAACCTTACTGGTGTGCCAGGGAATGGACCATTTAGGGAGGTCGTGGTTAGTTTAGATGGTGATGTAGTTGGTGTAGTTTGGCCGTTTACTGTGATATATACCGGAGGAATTAATCCCCATTTATGGAGGCCCATTTCGGCGATTGGGTCATTTGATCTCCCTTCTTATGATATCGAGATAACTCCCTCGTTGGGGACATTATTAGATGGGAAGACGCATGAGTTTGCCTTTAATGTTATGAATGCTTTGAATGTTTGGTACATAGACGCAAATTTGCATATATGGTTGGATGAAAAGAGTGAAAAAACTGAAGGAAAGCTTTTGAAAATGGATACCTTGCCTCCTATTGTTTCTTTGTTATCCAATTTTACAGGTTTGAATGGAACATTTTTGACTAGTGTTAGCAGGTTGGTAACATCTACTGGATGGGTGAAATCATCGCACGGGAAGATCACAACCAAGTCTACTCAAGAACTAAATTACACTAATTTTATGGATATGGGGAAAGATGGAAATTTGCAAATTGTAAAACAGACGATTGATTTCAATGACAATGTCATTGCCAAAAAGGCATCTTCTTCCGCTCATTCAATCAAATCGTTGAAAAGGTTTCCCCTTTACTTGTACTCTGAGAATATGGATCAAGGAAGTGGAACATATACTTTAGCTAATTTGACATTAGGTTTCAATGAGAAGAGGGTCAAGACATCTGAGTTTGAATCATCAGTCAGCTTTCTTAAAAATCTGCAGAAAGGGCAGGCTTCTATGCTTATAAAGGACAACCTTGTAGTCAGTGGTGTGGGGAGTACACAACAGGAGTACAACTATGATGGTGGTAGATTTTGCTATCATAGGAGTGTAAAAAGCTCTAATTACACCATTATTCAAGACAAAAAAAGCAACAATTGCAGTTAGAAAACATGGTCTCATTTGGGATCTTGGTCATAACAAGGGTGGTATATAATAACTCCTTTGCTCTTTGTTGATTATTCAATTGCTTTATTTATGATAGGATTTTCCCTTAGATTTTGGGTACAGTGAGTGAATAAGGAGTATGACTGTTTGAATTATGATTGATATTAATCACTTTCACAATGATCTTAACAGATTTTATTGTCCCCAATGCCTTTATATGGATGGATATGAGTGTTCGTTTGCTGATCCTTTCTTCTTTCTACTGTCATTGAAAATTTCCCATCTGCTACAGTTTTTGCTTCCCATTGTATTTCTTGGTTCTGTCGAAGGCACAACTTCTTTTTCCCTTGCAACTTTTCTTGTATTATTATAATATCCCATCTCATACACTGATGAAAACTGTTTATAAAGCCTCAACCCTGCTGATTCGGGTTTGTGATTTGTTACACAAGGACAAGGTGTTCCATTTGAAAAACAAGAGCCAAATTGTGATTGGTTTGGCCCATGGGGATTTACTGTTGTCACTATGAAACTACTTTTTCATGCAATGTATTTGTTTATCCATGAAAAGAAAGGTAGTAGTAACAAAATCTCCTTGAAAAAATTTAAATATAAAATGACATTTTCATTCTTCTTTGGGCTACAATTTAGTGATGGAATTTTTATCAAGAGGGGCACCTTTAAATAAAAAATTTAAAAAAAATAAGAAAATTGTTTTCTTGGTTACATAAAAAGAGTTTCATTTGTAATATATGCAAATATTATAAATGTGTTTTTATTTTATATTTACCACTAAATTTAATGAGTTGTTAATTAGTTTGATAGGCGGTGACATATAATAATAAAATTTTGAAGACAAATTTTAGAATATTGTGTCATTTTATAGTATTATCAATAAAAAGATGACTATTTTTTTTTGTGAAACAAAAATGAAAATGACAATTGAGATTCTTTTATTGTGAAAGGAACGAACGAAAATTTGCCAAATATATATATATATACCAATATATATATATATATTTTTATTTTGAAAAAACAACAACTACAAAATCATTCTTTAAAACTTCTTTTTTGAAATTACCAATTTTTTCCAAAAAAAAATAATAACTTTTACTTGAATACCCCTAAACTAACAAAAAGCTACAAAAAATTCAGGATCAATGTACAAATATAGGAGTAGTATAGATTACTATATAAAGTTCAAGAGCTCCTTTCAATGGCTATTTAAATCTCTATAATAAATTGGACCCGGGCTTGACTAAATTTAAGCTTCTTTTTATTTTTTAAATAAACATAAAATAAAAATAAAAAATGCAATCCAGTGTTTTAACAGTAATTGGTCAATGCACTGAATACGCAATCTCTTTTATCCGAACCAGAACAATCTATGATATATATATATATATATATATATATATAGAGAGAGAGAGAGAGAGAGAGAGAGAGATAAGAAAATGGACAGATAAACACAATGAAAGACAGAGGAAGGGAATGAAGTGCAATTAAGCATTTCAGCAAAATGAGCTTCTCTTCTGTTCCCAGGTCCGTATCTCCATCTCTCTCTCTATATAGGTATATATTGATGAATGCATATTGTAATTGTATGATTTAGACATCAAATTGGTTTGGCTATGCAGTGCGTCTTGTTGCTGCAATCTCGGTTGGAAGTCTTCCAGCTTGTTTGTTCAGTTAGGGTTTCTCTCTAATGGAGTTTTTCTCTCTCCTAAACCTAAATTATCTCCTCACAAATTCCCTCAAGTATCCGCTTCCTTTTCTTCTGGTATGTTATGTTTCTTCTCTTCTTTCGGACCCTGCAAATTATTTGTTATGTTTTCTGCAGAAAGCTATGCGGTACTATGTTAATTGACTATTGGGCTGAATCATATGTAACTTCTTTAAGCATGTCTATTTTATTTCCCCTAAAATTGTATGCTACTTGACAAATTTTATTGTATTTGTAATTACATATTCTTCATCAGCATAAAGTAGTGATGATTGTTCCACTTATACCGATAGCTTTAGCTGTGATTTTAGCAATAAGATTGGGTATTTATTCTTTATGCCGCTAGGTTTTTGGTTTGATGCTTCTTTTTTGTGAAAGACGATGCCTTCTCTTTGTTTGGAAGTTGAGGGGGAAAGGGACATGATATATAGATAGATAGAAGCATGATAGATTTTTGGTTTGACAAGCCAACCCTGGCTTCGTGAGGGAAGATGCTCGCCACACTTAAAAATAGAAGCAATTGGGTTAGCATTCTTAGAATAAGAGAATTTGACTCAAATTGCATTCCACAAAAGAAATTGAACATAAACAGTGGATGAAAATAGTCAAATAGAAGTAATATTGGAATCTTTATGCCATGATGTTAGAGAAAAATCCAAGACCTTGATGTAATGCGGATGGGGTCCACAATATGAGACATTCTTCCCTTTGTTAGCCAAAACAATGAGCATTTGGCAATTATTGAACAAATTAAATAAAAGTGGTAGTTTATTTTTTCATGATAGGTTGCACCAATGTTACCTAGATTGTGGTTTGGATGTGGTACAAAATTGAGAACAAAAAATGTCATCTTTGTGGTATATCGTATGTATAGGGGTAGGTTGTTGTTTAATGTACGTAAATACGTTTAATGTGGTATGCTGGAAATAACTTTTAAAAATATATAGTCAAAACTAGTTGTGATACTGTTAAAACTGGTTAAGTTGTTTCTAAATATAGTGTCACAATAAGTGTATTTTCAATAATATTACGCCATATCATCTCTTATTTGTCATCCACAAGGCACTCATTTGATTATGTTGGCCGACATTATATATAACTTTCTTTTATATATTAGGGTTTCTAATAGTGTTAGATTTTCTTATTTGATTTTTTATTTTATTTTATAATATCCTAGATATTTTGAGTATGATTTCAAATAATTGTGTTAGAATTTGAGCTTAAATGAAAATTTAAAAATGAGTTTTTAAATTAGAATTTAAGTGGGTTCCATTAATCATTTGAGATGAATCAACATATAAGCGTGTTCTACTTTATGAGTAGATTAAAATCAAGTATTAGGAAACTCAAATCCATGTAATAATGAATGAGAAATTTACTCCCAAAGATCACTATTGAGTATGATAATAAATGCTAGACCTGGGCTGTGGGTTGTGGACCTAGGTCGTTGTATATATATATATTTTTGGGTAAAAATTTCTTTTTGATTTTTGTTTTGCTTAGTTCCTTTAATTTAATTTATTATCAGTAGGTGAAATTGTGTCTTTTTGGGAACAGGGGAACAGCGCTGCAACGTTGACTCTCTGTGAGTCTAGCGCTGCTGTGTGCATATCAAGCGTTGCTTGCTTTTGCAACGTTTCACTCATACACAAGAACAATCATGCCTTTTCGTTTTATACTTTTTTATATGTGTCCAGTCATTCTAAGAGTCGTGTCAAGTCATGAAGAGTCACATTAATCGCCTATAAATATCCAGCAAAGTCAGGCATTCGATCATCCAAAAATTTTCATCAATTCAGTCATATTCATTATTCAAAGGTTCATTTGAGAGAGTTTAGAGCATTAATTGGTTCGTTGGGTGTGCTATTTGTAATGCTGCTATAGTACTCGTTGTCATTGTATCTTGGGAGACAAAAGCTAAACCTCTAAGCCCCAAAAGAGGGCGTAATTGTCTTAAGGATATAATATTAAGTAATAGCCTTGACATACTACAATAATTTTCTTCTTTTTCTGCATTTATCAAAATTTCTTTATGTTTTATATCAGATTAGAATATACATTTTCCTAACAAGTTGTTCTTAGCTTTTTATTAAATTTGATTTCAGCCATTGGTCGTATGCCCAAGGACTATATAAGAAGATGGGTCTTAGTTTTGATCCTTTCTGATGGAAACCTTTGACACGATTGAAGTTTGTTAGAAAACTAAGACGCATTGGATTTTTGCTAAACAATCTGTTTATCTCTCGTGTGATGTGTCTTGTTTTTTCTGTGTTATTGGGTCTTTTTTGTTTTTTAAGGGGGTGGAGGGACATTTTTTAGCGTGTCAGCTTTCTTGGCATAGTACTGTGTTTTGTCTGACATGTACGAAGATGCTATATTATCTTTTCCCTCTCACATTGTGGTTCCTTCAGATCCACTTTTGGTCAAGGCTGCAAGAGGAGATCCTGTAACCCGTCCTCCGGCATGGATGATGCGTCAGGCGGGACGGTATATGGCTGTTTACAGAAAACTTGCAGAGAAATACCCATCCTTCAGAGAGAGGTCAGAGACAACTGATCTCATTGTGGAAATATCTTTGCAGCCCTGGGAAGCTTTCCATCCTGATGGAGTCATTATTTTCTCTGACATACTTACCCCTCTACCGGCATTTGGAGTCCCATTCGACATAGAAGAGGTGAAAGGCCCTGTAATTCATTCTTCGGTTCATTCTGAGGAGGACTTGAAAGCTTTGCATTCAATTGACTTGGAAAAACTACATTTTGTTGGGGATTCGCTAAGAATTTTGCGCCAGCAGGTATTTATTATTCTTCACCGCCTAGTACCGTTTGTTTTATCTTTTAATGGTTTAGCTTAGAATCATATCAGTTTCTATTAACAGCTAATCTAGGTAACCCATTTTATCTAGGTTGGGAATCAAGCTGCAGTTTTGGGTTTTGTTGGGGCTCCTTGGACGATTGCTACATATATTGTAGAAGGGGGTACAACTCGTACATATACAACTATAAAGAGTATGTGCCATAAAGCACCACATATATTGAGGGCTCTGCTTTCTCATATAGCAAAGGCAATATCTGACTACGTAGTTTTCCAAGTGGAATCTGGGGCTCATTGTGTACAGATATTTGATTCATGGGGTGGACAACTACCGCCTGATATGTGGGATCGCTGGTCCAAGCCTTATATTGACCAGGTAACTTGGATTTATTTTTGTTCGTCAAGGCTATATGGTCTACATTAACTTTTCCATTTGTAATCCATTAATAACTTAATTTAAAAATAATTTCTCTCAGTGAGTTCCTTTTCAGCTTTCTTATACTATTTTTCTCTTCTCCAAAAGTTGGAAAACTTTATGCACTCATGCTTAGACTGTTTTCTTTGGTCCGGTACTAATTGTTCGAGTATATTTACTACGATCTGCACCATGACCTTAAACTGTTGTTACTTGTTTCTTACTTGTATTAACAAATTCATTAGACTTATCAAAACAATAAATAAAATTAAAGGTGTGTACTTTATAATAAATGAATAGATATCTACAATAAACATTTGAAGACCAGTTGTCATTGTCACTGTTAGTTTTGACAAAATATTAATCTGTGTTTTATTGTGCGCTATTACTGTTTCTGCCTTGCATAATTTTTGTTCCCTTGTCATAGTTCATTCTGTTTCCTTTTTGTTAAATTCGAGCTTTTCTGAAATTGCAGATTGTGAGTGTAGTTAGGAAAAAGTGTCCCGAAACACCACTTGTTCTCTATATTAATGGAAATGGTGGGTTTCTTGAACGGATGAGAGGAACTGGAGTTGATGTGATTGGGCTGGATTGGACGGTGGATATGGCAGATGGAAGGAAGCGATTGGGAAGTGATATCAGTATACAGGGGAATGTTGACCCTGCTTACTTATTTTCTACTCTTCCTGCATTGACTGAAGAAATTCAAAGGTAGGTGATTGAACTTCTCTGTGACTTGTTCTACTCCAGCTGATCTATGCCTGCTTTTTGTGCCTGTTTGTCTGTGTCCCTTTTTATTTGGGGAAGGGGGTGCTCAGATGTTATGGGCAGGCAGTGGACCTACACTTGAAGTACTATAGGTGTGGGATGATGGCTTTGTTGGATCTCTTTGACCCAAATTTTTTTTGTTTGAATGCTTACAACTAACACATGAAAAACTAAAGTTTGGTGTGAATATATTCATGGCAACTGGACAAAAACTTGACTTTCTATCGAGATTTTAAATAGAGATATTTGTTGTCGGATAATTTCCTTCAGTACTCATGAACTACCAGCGACAAGAATCTTACTAGTCATCTAATCAGTATAAAAATGACACAGACAAGGGTGTCATATCTGAGTTCAAGGTTTCTTGAACAGCATTTTCCAATTATTAGGGGACGAATGGATTTACAAACTGAGCTTCTATGTAGATACTTATGGCAAAATAATATGGAAGATTTAAATAGGCATATTCTTGTTGCATATAAATATAGTCTAACCTATTAATCAAGAACTTTGTTTCTCATATATTTGTTATTAATCTCCTGACAAATCAACATTATATGCAGGGTTGTGAAGTGTGCAGGGCCAAGGGGTCACATTCTTAATCTGGGCCATGGTGTTCTAGTTGGGACACCAGAGGAAGCTGTTGCTCATTTCTTTGATGTTGCAAGAAGCTTGAAGTTTGATACACCTGTTGAAGGTCATGCAAAAAAAGAACCTAAATTGGTGGTTTGAAGAGAATTTGGTCAATTGTTAATCATAAATTTCGATGTAGAAGCCGATTGCTAACCTGAAAAATTGCACACTTTGTTGGTCTCAGATTGGTCGTGCATTTTTGAGTGCCTAGGTAAAGCTTATAGGTTTCTTACATGTGAGCAACTTTAGTTGAGGTCTAAAGTTTCTTTACATCTATGGACGAGTCAATTAGTTTTGCCAAGTTGTATATGTAATTAAGATACCTTAGATGGAAAACACAAATTCTTTATTATTGTTTATTAGTTGATAGTAATTTTTTGCCTTCAACATCTTCCTTAGTACCTACACGTACGTTGTTACGTGCCAATGTATTTTTGGCTATACTATGTTGTTCGGTTAAACGTATGAAAGTTTAAAACACACTTTAAAATCAACCAACGTTTAAAAGCTTAAAATACACTTCAAAATCTTATTTATCCTACGTTTGTATATTTAAAATACACTTATTTATCTTGTATCAGTTTATTTCAAGCATAATTTATTTAACTCTTAAACACATCTTTTAGAATTTAAATGTAATGCACAAAATATTATTTGGTGCACTTAAAAGCATGATAATTAAATCTGGATCGGACCGTCGATTCAACTAGTAAAAACTGAAATCGGTTGGCTCTTCGGTCCGGTACGAATGAAAAATGGTTTTTGGTCAATTCCTGGTCAAACCCGATGACCCGACAGTAGAATCGGTCGACCCAGTGACCCGGTCACCGGTTTTACCGGTTACCTATTTCGTGTTTTTTTTAAGACTTTGAATTTGATTGAATGAATGTATCATTGATTGAGTTTTGAGTTATAATTATGATTTAATATATTTCTTTTCGTATAGATTTAGTATTTTATTTGAATTGTATAAAGTACTCATTGTATAAATAGATTTAGTTTTTTTTACCCACAAAAGGACAAATTTTACTTTTAGTAATAATACCTTTGGTGCAAAAAATATTTCATGCTTGCAAATATCAACAATGAACCGATTCCCTCCAATCGAATCCCTATATACTTCCAATCTTCGGCTTACATTAACAGTAAATTCGAATTTTGCATTTCAAAAATTTCACTTAACCATCCCAGGAACAATGTGCTCCTTACATTAAAAGTGAATTTTGCATTACAAAATATGCATTCAACACAACCATATTGAGAAAAACAAGTTAAATACATAAAACCTCATCCTCAATTCTTACTAAAGCAATGATTATTATAGTTAGTTTTAATCAGTAACTACAATCAACACAACACAATCATTCTGAAACCGATAAAAATAATTATTGTATTGCAAACCAATGTCTAACCACACTTTTACTCATATGTTAAACAACCCAAGCACATAAACGAATCCATAATAGAAATAAATAGTAACATTTGTTTGAATCTCCTGTTACTTTATGTAGTTTATTTTTGAATGCTTGAAAATACCCATTACTTTATGCTGTTATTTTTTGAAATATTTGAAAATACTTGTTACTTTATGCTGTTGCTTTTTGGAATGCTTGAAACAACTTGCTACTTTATGCTGTTGCTTTTTTGAATACTTGGAAAAACTGTTATTTTATGTTGTTGCTTTTTGGATCAACAATTACTGCGCATTAATGGACTTTGTTGTACTATTAATTTGATTTTTATTGTTTATAATTTATGCTACTCTTAATTAGTAGTCAAAGTACTATATTATTGTAAATAAATACACACACACACACACACACACACACACACACACATATATATATATATATATATATATATATATATTAGAACCTATAAAAATAATAATCTATGACCTAGACCTAGTCCTAGACCTACCCTCCCTTCCCTCTCTCTCCAAACTTTCAACCTCCAATCTCCAAATTCAAATTCCAATAACTCTCTTACATCTACCTTTCTTTTTTTCTATTTTTGCAGTTATATCAAATATTAAATTTAAAAATTAATAGAATGATAAGATATTTTTACCTTAAAGTAGGAGAGTCAAGTGGAGCAGTGTTTCCATGTTTCGGTACAAGCTGGTGTTGTTCTTTCCAAACCTGTTTACTCAGTTTAAACACATAAGTGTAAAAAAAAACTAATAAGATAAGTAGTACCTCATGTCCCATTGGAATTGAATACTTTTTAAATTGAGCAATCTTGCAAAAATCAGTATAATAACCTACAAAAAAAATTTCCAAAAAGTTAATACATTTACATCAATACTATATATCATTCAGTCAAAAGTACAAAAGGACATATTCTAGTTTTATTAATAATACCTTTGGTGCAAAAAGCTTTTCATGCATGCAAATATCAACAATGAATCGATTCCGTCCAATCGAATCTCTATATACTTCCAATATTCAGCTTACATTAACAGTAAATTCTATATTTAAAAAATTTCACTTAACCATCCCAGGAACAATGTGCTCCTTACATTAAGAGTGAATTTTATATTACAAAATCTCCATTCAACACAACCACATTGAGACAAACAAATTAAATATATAAAACCACATGCACAATTCTTACTAAGTAATGATTATTATAAGTAGTTTTAATCAGTAACCACAATCAACACAACACAATCATTCTGAACACACAAAAATAATTATTGTAATTCAAACAAATGTCTAACCACACTTTGCTCACATGTTGTTAAACAACCTATACACAACCATAAACGAATCCATAATAGAAATAACAACATTTGTTTGCAATCACTTGTTACTTTATGTAGTTGATTTTTTGAATGCTTAAAAATACTTGTTACTTTATATGCTATTGAATTTTGAAATATTTTAAAATACCTCTTACTTTATGCTGTTGCTTTTTGGAATGCTTGAAATAACTTGCTGCTTTATGCTGTTGCTTTTTTGGATACTTGAAAAAATTATTATTTTATGCTGTTGCTTTTTGGATCAACAACTACTGCGCACTGATGGACTTTTTTGTATTATTAATTTGATTTTTATTGTTTATAATTCATGCTACTCTTAATTAGTAGTCAATGTGCTCTATTATTGTAAATAAATACATATATATAAATATATAAAACATATAAATATATATATTTAGAACCTATAAAAATATTAATCTAGGACCTAGATCTAGTCCTAGACCTACCCTCTATTCCCTTTCTCTCCAAATCTCCAACCTCCAACCTCCAAATTCAAAATTCAATAACTCTCTTACATCCACCCTTCTTTTTCTCTATTTTTGCAATTATATCAAATATTAAATTTAAAAATTAATAGAATGATAAGATATTTTTACCTTAAAGTAGGAGAGTCAAGTGGAGCGGTGCTTTTATGTTTCGGTAAATACTGGTGTTGTTCTTTTCAAACCTGTTTACTCAGTTTAAACACATTAGTGTAAAAAAAAAACTAATAAGATAAGTAGTACCTCATGTCCCATTGGAATTGAATACTTTTTAAATTGAGCAATCTTGCAAAAATCAGTATAATAACCTACAAAAAAAATTCCCAAACAGTTAATACATTTGCATCAATACTATGTATCATTCAATCAAAAGTACAAAAGGACAAATTCTAGTTTTAGTAATAATACCTTTGGTGCAAAATGTAAGACCCCGAATTTTATGAAATAAAAGTATTTAATTTTTCTTATAATTATTATTCAGTAAATGGTTAAATTGATAAAAAGTTAAAGTTAAGGGTGATATATGGAATTTTTCAAAATAAGCAAGTGGCTATAAAATACTTATTGTTGTTAGGGGAATATTAGTTTGGTGGTGGAATATTCTTCTTCGTCGGAGAATATTCAGACGACGTTCCGAAATGAGCAGACCTTAATATGGGCCCCATAACTGAAAGCGATTGGATGAAGAAAACGCAAGTATAAGTTATTTATAACTAACGATGTAGTTATTCTGAATTATTATCTTTTGGAATACCCGGTGGTTAAAACACAAGAAAGCACCAGATTGTACCAATTATTGATTTTTACGTAAGAAGTCACTACTCAATAATTGTTACAGTAATTACTATTCAATATTTTATTTTATTGATTCAATAATTGCTACGTTGATATTTTATATTATTGTTATTTCAATAATTGTCACTACACAGTATTTTTCATTATCAGATCAATAATTCATATTATTTGAATAATATTATTAGATAACATTATTGACAATGTCTAGAAAAGTTCTGTCTAAGGAGAGGTTTGGTGACCTAATTGCTCGCCAGTAAGGAGAAATCCTTATTGAAAGCCCTCTTCACGGGAACGGCACAGTTGTCGATTATTGTGATTCTGTAATATTATTTGTGAATAATTAATTATTGATTTATATGTTAAGGAAAATATTCATTTTATATGGATATAGATGGAGAAAATTTTTAATGTGACAATTGTTGAAAATTGATATTTTATCTTTTCTGATAAAATAATTCATTTAAATATATTATTATATTATAATAACATAATAATGGTGATATTTTACAATGAATGTGTGATATATGAATAAATGAGGAGGAAGAGTATTTTTGTTACAAAAAAAGTTTAACACATGTTTTGTGTGTTGGTGGACCCTATTTTTAACTGAAATTTGATTATAGCCTGTAAAATCGTCCGTATGTGGATTTCGGTCATTTTTCGTTTGGAATTTGGAAAAAACATTCTTCTACAAAGTTGTAGAGAATTTGATTTCCAATGAAATGGACATAAAATTCGTATTTTTCTGATAAAAAGGCTATTTATTACAAATTATTGAAGTTCCAGAATATTGGGTCTGAATTCATTTTGTTACAAAAATGTTTAAAACATGTTTTTTATTTTGGTGGGCCCCACTAGCATGTGTAAGTTACTGAATTCAGATTGTAAGGTGTGCGTAGGAAATTTAAATTTAAATATTATTATTTTATTAAATTTTTTGCTTTGGTGTTCTAAGCATTTTTCTATAAATAGGATGCTTAGGTTAGAATTAAAAATCACACCAGAAATTGAAGATTTCTCTGTCAATATTATCGAGCGTATTTTTGTGAGTATTTAGATATCTTGAGTGTTGCTATACGGTGCAAGTTTTCTTCAGCGTTATATCCGATATTCCAGCCAGAGATACTATTCTTTTAAGGTAAGGGATATTGTCATTATTATGGTAAGGGATTGTAAGGGTTATTATGTTTTTCAGTTTCGTAATTTTTCTGACCTTCAAACATTTTTAAAAAATTTGAAATGATAATTTGATGAGTTTTCTAGATTGTGTCAAAAAAATGACAATTTTTGGATGTATAGATTAGGAGTTATGAATTTTATGAGAAAAAACTATTTTAAAAGTACACCCTTATAACTCTTTGCGGTTAACTCTAAAATTGGTAAAATTTTTATTGGGAGTACATGTATATAACAGCAGTATACTCTGTAAATTTTGGAATTTTTGGACAAAAGTATAGTTTATGATAAATGTCTAAATATTCGGTAGTTTTGGCCATATGAAAAATAGTAAATGAATTTTAGAAATTTCAAGAAAAATATATGTTCAATATAAGACTATATTCTGCTAAATCCTAGAAAAGAAAATTTTTTGGGACTGATTTGGTATTTTTCATAAAAATAGACTAGTTATGAGTAAATGAATTAAATATGTTATGTGAAGTAAGAAAATTGGAAAAATAGGATTTTATGGCTTGAGAATCCTATATAAGGTATATGCAGATTTTTTATGAGGGTTTTGGTTATTGGTGATGAAATCTTATGAGTTTGGCATTTTAGGATGATTAAATGCATTAATTAGTAAAGTGTAAACAATTAAAATAAATTGTTTATAAGTTTAAGAAATAATTAAAATATTGTTGTAATATCAATAATATTAAATTATGAGATTATTAAGTGATTTATAACATTTGGATTAAGGTGTTATAAATGTTGATATGAATTTTATTTTGAAACTTTATCTTTTCGTGTCGAGGTTACTATTTACGTATACGGCACTATTCACATATACGATACTATTCAGGTATATGACACTATTTACGTATATGGTACTATGTACGAATACGAGTTACTATTTATGAGATACTATTCACGAGTTACTATTCATGAATTACTATTCACGAGTTACTATTCATGGGGTACTATTCACGACAAAATTGGTTTCTTTTTCTGACCAAATTATCGTTGATTTATAAATTTTACTCTTGAGATCAAATCTATGTGTTGATTATATTGCTTTTATTATCATATATAACATTTTTATAACCCGAATGATGATATTTCTCTTTCACTTGAGTGTAAAGATGGGTAGATTATTGGTATGATCGTGACTATGGGTTCTCTTTGGCCAGTAGTGCAAAGATGAATCGTTGACTGGTATGATCATGACCATTGAATTTATAATTGAATATCTTTAGCTTAAGTGTAAAGGTGAATTGATCAACATGGTTATAATTATTGTTTATATAAATTCTGAAATGATTTTATATTTCTTTGAGATATTAATATCTTTGGCCTGTAGTGCAAAGATGACTTGTTGTTGAATATCTTTGACCTGTAGTGCAAAGATGAACTGTTGATGAATATCTTTGGCCTGTAGTGCAAAGATGAACTTATTAGTATGATTATGAACAGGAACTGTGATTTGGTATAACCATGATCTTTGATGTTTCAGGTAAAGACAGGTGATGAAAATTATTTTCGTCCTGGATGCGAAGAGGAATTTAGAACCATAATTATGATTATGAGTTATTCACATGATTTTGGTCAGGAACTGTTGATTGATATTACAGGGATAAAACATTATTGGTGGACTTTTAACATGAAAAAGATAATAGACTTAGGGTCTATTTGACTCTTCTAATGGATTGCTTATTCTGCTGCAACTATGGTTGAAAATTTTTATCATCTACCATATGTTCTAAATCTCTGATTTATTACTGACGAAGGCTATTGATAATTTAATTATCTTTAGTCATGATATTATTTACTGGGCTAGTTGTGCTCACCCTTTTGCTTCATAATTCCTTTCAGGTAATAAGAGTGTAGCTAGGTCGAGCGGGGGTAACAGGGGAATTGGACGATGGTCTATAGCTGTTGAGGTTTCCCCTAAAATAGTATGGAAATAATTTTATCGAGAATTTTAAATAAGTGTGTCGTATTTTATAAGTCATTTTAACCGTTGATTTTGGTGAACCGAATAGGGTGAGGTGAACCCAACTTTGGAAGGGTATTTTGCCACTATCATACAAGATGTCTAATGACCTACAACCTCGTGTTATCATAAGACAAGGTTGTGCACATCCTCTTGCTGAGTATATCTACGAGCACTACCTATATAACCTTGGAGTTTGGTTGAAATATAATGCTCAATTGGAGATAATGGAGATAATTATATGTTAAGAGAAGACTCACCATTAGAAAGAACATGATAGTAATCTTCTCATTTTTCTTTGGGGACTATTGGGTCAACCAAGGATAATTCTGTGGACATATGATATCTATCATAACCTAGACGCATGGCCTCCCATGTATGAAGGTTTCCTTGAGCACTTTCGAAAGATTTTTATTTCTAAAACAGTTATTGACTGTACCTTTATGTAAGGTGTCATTGTGAGGTGTTATCCAAGTAAAGGGATGAGAGTCACAGTTGGTATTTAAACTCACAGTTTATGTGTTGTCGTATTTTGCATGACAATTATATTAATGAAGTTGTAGTTGTTTTTGTACCATATATTTGGCGACTCAGAATGAGTTGGGTGGATTGGACCTATTTTGGGGGCGTTACACAAAAAGCTTTTCATGCTTGCAAATATCAACAATGAACCGATTCCGTCCAATTGAATCTCTATATACTTCAAATATTCAACTTACATTAATAGTGGATTCTATATTTAAAAATTTTCACTTAACCATCCGAGGAACAATGTGCTCATTACATTAAAAGTGAATTTTACATTATAAAATCTCCATTCAACACAACCATATTGAGACAAACAAATTAAATACATAAAACCACATGCACAATTCTTACTAATTAATGATTATTATACGTAGTTTTAATCAGTAACCATAATCAACACAACACAATCATTCTGAACACACAAAAATAATTATTGTAATTCAAACCAATGTCTAACCACACTTTGCTCATATGTTGTTAAACAACCCATACACAACCATAAACGAATCCATAATAGAAATAACAACATTTGTTTGCAATCACCTGTTACGTTATGTAGTTGATTTTTTGAATGTTTGAAAATATCTATTACTTTATATGATGTTGTTTTTTGAAATATTTGAAAATACCTCTTACTTTATGCTGTTGCTTTTTGGAATGCTTGAAACAGCTTGCTGTTTTATGCTGTTGCTTTTTTGGATACTTGAAAAAATTGTTATTTTATGTTGTTGCTTTTTGGATCAATAACTACTGCGCACTGATTGACTTTGTTGTACTATTAATTTGATTTTTATTGTTTATAATTTATGCTACTCTTAATTAGTAGTCAGAGTACTCTATTATTGTATATAAATACATATATATAAATATTTATAATAAATATAAATATAAATATATATATATATAACCTATAAAAATAATGTCACTTAGTACTATAAGGAATCGTACGGTTCGAATTCCTCTTTGTAGAGGTGTATCTCCGTAGCCTTGTGGCGTACGTCTAAGTACGACAAAATTTATAATTTTTACAATTGATATTTATATAAATATTTTCAATAGATCACTACGATTCTCAAATCCAGTTCGGATGACTACTCTTTTTGGAGCAGTATCTCAGTGTCGTTTTGAGCTATCAAGTGTCGTATCTATTTTACGATATTTATATAAATAATATCAATAAAAGTTTACTGAAGACTATAAGGAATCATACGGTTCGAATTCCTCTCCGTAGAGGTGTATCTCCGTAGACTTGCGGCGCCCAAGTATCCTTTTATTTGATAAATAGATGAAATATAGATATATAAAATTGTGTACAACAATTTATATTCGTATATCTATAAATATAGATAAGCAAGAGATAATTTAAATAAATCAAACCTGTAAGACCCCAACTTTTATAAATAAAGATGAATTTTCTATAAATATTATTTTTGAATATTATGGAATAAATTTGATATAATGTTATAGTTGTGGGTAATATTTATAAATTTTGCAAAAAGCAGTTGTTGTTATAAAATATTAGTTTTGGTCTGGGAATATTCTTTTTTTCGGAAATATTCGTATGCGACGGCTCAATCATTAGTGGACCCCATTAACGGAAGTATTGTAAGTAGTTAGAAAACGACAAAATTATCTTTCTATAAAAATAACGGCGGAGGTGTTACTGTTAAAACCGTTGAACTACCCTTGGTAGTAAAAAAGTGCGATGTCGCCAGCGTGGTTGTATAGTAGCACACGATATTGATTATTGATGCTTACGTGAGAAATCACTCACCTATGCTCAATTATTGCTTTCTGATGAATTGCTTGATCATATCTCTTATATTATTGATTCAATTATTATCACAATATCATCGTATAATATGTTATAGTATTAAATCAATAATTGAGACGACAAGTTATAAATGATTAATAATTGTTGAAAGATTAAATATGTGTTGATTAAAAATAAAATGATTTGTGGTAATATTTATTCAATCCTTGATGTATATAAAGAGTCCATTATGAGACGTTTGTGGTAAGTTTGATTATTTTATGGGGGGCCATATGTCATCATCTAAGAGTCTCTTCATCAATAGTAATTACCTTCGTCGATAGTAATTACCTTTATGAATAGTAATTACCTTCGTCAATAGTAATTACCTTTACCGACGTCGAAACCACTTGCCGTTTCATATTACAAAGGCCGAACCACTTGTCGTTTCACATTACAAAGGCCGAACCACCACTTGTCGTTTCACATTACAAAGGCGTCAAACCACTTTTCTTTTCACATCACTAAATCGTCGAGCCACTTGCCTTTTCACATGGCGAGGTCTTAAGCTAGAAATCTTCTATAAATAGAGGCCTAGTGCTTCATTATTTTTCACGAATTTATTCAAGCTATAGAGAGAAAAAGTATAGAGAATAAGAGAGAGAAGAAGAAGAGTATTTTGTTACTACACTACTGCAGTATTCAATCTCCTACCAAAAGTAAGGGGTGTTATTCTTTCTTATTCATGAAGAGAATTGTTGTTATTCCATTGCTTATTATTCTGTTGGAATAACCTGTATACGTGGTTTACCCTATACTTGGTGACATTCTTTTATTATTCTGTTGGAACATCCTGTCTGTGTGTTTTACACCGGACCTGGTTCCGTCTTTATTATTATTCTGTTGGAACATCCATGCGTCGTGTTTTTACACGGACACTGGTTCCGCTCTTTATTATTATTCTTGGAACATCCTGTCTGTGTGTTTCGCGGACTGGTCCCATTCTTTATTATTACATTTGGAATATCCTATCTATATGCGTTTCTGCCGACACGGTTCCGTTATTTATTATTCTCGTTGGAATAACTCGCCTGTCTGTGATCTTATCGCATGCATGGTGATTTCTTTTGTTATTCCATTCTTTATTACACCCAAATTGGTTAAAACTTTGACTTCTATACTCCATGAAATTAGTGGAATATCCTTGATATTTGCGCTTCATCTAAAGATCCTTTCATGGAAATATTCTTCTCAAGATTCTTGAATTTTACTCTACAAAAGCAAAAGATGATGTGTTGACAGTTTGGATGTTATTGGTTCCTAGATAAATTAATTCTTGAACTTGTTTTATTGAATTCTTATATCATTGTCATCATCCTCATGTTTATATTATGTTGAAAGTCATCTCGTGGGCACATGTAGTGCATAGATGGACTTGGTATGATTATGACCGAGAGACTATTCGATTATAATCATGACCATAATGTTACAAATGATGTGGTAAAAATCCTCGAAGGGCGTGAGTGCATTGATGGGAGCTTGTTGGCATGATCATGACCATTAATGAATACACAAATATTCTTGACCCATAATGCATGAATAATTGTTGTCGTGATACTAAAGAATATCCTTGGTCGTAGTGCGGGGTGATTCGATGATGTGGAATATTTATTAAAGTTTGAGTCTCAAATTTATAACGATGATGAAAAACCTTTTAAATCATAAAAGATAGTAGATTTTATTTTCTACTTGACTCTTTTAATGGATTCTTTGGTTCCATTTGTAGTTAAACTTGATGTTCATTATATTTTATCGGTTTAACATCATTTGTAGGCTAATGATAATTTATTCTCGCATTATCTTAGTCATAATATTTCTTCTTGAGCTAGTTGAGCTCACCCTTTCTTTCACCGTTTCTTCTTGAAATGAGAATATAGTTGGACGAGAGTCGGGGAACGGAGTAATGGTCCGAGGATAGCATTAGTAGTCCTCACTATTCTCGCGTGAAATAGTGTGATAATAATTGTAATGAGGACTCCTTTTGAGTTTGTATAATCTCTAGTAGACAATATTTGTATTCAAACTCACAGTTTATGTCATTATTATACATGACAGCTTATATTAGTAAGTTGTATTTAAATTACATACCATGTATCCGACTACCCAAGATGGGTGATGTATACCTAATTTTGGGGCGTCACGGTTGGTATCGAGCTTAGGATACGATCCTCGGCTAAGATGTGAGAATAGTACTAGAAGGGGAGAGCGCGGAATACCTTCATTAGTATGACCTACCTAAGTTATGTCTTTATTTTATTGGTCGGTCGTAATATAGGGATAATATGTTACATGTCAATTAACCTTTTGTTTTGTGGCGATGATCTCAAAATGACATCCGAGAATGTTGAGAATAACAATGGAGCACTGAGCGATCGTTGATTCACCACATATCAATAATCGATATAATGTGCATCGAGGCGACAATCCTCATGCAAACAACAACACCGACCAAATGATGAATGATCAAATGTTCGGAGGCTTTATGCAATTTATGCAACAATGCGAGAGCGACTCATGTCAAAACGTAGGTGGAAACACGGAAAACTCTCGGCGATCACCACTAAACAGCTTCAAGGAGCTGGGACCACCGGAGTTTAAGGGAGAGCCAAAACCACTTACGGCGGAAGCATGGATAAAGCAGATTACCAAGATATTTGATGTCTTGGGATGCTCCGAGAGCAAAAGGTTCCCTTCTTGTGCCTTTATGTTGCGCGGAGGGCAGATTCTTGGTGGGAATCGGTAAACGCGTACTCAACTTTCTTTGTCTTGAAGATATCTTGGGAGAAGTTCCAGAGTCGTTCAACGACAAATACTTTCCCGAAAGTATTCGCCACATGAAGGAGGTGGAGTTTATCAAGTTAGAACAAAACAATATGGCCGTGTAATGCAATACGAGGCAAAATTTGCGGAGTTATCACGGTTCGTCGTCACTCGGTGGATAATGAAGAGAGAATGGCGCGAATGTTTTTAAGAGGTTTGAAGCGGGAGATACGTCGACATCTTATTTCTCATAAACCGTGTTTGTATTCAGATTTTGTAAATAGGGCTCGATTAGTGGAGCGCGATAACGAGTCAACGCAACTAAAAGAGAGCGGTAATTAAAAAATTATAATACCGGTGAGAGTAGTCATCGAAGCGGTGACAACAAGCGTGGAGGAATCAACAGGCGGATATGGTAACCACTTGATGTGGTAATCGTACCAAAACAATAAGAATGGACATTTCAAGAAAAGGAGATTCAACAATGATGGAAAGACGTCGGACCAAAGACTCGTTGTTAAGGAAGGAGAAAGACCACCTATCATATGCTTCAAATGCGGAGGAGAGGACACATCGATCAAATCTACGCCATGCCGTCAAAAGCATGTTATAATTGTGGAAGAGAAGGTCACTTAGCTCGATTTTATCGTTCTAGAAGACAAATTCAAGAAGGATGGAGGCACCAAAGGCCAGTCCCGAAAAAGTCAAAATCGGTGGTCTGAGGAGAGCGTTTGTTGTGACCTCCCAGAGAGCAAGGAACCCGAATGAGGTCATCACGGGTAAGCTTATCATAAACTCTAATGAAGTCTATACTTTATTTGATACCGCCTTCTACCCATTCTTTTATTTCTCCTACTTGTGCTCATCGATTAAATTTGACTCAGGAGAAATTAGACTTTGACTTATCTATGGAAACTCCGTTTGGGAAACCTTCATTACATCCACTTGCTTATAAGTCTTGTTTGGTTCAAATCGGTACCCTCACATTACACAATCGATCTTATTTCATTAAAAATACTTGCATTTGACGTGATTCTGTGGATTGATTGGTTAACTATTTCTCATGCAAAAATTGATTATTTTCGTAAGGTTGTTAGCTTTCATATTCCTAACCAACCTATTATGCGAATTCAAGCGACCAAACCATTAAAATCAATCACGGTCATCTCAAGCCATAAAGCTATTCGTTTATTGAAAAAGCGGATGTCAAGCTTTCTTAGTTCATGTCACGATTTAAACAAAAATACGTCGGTTTTGAACGATATTTCTATTGTTAATAAATTTCCGACGTATTCCCGAAGAACTTCTGGCCTACCCCAGGCGTGAAATTGAATTTTGTATCGACCTTGAACCCTATGACAAAACCTATTTCCAAAGCCCCATATCGAATGGCTCTATTGAACTTCGTGAGTTAAAGACCCAACTGCAGGAATTGTTAGACATTGGCTTTATTCGTCCCCAGTACTTCTCCTTGGGGTGCTCTGTTCTATTCGTGAAGAAGAAAGATGGGAGTATGCGACTTTGTATTGATTATCGGGAGTTGAATCATGTCACCATCAAAATAGGTATCCATTGCCACGTATTGATGACCTGTTTGACCATTCTGAGGAGCCAAATTCTTTTCAAAGATTGATCTACGTTAGGATATCACCAATTGAAGATTAGAACCACGACATTCCAAAGACGGCTTTCGTAACTCGATGCGGGCATTATGAATTCCTAGTCATGTCCTTTGGATTGACTAATGCTCCTTTGCCTTCATGGATATGATGAACCGAGTATTCAAGGAATATTTGGATCACTTTGTGGTCGTCTTTATTGATGACATCCTTATTTATTCCAAAATCCGTGAAGATCTTGAGCAACACTTGAGGCTGACACTCCAAAAGCTTCGTGAATATAAGTTTTATGCCAAGTTGAAGAAATGCGAGTTCGGCTTGAAGAAGTAGCATTCCTTGGGCACGTGGTATCAAGTCATGGAATATCATTGACCCAAAGAAAGATTGAAGCTATTCAAAGTCGGGAACAACCTAAATCGATGATCAAATGTCGTAGCTTTCTCGGTTTATTTGGTTATTATCGGAGATTCGTGGAAGGATTTTCTCGAATCGCTACTCCATCGACTCAAATTGACTCGAGAAAGATACAAAGTTTGGTTGGAGCGAAGAATTTGAGAAGAGTTTTCAAGAACTCAAGAGGAGACTTATTTCAAACACTTCGGCAATACCATCCGCTCGGAGGATTTGTCATCTACATGATGCTTCGGGCAAAGGGTTGGGATGTGTTCTCATGCAACATGGAAAAGTTATAGCCTATGCCTCATGACAACTCAAAGAATATGAGAGGAATTATCCTACTCATGATCTAGAGTTAGCATTTGTTATCTTCTTGCACTTAAAATTTGGAGGCATTACTTGTATGGGGAGAAAGTGGAGATCTTTACGGATCATAAAAGCCTCAAATATTTCTTCACTCAAAAGGAACTCAACATGCGACAATGACGTTGGCTTGAACTGTTGAAAGATTATGATCATACCATCCAATACCATCCCGGAAAAGAAACGTGGTAGTGACGCATTGAGTAGAAGATCATATGCAAGCACGAAAAGGACGATATTATCAACGCATGAAGGCCCATTTTGTGTGACTTGCAAAGGATGCGAGATAGAGTTAAAGACTCCGTAGACGTATGTGATGATAGCGAGTATACGAGTAGAACCGACTTTAATCGATAAAGTTAAAGTCGCTTTCAAGCTACGGACACGGGTGATGCGTATGAGGAAGAAAGTGCAAGAAGGTGCTATCTTAGGAAGCAAGAATCGATGAAGAAGGAATACTTGAAATCAACTCCATACTTTGTGTTCTAACGACCACGATTTAAAGTATAATATCATGATGGAGGCGCACAACACACCATTTACAATCCATCTGGGAGTACCAAAATGTATCATGATATTCATCATACATTTTGGTGGATCAATATGAAGAGAGAGATAGCGGCTGCTTATCTCAAGGTGTCTAACTTGTCAACGAGTTAAAGCGGAGCATCAAGTACCAAAAGGTCCATTGCAACCACTTGAAATTCCGAATGGAAGTGGGAGCACATTACCATGGATTTAAGTTCTGCCTTCCTAAGGTTTCTCAAGGTATAGATGCGATTTGGGTCATTGTTGATAGATTGACCAAGTCTGCTCATTTCTTCTGACGTCGAGAAACTTATACACTTGAACGCTTGCTCATATGTACATAAACGAGATTGTAAGATCGCATGGTATGCTTAGTATCCATAGTTTTTGATCGAGACCCAAGATTCACTTCACGATTTTGGGTTAGTTTGGAAAAAAGCTATGGGCACGGACTTACAATTTAGCTCGGCATATCATCCTCGCATTTGACCGGACGATGGAGAGGACTATTCAAACTCTTGAAGATCTATTAAGACTCCGTGTCCTTGATTTCAAGGGAAGTTGGGACAAGTTCTTACCATTGGTGGAGTTTTCCTACAACAACGATTATCAAACAAGTATTGGCATGGCTCCATTTGAGCGCGTTGTATGGAAGAAAGTGTCGTTCTCCAAGATGTTGGGATGAGGTGGGTGAAGCAACGTTGTTGGGGCCGAGAGTTGGTACGTATGACTACTAAAAGATTCAAACGATCCGACAACGATAAAAACCTCACAAAATCGACAAAAAGTTATGTTGATCTTCATCGAAAGGGCGTGGAATTCGATATAGGAGATCATGTGTTGTTAAGAGTTGCTCCATGGAAAGGAGTTACAAGATTTGGAAAGAGAGAAAACTCAATCCTCGATTCATCGGTCCATTTTAATCCTCGATCGAGTAGGAATCATGGCCTATAGACTCGCTTTTTCTGCGTCAGTATGTCTCGTGTTCATAACGTTTTTCACATATCCATGTTACGTAAATATGTGAAAGACCCGAACCACATTATTGAGTTAGAACCGGACGAAATAGCGGAAGATTTGACGTATGAAGAGGTTCCTGTTCAAATCTTGGATAAGAAGGAACATATTCTATGCTCCAGGTTATACCTCAAGTCAAAGTTTTGTGGAGGAACCACGATGTTGAGGAAATGACTTGGGAGTTAGAATCAAATGAAATCAAGGTATCCTTACCTCTTCGACATACCGTGTCGTACCTAATTTCGAGGGCTGCGAAATTTCATAAGAAGGGGAGGTTGTAAGACCCCAACTTTTATAAATAAAGATGAATTTTCTATAAATATTATTTTTGAATATTATGGAATAAATTTGATATAATGTTATAGTTGTGGGTAATATTTATAAATTTTGCAAAGTAAGCAAGTTGTTATAAAATATTCGTTTGGTCGGGGAATATTCTTTTTGTCGGGGAATATTCGTACGACGGCTCAATCATTAATTGGACCCTATTAACGGAAGTATTATAAGTAGTTAAAACGACAAAATTATCTTTCTATAAAAATAAAGGCGGGAGGTGTTACTGTTAAAACCGCTTGAACTACCCTAGTAAAAAATACGATGTCTGGCGTAGTTGTATAGTAGCACACGATATTGATTATTGATGCTTACATGAGAAGTCACTCGGTTATGCTCAATTATTGCTACTGATAATTCTTTGCATCATATCTCTTATATTATTGATTCAATTATTGTCACAATATCATCTCATATAATATGTTATAGTATTAAATCAATAATTGAGACGACAAGTTATAAATGATTAATAATTGTTGAAAGATTAAATATGTGTTGATTAAAAATAAAATGATTTGTGGTAATATTTATTCAATCCTTGATGTATATAAAGAGTCTCATTATGAGGCGTTTGTGGTAAGTTTGATTATTTTATGGGGGCCCATATGTCATCATCTAAGAGTCTCTTCGTCGATAGTAATTACCTTCGTCCAATAGTAATTACCTTTACCAGACGTCCAAACCACTTGCCGTTTCATATTATTGAGCGCCGAACCACTTGTCGTTTCACATTACAAAGGCCGAACCACTTGTCGCTTTCACATTACAAAGCGCCGAACCACTTTTCTTTTCACATCACCGGTCGTCAAGCCACTTGCCTTTTCACATGGCGGTCTTAAGCTAGAAATCTTCTATAAATAGAGGCCTAGTGCTTCATTATTTTCACGAATTCATTCAAGCTATAGAGAGAGAAAGTATAGAGAGATAAGCGAGAAAGAAGAAGAGTATTTTGTTACTACACTACTGCGATGATTCAATCTCCTACCAAAAGTAAGGGGTGTTATTCTTTCTTATTCATGAAGAGAAATGTTGTTATTCCATTGCTTATTATTACATTGGAATAACTCAGATACGTGGTTTACCCTATACTTGGTGACATTCTTCTATTATTCTGTGGAACATCACATGTGTTTTACACCGGACTGATTCCGCCTCTTTATTATTATTCTCATTGGAACATCCGTCACATGTGTTTTACACCTTTACCTAGTTCCGCTCTTTATTATTATTCTGCTTGGAACATCCTCATGCATGTGTTTTACGGCGGGACTGGTCCCATTCTTTATTATTCGTTGGAATATCCTCATGCATGCGTTTTACGGCGGACATGGTTCCGATTATTTATTATTCTCGGCTGGAATAACTCATCTGCATCTGGTCTATCGCATGCATGGTGATTTCTTTTGTTATTCTATTTGATAATATTATTCAAATAATATAAATTATTTATCCGATAATGGAAAATACCGTGTAGTGACAATTATTGAAATAACAATAATATAAAATATCAACGTAGCAATTATTGAATCAATAAAATAAAATATTGAATAGTAATTACCGTAATAATTATTGAGTAAGGCCTTATTACGTAAGAATCAATAATTGGTGCAATACTGGTGTGCTTTAATGTGTTTTAACCAATTTAGTATTCTAACAAGATTAATGGTAACAACTACTGTAGTTATTTATAAACAACTTATACTTGTCGCTTTCTTCATCCAATCGCTTTTCACATGAGGCCCACAAAAATCTGCTACCGTCGCATTTAATATTCCACGACGGTAAGAATATTCCACGACCAAACGAATATTCCCCGACAACAATGAATATTTTATAACCACTTGCTTATTTAAAATATTTACGCATTTTACCCATAACTAACCACATTAATCAAATCAACCCCTTACTATTTCAAAATAATAAATAGAGAAAATTCCATTTTATTAAAAAAAATATGGGGTCTTACAACCTCCCCTCCTTATGAAATTTTGTCCTCAAAATTGACGAACGTACCTGGTGTTTCAAAAAGGTGAGGATACCTCGCTTTATTTCTGATTCCAACTCCTAGGTCATTTATTCAATAACATGGTTCCTCCATAAAACCTTGACTTGTGGTATAACCTTTGTGTGTAGGACATGCTCCTTTAGATCTTGACTGGTACTTCCTCGTACGTTAAATCTTCGATTATCTCATTTGGTTCTAACTCAATAATGTGGTTCGGGTCGTCCACATATTTACGTAACATCGATACGTGAAAAATGTTATGAACACGCGACATACTTGGCGGTAAAACGAGTCTATAGGCCAAAGTTTCTATTCGATCGAGGATTCCAAATGGATTAATAAATCGAAGGTTTGAGTTTTCCTCTCATCGCAGATTCTCGCTTTTGAAATAACGACTTCTTGCATCTTCTTCTTCATATTCATCAGCTCCAGGTCTGTAGCTTGAGTAGCTTTAAATTTATCGATTAAGGTCTATTCTACTCGTATATCATCACGTGGGTCCCTAGAGTCTTTAACTCTATTTCTATCATTTGTAAGTTATACGAAATGGGTCTTTGTATTCGAAAATATCGCTTTCGCATTCAAGATACGATCTTCTTCTACTCAACACGTCAGCTATCACGTTCGCTTTTCCAGGAAGGTATGGTCAAAACAGGTGCCGAAATGAGTCTCCACTTGAGTTCTTCGAAGCTCTTCCACATTCCTTGCTCCATTCAAATTTTGTATCTCTACGAGTCAGCTGAGTTAGCGATTCGAGAAAATCTTTCCACAAATCTCCGATAATAACCAACTAAGCCTAGAAAGCTACGTATTTCGATTACTGACTTACGTTGCTCTAACTGTGTCTCATATCCCAATCTTGGATAACACGTCACAATGGCACCTATAAGTTTACTACCGCGCGAATATGGCGTCCCCTACGGAGAGTCTGGCTTCGGTGCATTCCACAAAGGAAGTCACCAGTTAGAGGCTCGGTTATCAACTTCTATAGTTGGGTTTTTAACTCCTAAAGTTCAATAGGAGTTATTCAATATGAGATTTTAGAAATGGGTTTTGTACCGGGTTCAAAGTCGATACAAAGTTCAATATCACTCTCTGGGAGTAGGCCAGTAATTTTTTTAGGAAATACGTCAGGAAATTCAGTAACAACAGAAATATCATTCAAATCTGACGTATTTTTATTCAAGTCCATGACATGGGCTAAGAAAGCTTGACATCCGTTTTTCAATAAACGAATGACTTTATGGATTGATATGAAAGAGTTTGACTTCAATGGTTTGGTTGCTTGAATTCGAATAACAGGTTGCTTAGGAATATGAAAACTAACAACCTTACAAAAGCAATCAATTTTGGCATGATGAGTAGTTAACCAATCAATTCCTAAAATCACATCAAAAGGAAGTATCTTTAAAGAGATAAGATCAACAGGTAATGTGATGGTGTCAACTTGGATCAAACAAGATTTATAAATAGTGGATGTAATGAAAGTTTCTCCTAACGGAGTCTCCACAGATAAGTCAAAGTCTAATTTCTCCGGATTCAAGTTTAAACGTTGAGCAAAAGCAGGAGAGATAAATGAATGGGTAGAACCGGTATCTAATAAGCTATAGATTTTGCAAGAATTGAGTATAACTGAGTGACTTCTCACGTAAGCATCAATAATCGATACCGTGTGCTACTATGCAACCACGCGTATTATTGTACTTTTACTACCGAGTAGTTCAACAGTTTTAACGGTAAAACTTCTGTCGTTATTTTCATAAAAATATTTGTGTTGTTTTCTCAATTCGACAATAATCCCGTTGTGGGGGTCCACCAATGATTGTACCGTCGTACTGATATTCCCCGACAAAAAAAATATTCTCCAACCAATCGAATATTATATAACAACTTGCATACTTTGCAAAATTTATAAATACTACCCACAACTATAACATTATCTCAAATCCACACCATAATATTCAAAAAAATATTTCGAGAAAATTAAATCTTTATTCATAAAATTTGGGGTCTCATAATCTCCCCTCCTTATGAAATTTCGCCCCTCAAAATTTACGTACGTACCTGGTATGCCGAAGAGATGAGGATACATTGACTTCATTTCAGATTCTAACTCTTGAGGTATAACCTTTGAGTGTTGAATACGATCCTTCTTATCCAAGATTTTAACTTGTATCTCCTCGTACGTTAAATCTTCTGCTATCTCGTCTAGTTCTAATTTAATAACGTGGTTCGGGTTGTAAGACCCCAACTTTTTATAAATAAAATTGAATTTCTTCTAATTATTATTTTTGAATAATAAAGTGTTAAATTGATATAATGATTTAGTTATGGGTGAAATGTGCAAATTTTGCAAAATAAGCAAGTAGTTATAAAATATTCATTTTTGTCGGGGAATATTCGTTTGGTCGTGGAATATTCTTGTTGTCGGGAATATTCAAATGCATTTACGGCCAAGCAGACCCATTCGTGGGCCTCATAATGTAATAACCGCTTGGATGAAGAAAACGACAAAGTTTGAGTTTATATAAATAACGGCGTAATCGTTACCGTTAACACTGTTGGAATACCCGGTGGTTAAAATATAGTAATACGCATGGTTGCACAGTTACTGTTCACGAGTAACTTTTCATGACCGAAAGCATCGTTCACGATTCATCGTTCATAATTTTAATCAAATTTAGAACTTTTCACGATCGAAAGTCTCGTTTCACGTGCATCGCTCACGATTCTTTTCACGTGCATCTTCTCACAAAAAAATTCCTTTCAATTTATCTGTCATTTGTGACCCATATTCTTGAAATTGAATCCATGTTTTGATCTTCACTATGGATTATTATGGAACGTTTTAAACTTGAATCATCTAAAAATACGAATCCACAATCTTTGTTCTTCTATCTCACTGGAATCGTTCTCTAAAATGTTTTTCATCATCCTCAGTCCTTAATGGTGATACTTAATGAATATCTTTGGCCTGTAGTGCAAAGATGAATGATTACCTGATGAATATCTTTGGCCCGTAGTGCAAAGATGAACAGGTGTTGAGATGAACATGACCAACTGGTGATACAGATGGATATCTTTGGCCCGTAGTGGAAAGATGAATATTTGATTCAAAATGTATATTGATTGATGTTACAGGGATAAAATATTGATGATGGACTTTTAAATTCATAGATGATAGTAGATTTCATTCTATACTACTCTTCTAATGAATTGTTAATTCCGCTGCAAATATTGATCTAAAACTTGTTGTCCATTATATTTTATCTGATTTGTTGAAGGCTAACGATAATTTGTTGTTCATTATCTTAGTCATAATATTCTTTACTGGGCTAGTTGAGCTCACCCTTTTCCTTTTTGTTCCATTTTTTTTCTCAGGGGGTGAAAATATAGCAAGAACCAGTCGGGGTAAAGAGTGATGGTCCTAGATAATTGTTTTAGCAGTCCTCGCTAGTTGTGTAAAATAGTGTATCAATAAATATAATGAGGACTTATTTGAGTGTGGATATTGTCTAGAAGACAATATTTGTATTTAAACTCACAGCATGTGTGTTGTCGTATTTTGCACGATAATTGTAATAATAAAAGTTGTAATTGTTTCTGTACCATATATTTGGCGACTCAGAATGGGTGATGTATACCTATTTTGGGGACGTCACACGGGTCGTCCACATATTTACGTAACATTGATACGTGAAAAACGTTATGAACATGTGACATACTTGGCGGTAAAACGAGTCTATAGGCCACAGTTCCTACTTGATCGAGGATTTCAAATGGGCCGATTAAATCGAGGGTTGAGATTTCCTTTATTCATCGATTCTTGATTCTACAATAACGCCCTCTTGAACCTTCTTCTTCACATTCATCAGCTTTGAGTATGTAGCTTGCACGACTTTAACTTTATCGATTAAAGTCGATTTTACTCTTATATTTGATATCACCACGTGGGTCCTTAGAGTCTTTAACTCTATCTTCATCATTTGTAAGTTATACGAAATGGGTTTTTGTGTTAACAACATCGTACTCGTAAACGCATACGATCTTCTACTCAATGCGTCAGCTACCACGTTCGCTCTTCAACGATGATATTGAATGGTATGATCGTAATCTTCAACAGCTCGAGCCAACGTCTTTGGCACATTATACTTTCATTTTAGTTGAAGAAATATTTGAGGATTTTAGAAATGGGTTTTGTACTGGGGTCAATACAAAATTTGATTTCTCGCTCTAAGTAGGCTAAGAAGTCTTCAAGAATACGTCAGGAAATTTATTAACAACAGAAATATCATTCAAAACTGTGACTCTCATCCAAGACTTGGATAACACATGTAATGAAGGTTTCTCCTAACGGAGCTTCAACCGATAAGTCAAAGTCTAACTTCTCTGGGGTCAAATTTAAACGTTGAACGCAAGCAAGAGAAATAAAATAATGGGTAAAACCGGTATCTAATAAGGTATAGACTTCGCAAGAATTTATAATTAACTAACACGTGCTAACTTCGTTCGGGTTACTCGCTTTTTGAGAAGTCACGAAAAACCCCCTCCCTGAAACCACCGACTTTGTTTTGTCTGTATCCGCCTTTGGTGCCACCGTCCCAGCTGGACTTGACTTTGGTGCACGAAAAAATCGAGCTAAATGACCTTCTCTTCTTGAAATTTCCATTTCTATTATCTTGGTCATGATTACCACCGAAGTGGTTACTATTCTTGGCATGATAATTTCCCCCACGATGGTTATCATTGTTCATGGTCGTTGCCAATTGCATTATTATTATCGTGTTGTTGGTCGTTGCCTTTCGGTTGTGCTGACTCATTATCGCGCTCCAATAACTGAGCCCTATTCACAACATCTGAATATAAACAAAGTTTATGAGAGATAAGGTATTGACGTATCTCGAGTTTCAAACCTCTTAGAAATATTCGCGTCATTCGCTCCTCATTATTGACCAAATGGGAACCGGGATAACTCCGCAAATTTAGCCTCGTATTGCGACACAGTCATATTGTTTTGTTCCAACTTTATGAATTCCACTTCCTTCATGTGACGAATACTTTCGGGAAAGTACTTGTCGTTGAACAACTCTTGGAACTTCTCCCAAGATATTTTCAGATGCCATTTTCAAACACTGTCACAAAACAAGGGTTAATTAACATATACATATTATCCCTATACTCTGACCGATCAATTAAATACCAAATAAACTTAGGTAGGTCATACTAGCGAAGGAATTCCCCGTCTCTCCCCTCCTAGTTCTTGTCTCACATCTCAGCCAGGGATCATATCCCTAAGCTTTGATACCAACTGTGACGCCCCCAAAAAAGGTATACATCACCCATCTTGGGTCGCCAGATACAAGGTACTGAATACAAATACAACTTAATTATACAAACATCGTGTAAAAAATACGACAAAACATAACTGAGAGTTTTAATAAGAATATTATCATCTAGACAATATCCACACTCAAAGGAGTCCTCATTACATTTATTATCACACTATTTAACAGAATAGTGAGGACTACTAATACTATCATCCTGACCGCTACCCGCTTCTCGACTAGTCCCAAGCACGTTCTCATTTCACGAAGAGAATAAAGAAAGAAATGGTGAGCTCAACAAGCCCAAGAAGAAATATTATGACTAAGATAATGTAGAATAAATTATCATTAGCCTTCACAATGTTAAACCGATAAAATACAAAAGACATCAAGTTTAACTGCAAATAAAACAAAGCAATCCATTAAAAGAGTCAAGTAGAGAAAAAATCTACTATCTTCATGATTTAAAAAGTTTTCATCAACTTAATTCATCGAGACTCACCAATAAATAAACCACATCATCGAATCATCCCCATTACTACGGGCCAAGGATATTCATTAAATCATCAATGGTCATGACTATACCGAATAATCCCGGTCATAATCATACCAAAATTGTCCATCAACGCACTTCACGTGCCACCGAGGATTTTTACCACATCATTCGTCACATTACTACCATGACTATACCGAATAATCCTCGGTCATAATCACACCAAGTCCATCTACGCACGTAAGCCAAAGATGACTTTTATCACAATATAAACATGAGAATGATGACAATGATATAAGCATTAATCAAACAAAAATAAGGATAAATATTAAAGACTTTAAATTTATCCAAATATTATCAATCACTTAATAAACTCATAATCTAATATTATTAATATATAACAATATTTTAATCACTTTCTTAAACTTATAAACAATTTATTTCAATTGTTTATACTTTACCAAATAATGCATTTAATCATTCAAAATGCCATACTCATAAGATTTCATCACCAATGATCAAATCCTTTATCAAAATTTGCATATACCCTATATAGGATTCCCAAGCCATAAAATCCTATTTACTAATTCATTATTTCACATAACATATTTAACTCATATGTTCGTAACTAAACTAATTTCATGAAAAATTACCAAATTAATTTATTATTTTTCTATCCTTTGTCCAAATATATATACATATATTTCATACACAACAAGTATTTTTTTATAATTTTTCAACTCCCTTAAGTATTTTTCAAAAATCAATTTCTAATTAATTCCTTAAGAAATTAGTTACCTCAAGTTTAACTCCAGAAATTCCCAAATCTTGGCAGGATCTTACACATGTTAACGTGAGCTTCCAGTTTAAATTTTATGGTCATCGGAGTTATAGAACTCCGGTTATAACGTTTTTCGTGGAAAAAACCTAAATATTGAAATAGTCATAACTTGCTCATTTTAAGTCGGAATGAGCTCATTTTTGGACAGGAGGTACTTTATACCATATATTTTCATGTCCCAAAAGACCGGAATTTTTCTCACAAACTAAGTGCCTGAAAATGCCCTTTTAAATTTCTGGACAGTAGCCTTTTTGGTACTTTGCAGTTTTTGACTCCTTTGCTAAAATCAGTCCACACGAAAATCTACAACACCTTTTCCAGTGATTCCACTTGGATAAATTAGAAAACTCATAGATCTTACTCTAGAACTTGATCACACTCAAAAATTTGAAATATAATAAGAGATGTGGTCAATTGAATTTCATATTCCATTTTTACCAAAATCTGATTTTCAACCCTTTGTGATTTCTAAGAAACTTTTATGTTTTCACATAATAACCAACATAACTCATCATGACAATGACATAATAATTCAATAAAACAAGTTCAAGAATAAATTTTTAAGATTTATAAGTTAATTTATCCTGAACTCAATAATGTCCAAATTGTCAACATGATACTGCTTTGTGGAGAAAAATTCAAGAATGCTCAGAAGAATATTTGCATGAAAAGATACTGGCTGAAGCGCAAATATCCAGGATATTCTACTAATTTCAAGGAATATAGAAGCCAAAGCTTTAACCAACTGTGTATAATAGAATATATGAAACTGTAAATGGATTTTCGCTCACCACGCCAGAATCCACGTGTAGCCGATTATTTCCATAATTTAATAAGAAATGAATACAAAGGATCATTCACCATGTATGTGGTAATCCACACAAACAGGTTATTCCAACAAAATAATAAAGAATGGAATAACAGAAGGATTCACCATGCATGCGATAGATCGCATGCAGGCGAGTTATTCCCAATGTATAATAAATAATGGAACCAGTCACGCGTAAATGCATGCATGAGATATTCCAATAGAATAATAAAGAATCGAAACCAATCAAAGCGAAATTAAGACCGACAAGATATTCCAATGAATAATAAAGAATGAAATAACAACGAAATCACCATGCATGCGATAATTCAGCACAAACAAAGTTATTCCAATGTAATAATAAATAATGGAACCGGTCACGCGTAGAACGCACATCACGATATTTCAACGTAATGATAAAGAATGGAATAATGTAAGAATTTCACCATGTATGCGGTGCCAGCATAGGCAAAGTTATTCCAACATAATAATAAAGAATGGAATAATGTAAGAATTTCATCATGTATGCGATACTTCACATATACGATTATTGCAAATGTAATAATAAAGAATGGAATAATGTAAGTTCTCTTCATGAATACTGAAAGAAATAATACCCTTACCTTATAAAGAAAAGTACTTCAAAGCGAGTAGAGTATGGGGATATACTTGAAGAAAACTCAAGACTACGCCAAAGCTTCTAAAACTCTAAAGAAATACGCCAAGATTATAGAAGAGAATTCTTCAATTTCTCGGTGTGATTTTCAATTCTAACTAAGCATCCTATTTATAGAAAAATAGAAAGGATACTATGCAATAAAATATAATATATTCTATTTATAATATATATATATATATATATATTATTTAAAATCTAATAAAACAAATAATTGTATAAAAGTATTCTGCTTTATATAAAAAGATTTTACTACGCAAAACACTATCGCAGTACTTATGCAAAAACACTATGCATAATAAAATATATTATATTCTAATTATTGTCTAATAAAACAAATAACTTTATAAAAGTATTATGTTTTATATTAAAAGATTTTACTATGCAAAACACTATACATAATAAAATATATTATATTCTAATTATTGTCTAATAAAATAAATAACTTTATAAAAGTATTTTATTTTATATAAAAAGATTTTACTATACAAAATACTATGCATAATAAAATATATTATATTCTAATTATTGTCTAATAAAACAAATAACTTTATAAAGTATTCTGTTTTATATAAAAAGTTTTTCTATTTTATTACATTAATAATACTAATAAAAAAATTATAATATATATATATATATATAAACTTCCGTGACTTCATAAAAAGACACCTCAATATATTTAACAATATTTATCATCATTATTATAATTCACAATATTAATCGACCAGGTCATTCCCAGGAAAAAGGGGGCTTTCCAATAAGAATTTCTCCCTATTGGCGCGCAATTAGGTGACCAAACCTCTCATTGGCAGAATTTTTAGACATCGTTAATATTGCAAATAATAATATTAATAACTTCGTCGTCTCAATTATTGATTTAATAATATATAAAATATCGACAATAATTGAATCAAATAACGTGAGATACTATGCAGCAATTACTGTAGCAATAATTGAACAAAACTGAGTAACTTCTCACGTAAGCATCAATAATCAATACCGCGTGTTACTACGCAACCAATGCCAGACACTTCGTACTTTTACTACTAAGGAGTAGTTCAACAGTTTTAACGGTAAAACTTCCGCCGTTATTTTCATAAAAATATTTTTTTCGTTTTCTCAATCCGACAATAATTCCGTTGTGGGGACCACAAATGATTATACCGTCGTACGGATATTTCCCGATAAAAGGAATATTCCCCGACCAATCGAATATTATATAACAACTTGCATACTTTGCAAAATTTATAAATACTACCCACAACTATAACATTATCTCAAATCCACACCATAATATTCAAAAAAATATTTCGAGAAAATTAAATCTTTATTCGTAAAATTTGGGGTCTCACAGAAAAGTTGAAGGTATTGTACTGTAATATTTCGAGCCCCAAAACGTGCAATTATCGAAACTATATTTTTCTATAAATAGAAGTTCATTCTTCCTTCATTTCTCACCAATTCACAAAAGCTGTAGAGCAATTATTATAGAGAGATTATAGAGAGAAAGAAGAAGAGAAGTCAATTTACCTCATTATTCCAATATCCGGTTTTCTAAGGTAAGGGGTATTATTTACGTCGATTCATGAATAGAGCTATTATTATTCCATTCCTTATTATTATGTTGGAATAACTCGCCTCATGCCAAGTCTTTATACATGGTGAAATTCTTCTATTATTCCATTCTTTATTATTACATTGGAATATCATGTATGCATGCGGATTCGCATGACACAGTTCCATTATTTATTATTTTGTTAGAATATCTTGTCTCTGCGTATTCGCATTTACACAGGTTCCATTATTTATTATTACATTGGGAATAACTCGTCTGCATGTGGCCTATCGATGCGCTGTTGAATTCTCGTTGTTATTCCATTCTTTATTATTCTCGTTGAATATCCATGCATGCGGATTATGTGACACCTGGTTCCATTCTTTATTATTTTGTTGGGAATAACTCATGCGTGCGTCTATCGCATGCATGGTGAATTCTTCCATTATTCTATTTTTTATTATTCTGTTGAAATAACCTGTCTATGTGGATTACCGCATGCATGGTGAATGATCCTTTGTATTCATTCCTTATTAAATTGTGAAAATGATCTATCTACGTGGATTACCGCATGACGGGTGAAAATCCATTTGCAGTTTCGTAATTTTTCTGACCCTCAAAAATTCTGAAAAAAATTTGAAATGATAATTTAATGAGTTTTCTATATTGTGTCCAAAGATGACGATTTTTGGATGTATGTATTAAGAGTTATGGATTTTATGGGAAAAGACTATTTTAAAAGTAAACCCTTATAACTCCTTGTGGTTAACTCCAAAATTAGTGAAATTTTTATTGGGAGTACATGTATATAACAGGAGTATATCATGTAAATTTTGGAATT
This sequence comes from Panax quinquefolius, assembly GCA_020205615.1. NCBI lineage: Eukaryota > Viridiplantae > Streptophyta > Magnoliopsida > Apiales > Araliaceae > Panax > Panax quinquefolius. The sequence continues at coordinate 126,905,255 of CM035161.1, read as the reverse complement.
TTTGGACAAAATTACAATTTTTGATAAATGTCTAAATATTTGGCAGTTTTGGCCATATAAAAAAATAGTAAATAAATTTTAAAAATTCCGAGAAAAATATATGTTCAATATGGGACTATATTCTGCTAAATCTTAGAAAAGAAATATTTTTGGAACTGATTTGGTATTTTTCATGAAAATGAACTAGTTATGAGTAAATGAATTAAATATGTTATGTGAAGTAACAAAATTGGAAAATAGGATTTTATGACTTGGGAATCCTATATAGGGTATATGCAGATTTTTGATGAGGGATTTGATCATTGGTGATGAAATCTTAAGAGTATGACATTTTTGAATGATTAAAATGCATTATTTGGTAAAGTGTAAACAATTGAAATAAATTGTTTATAAGTTTAAGAAGTGATTAAAATATTATTATAATATTAATAATATTAGATTATGAGTTTATTAAGTGATTGATAATATTTGGATAAATTTAAAGTCTTTAATATTTATCCTTGATTTCGTTTGATTTGATTTCGTTTGATTATTGCTTATATCATTGTCATATTCCTCATGCTTATATTGTGATGAAAGTCATCTTTGGCTTACATGCATAGATGGACTTGGTATGATTATGACCAGAAATTATTCGGTATAATCATGACCGTAATGTAACGAATGATGTGGTAAAAGTTCTCATTGGCCGGTAGTGCATCGATGGATAGTTTTTGGTATGATTATGACCAGGGATTATTCAGTATAGTCATGACCATTGATGATTTAATGAATATCCATGGCCGTAGTCTTGAGGATGATTCGATGATGTGGTTTATTTATTAAGTTGAGTCTCAAATGATAAAAAATTGATGAAAACATTTTAAATCATAAAAGATAGTAGATATCATACTCTACTGACTCTTCTAATGGATTGCTTATTCACGCAGCTTAAACTTGATGTCTATTATATTTTATTAGTTTAACATTGTTGAAGACTAATGATAATTTATTCGCATTATCTTAGTCATAATATTTCTTCTTGGGCTAGTTGAGCTCACCCTTTCTTTCACCGTTCTCTTCTTGAAATGAGAATATAAATTTGGACGAGTCGGAGAAGCGGAGTGACGGTCCGTATGATAGCATTAGTAGTCCTCACTATTCTGTTAAATAGTGTGATAATAAATGTAATGAGGACTCCATTGAGTGTGGATATTGTCTGGATGACAATATTTGTATTAAAACTCATAGCATATATTTTGTCGTATTTTACACGACAGTTGTATAATTAAGTTTTTATTTGTATTTTATACCATGTATTTGGCGACTCAAGATGGGTGATGTATACCTATTTTGGGGGCGTCACAGTTCAGCTCAAGGGTTTGTCATGGATCATTGTAACACTTTCACAAATTCTTTTTGTAATATTACATATTACTATATTCGATTTAAAATATTTCTTTTTCTTTTTATAATATTATTTTCTCCTTATGATTGATGTTTGGAAATACAAACTCTAAATCATTCACTAATTATGAGTAATTCATCTTATGTAACTCTTGGGGAATAATGAATCATGCTGATAAATCAAAATATATAAATAAAAGTAAATAGTTTTGTTATTACATAATCATAAAACCACATATTAAGATAACTTCAAACACCCAACTTTTCTTGACCCAAAATTTTGTAGTGGTTCCGCTTATCATGATTGGTCAGCATATTGCATATTACACACTTTCTCAATTGTTTACGACTTGCAGCCTCTTCGATCCCATTCTTTATTCTAGTAGCTTTTTTTTCGCCCCTTTGTTTGCGAAAAATTAGGATCCAATAACGGCTCATCTTCAACGAGCTGATCATCATCTTCTCAAATATCAGGAACCTCTTTTACATTAATTTCATCAGGTCAAATTTCTCAATGATGGGTTGATTGTCAATGCACAATTGTACGACATGCTTAAAGCCATTAATTGAGCACGATCCTGCAAAAGCTAATCGCAAGAGCAACGTCACCAAATTATTGTAACGCATCGTCTGAGATTCCTCGTAGTTGGACATTTTAGTTAAAATCTTTGGTAATTCAGCGTTCACTTTATTACCATCTTTACACCACCGCCTTAAAACGTATTTATCAGGTATCTTTGTTGTACTTTTGGCAATCATATGCCTTATAATGTGTTTACAAAGTATACTAGAATGTTCAAATTTTTTACAATTAACATTATTGACAACAGTAAAGTACCTATTTGATTCTTCGTTGTCGTTAGCCTTGCACAATGCATACGACTTTGTATCCAATGTTGTTAGATGTCGAAGCTTCTGCATTACGTACTTATGAGATTTTATTATCTCAATTTGAAAGCGTCTGAACATCTCCTTTGTATAAATATTTGCTCCATGTGTTTCTAATGGTGATTCAAAAGTCATATTTTGGGTTAGATGACAAGTTACGTAGTCACCTTTTCTCTCTCTCATAACCTACTTCTCAAGTGTTTTTTGTGTATTTACAATTATAATAAATTCCTTGATACTCGTTGTCGCATTCACATAGTCATTGAATAAACTGCTCATTCCTCACTCCTAGATGTAGTCGTCATTTTTGTTACAAAAATATTCTTTGTGTACGCCTTGATTCATTTGTGCTTAACCTCATAAAGTGATTGGAGCCAATCATGGTCATGCAGTTCGTAATCTATCATCAACTTTTTCCATCGATCCTCGAAATTCGCAACAGTCAAAGATTTATACACACAACAGTTAAAATCATGTTTAAATGTTGGGTACTGTTCATACAATGTATGTAATTCTCTGGAAATTTGTTGTTAATATGCCATGTGCAAAGTACATGGTGTGTTTCTGGAAGAACCTTAGCAATCGCATTGCTCATAGCTTTGTCCTGATCAGTGATAATGATAACCAGTGCCTTGTTGTTCATCGCTTGAAGCCAAGTTTCAAAAACTCATACAAAAGTATCCTCTGTTTCGTCCTGAATCAATGCAAAACCAAACAAGATGGAATGATAATGATGGTTTACCCCGTGAACGGAATAAACGACATAGAATACATGTTCGATCAATAAGTTGTATCAAATGTCACTATATCCCCAAAATTTTTGTAAGCTATCATTGATCGATAATCTATCCACAAGATGCATTCGATTCGATTATATCATCTCTTTTGATATCGTAAAAAAATAGAGGATTTTTCGCCGAGAGTTTTTTCAGGTACTGCAATGCTGCTTGGGCATCGTTTGAATCTATTGTGTTACGTCTTATATCTCGTACAACATTCCGAATATCCTTATCATTGAAATCGAAATTTTCCATCCCTCCTTCTATTTCACTAAATACATTCATCATTTTACTTGGCCCAACTCCTGCCCTTATGAAAGTTTCGATTAAACTTCGAGCAACATGAGTTATATTTTTCTGTGTTTGAATGGAATTTTTCTTGCTCGGAGTCACCAAATCATGATTGTGAGTCAGCTCAATTTTTGAAACTTTATAGGTATCTTCTTTCTTTAGATAAACAACAAACATTATAGCTTTGCACATCGTCCGACCTATAGAATCCCTTTTTCTTTTGACCTTACTACCATCAACTTCATCAACATCTTGTTTCTTTCTTTCAATTGATTTTCTAGCTTTCTTACATGTAAAAAGTCGATTGAACAAATTGTTGGAGTGATCATATTTATGAGTTGGCCCAATTTTTATTTCAAATCCACTACTACGTGCATATGTTCTATAAAATTCTTCCGCCTCTTAGATAGTAAAAAAAATCTGACCCTCATATGGACTTTTTGAAATGTTAATATGCGATTGGTTCGTGTTATAAACACCAATATTATCCATGTCAATTTTATCATGAGAAGAATTTGAAGAACTTGAATTAAACATATATTCAGCCATAATTGAAAACTTACCAAGACGATTTTGACCTGCGAAGACTTGCTTGATCTTTGATTTGGACTGAATTATTTTTTATTCTCTATTCTCTGCTGAATTATTCTCTATTCTCATAATTCAGCTCTCTATTCGATATAATTCTTCTTCCGCTAGTTCAACTAGCGGATAGATATATCTAAAATATTTGGGATAGTATTTGGTAGCGTTATATTTGGGATAGCATGGACAGATCTAATATTTGTTGCTTAATATTTGAGATATGATATTACAGATCTAATATTTGTAATATTCGAGATCAAATCGCGTGTGGGTTTTGACGATTTTAGTATGAAATTTGGTTTTTGCACTTTTTGAGTTCGCTAGTTCAACTAGCGGATGGACTGAAACATAATTTGAAATCCAAGGCGTAAATGGGACTTGGGGGTAATTTGGTCTGAAAAGTTTTTTTATGTGTCTGCTAGTTCAACTAGCAGATGACGTATTTGTCTTTTAAATCTGAGCCCTTAATTTATGTAATGTATGGTTATGATGCTATTTGCCCATTTTTCATCCATAGCAAATACATGCTATGGATCATCCCTAGCAAATCCATAGCTTTAAGTTTTAAAACTCATAGAGTTTTGAAATCACAAATATTGATGTTGATGTACTTATAAATAAATGTATTATAAAGAAAATGATACACATGAAAATAGAAAAAAAATACTCTCTTTTCACTAATCATTGTTCTTAATATTAGTATTCTTTTATAATAATATATACTTTATCTTATTTTTTGGGGTGTGTACTTTTAGTATTTTTTTTGGCACGAAAGGAGTAATATATCCTTACTTTATAAAGAAAATAATTTAGCATCATAAAAAAAGTTTAGAGCAAAATGAGTTTTATCAAAGTTTTTCATTAATTAAATTTGTTCTTTTCTCTAATGTCTCATACATTCATACTTATTAGGAGAAATTAAAATTGGTTTTCTTTGACCATTAATCATTATCTTCTCCCTATAATCTTCTTTGCAATTAGAAAAGGACAAAAGGCTAAAAAACATAAATAAAAAATAAAAAAAAAAAAAACAAGAAGAAGAAGAAAGGAAGCGACGTCGTGTGGTCGTGTTAACGCTAAACAAGGATAGGACTCGGAAAAGAGAAATACCTATACGCGCGAAAGAATGCATTAACAAAGAGGCGAAGAAGAAGAAGATGGGAAGTCAGAAGAAAAACCCTAAGCAGCTCAACCCCAACTGGGCTCTGCTCTGTCAAGTACCCCGTTATCTCTCTCTCTCTCTCTATATATATATATATGTATCTATACTAACTGGGTGACACTTTTATCCCTTTAACATCCGCCATTCATTCAACCTCTTACCCTGCAGAAACTAAACATCAATGGCGTTACTTCAAATACGTCGCATAACTCAAAAAACGAAACCCAAAATTCCATTCTAGGTAAATGAATTGGTTTATCGTTGTTCTAATATCAGTTATTTATTTTTTATAAAATTTTAGCTGCGGATGTTTTGTTAAAAATTGCTTCTAGGAAAGCGCAAAGTGAGGTCCAGTGTGGAGTTTGATGAATCAGAGGCTAATCCCCTCATTCCTACTTCTTCCGATTTAAGGTTCAGTCTATTATTTCCCTTTTTTTCTAGTAGAGTTGTATGTAGGCTTTACTTGGTTAATGGAAAATGTTGCAATATTAAATATAAGCTGAATTGATTGTTGAATTTGTATAATATATTAACATGGAGGAGATGTGCAAGTTAGACAATATGCTTAACTTATGGCCATTTGCACTTTTGATAACATGTTGTTTTTAAAAAATTATTAGGTACCCAATAATTTTAGGTATACAAAATATAGCAAGCAAGTTTTGGAGATTACACAAGTGGAGTGACTAGTTTATGAGTATTTGTGTTTGGTATCAGCTAGCCTATGAGAAACTAGATTTAGATGCATTTTGACACTGAAGTAGCTAACATTTGCGTCTCAGCCATCCGTGTACAATTTAAAGATTCACCAGTCACCACATGGTTCCTAAAGACTCGATTATAATTGTATTGGCTCGAGTTTAAGAGGCAATTCCTTAATAAGCCTTTTTTAAAAATTAAGCTATCAAATTTTATGTTCGATCAAAATTTAAAAATGTTATTGGACATGTGTACAAGATTTATGGACTGTACCTTCATCTACTTAATATTAGTGCAAATGAGTTGGGAATCTATTTTCTTAATATTTGGCTTTCAAGGTTGGGATTCTTTTGGGTGGAGTAAGTGGGTAGGGGGGTCGACGAAGTATAAATTTTTTTACTCCTACTACTTCATCGAGTTAGCAAGAAATCACAAGTATAGAAAGGGAAACCTGGAATCTTCAACATCCACATCGACCTGGGCCTTCTGTAATGGGTTTTTCTATGTTTTCATGACTAATGTCATTTAGTTGTCAAAGGTTCTAATTCTATTATCCATTTGGTGTCAGTTATGCTACTTAACTCATAACTATCAAATATTTGACAGTATCACAGATGTGATAGCCATGGATTGCGAAATGGTTGGTGTCAGCCCTCTCAGAAATAAAAGTGCCCTCGGAAGAGCCACGCTGGTATTGATTAATTCTCTTTACATCAGTCATCTGTCCTTTTTTTATTCCATTGGTTGTGATGCATGACATAATGGGTTAGTATCATGACCTGCAGATATATTGCATGTCATCAAGAGATTTACGCTTTTAGCTAGAGAAGAATCACCTAGAATCTTGCTTTGCCAGTATTGTACTTGGGAATAGTGAAGAGTTACAATGATTGAAAACTGGGTCAAATAGTGTAAATCTTAAGAAGCCCATATGGAAAACTAACACACTCGGAATAGATGACATAATGCAAATTCAGGATGCTTATCACTCATTTTGAGTTCACTAGTTCCTCTATAAAATGGATTTTAAACAGTATATTCTTAAAGTAGTAAGTGGTGGTTTTGCTGGAGTAATTCTTGGACAAGTAGTTTTACCAGCTATAAAATATATAAAGTCCTATTATTAGTAATGGAAGGAAGTCTAAAATAGTTCAATTTTTTCAAGCATGTGATTAGTAGCATGAGCTAGAAGCTCGTGTATGTTTTTCCTATGTGTTATATCCGTAACAAATCTTGAATCAATTTCCAAATTTATGCGCTAGTAGTATGTTATTGGATTTATCATTAGAGTTCTTTTGAATATTGAATCTAATTCAGTTTATGACAGGTAAATAAGTGGGGAAATGTTATATATGACGAGTTTGTTCGCCCGGTGGATCGTGTTGTTGATTTCCGGACACAAATTAGTGGTATTCGACCTCGTGACTTGAAGAAAGGTAGGCTTTCTGTGAATCCCTCCAAATGTATGTATGTCAATGCCTAACAATAAGAAAATAAAAAATAAAAAATTGAAGCATAAAAGATTGTTGCACAGTAGTTTTTTTTGGTGACTACTAATTGGCGATCACTATGACTTTTTTATTTTGAGAGTATAACTTATGGTTCTTATTTTCTTAGTTAACCTATGCTTAATATCCTTCATATTATTCAAGTCAATGTGGAAACATGCTGTGTGATGGGTACAGAACTACAGATGAATGAATTTTAGTAGTTCTTGTCCATATGAAAGAAATAGCTTTTGGTACTTATTCTAAAGAAATAAGGGAATGTTATTTCCCTAAGTAAAATTGTTAGTTCAGTAGGGTCTCCTATCACAGAAAATGTAAATGAGTCATACACTCGTGAAAGATCACTATGCTTCACTAGTGGAACCAACAACTCCTAAATATTGTTATACTTTGTATTGTTGGTTCTTTGTTTTGTATGATAATTCTTATTTGCAGATTTTTCATGTTCTTTGCTGTTATTTATTATGTTTTTTATAATATCTGATATCCTTCCTAGTACTAGAATGAATTTCCCAAATCCTGACATAGAAAGACCACCTCTTCTTTATTTTACAACATAATGGTTATACGTATATGATCCCTATGCATGTGCAGTCGAGAACCACTTATGGCTGTACAGGAATTCTAACTGAAACTGAAATCTACAGTGACACGCTTATCTTATTCTGCCAGTGCGGGATAATTTTGCCCGCCGTCCAAGATTTTTTTTTAGGCAAAATTTTATATCATGGGCATAACCAACACAAAGACTCAGAATAAATAACAAGAGTTCAAACCCTTTGAAAGTTATATATTGATTAGCAAATACCCACCATTTACATTAAAAAATTCAGTAGAGCAAGTAATTAAGGCTGATTAATTTTTTTGTTGTTATATCAAATGATAATAATCAACACTTACATTATGAACTATCCCATTTTACAAGTTTTAACAAGTGAATCTTCTTCATTTTTTAGCAAATGTTTTAGTACTCGAATATTTCATGTATACATAACTGAATCTACTAATGGTTTTTTCTCGACAGATATGGCATGCTACTAATTTTCAATCCCTTCCTCATTGAATTTCTCTCCAGTTGCGTCTATAGTTATAACATGCTGACTTGACTATTTAACAAAGACCATCTCTCCCTCTCTCATAGAGAGTAGTGATTTGTGTTTGTGACTTTATCAGCATGTAATATTATCATAAATTGGTAAATGTATATCAACTGTAGTCACTTGTCAATATATCAACAATAACGTGAATTTTGGCTTTCTTGTCAGTGATTTCACATAATTGGATGACCTCCTAAATGTATCTTATATTGGTAAATTGATATATTGATTGGTCTACTAAGAAGAATTTTGATGTTAACCTACAAATTTGCTCCATGAAGCTATATTGAGTTATTTTGTAAAAGATGGTATTAGGAGTTATTTGTTGAAATATGTATTTGTAAGGATAATATTCGCAACTACAATTGATGACGAAAAGCCCTTCATTCACACTTATGTTGCTATTTACAGCAAAAGATTTCCGTGCTGTCCAGAAGAAAGTGGCAGAGTTGTTAAAAGGAAGAATTCTTGTTGGCCATGCCTTGCGCAATGATCTTAAGGTTGGTACTTGTAGTCTTGCCAATCTTCTTTGTCCCTGCCCATCCTCTAGCTTTGTAATTTAAACTACTTATGTGAATATTCCAAGTATATGTTATCTTACAGGCGTACTAATAAAAAAATATGTTATCTTACAGGCATTGCTATTAAGTCATCCAAAGACAGATATACGGGATACATCAGAGTATCAACCCTTTCTCAAGTACAGTTTTTTCCTGAATTAATCAACTTCAAATGATCAACATTTGCTTTGATTTGCTCTATTAACATGTATTAATGAAGCAGAGAAGGACGAAGTAGGGCACTGAAGCATCTTGCAGCTGAGTTTCTTGATGTCAAGATCCAGAACGGAGAGCACTGCCCTGTTAGTTACTTGGACTTCGTTGTCATACCTTAATATTTATTTAATTTTGCAAACTTACGGTCTTTCTGTATGAATGTCCAGTAGGACGTTTAACTGATGTATGCCTTTTCAGATTGAAGATGCCCGAGCTGCGATGCTGCTGTATCAGAGAAGTAAAAAAGAGTGGGAGAGGAGTATCAAGGTTTATATACGCCTCAAGCAAAAGCCGAAGAAACGTAAACCGAAAAAGAAACTGAATCAAAGAGAAGGTTCAAATGGAGTCACTGATGCTGCTGGATCTTAGGATCAGCCCGACCAAATCTTGTGTTTCATGAAATTTACCAACCATATGATTCAAAGAAAGGAATTTGAATTTTACCACAAGGGCTGAAAGATTAAAGAAGAATCAAAGAGGAGTCCTGATCTTCTGAGAATACCAGAAACCAATATATCTTTATCCTTTTATCAGGGCGGGCTGGTATGCAGTTTTTGCTGACGAACAAGTATTTTTCCATGGAATTAGGAATTATTTCTGTCTACTTGGTTAGTAAATTATAATATATGTACATTCCATTCAAGCTGAAAATTAATTTATGACCAATTTGCCTTACAAACATGACATAAATACCGTCAACGCATTACTTTCTCCCTAAAATTTATAGCCCTTCAATTTTTTTTCCTTTCTCATTATTTTTCCCCTTAAACTAATTGCTTATTTCTTTAAAATATTCCCTCTTTAATTTGACACTAAGTTTAAAGTTTAACAAAAATAATGTTAAAAAAGTTTTATACGTCATAAATAATAAAATAAAGAGAATATGAGAATTAATTGTGTAATGCATTATCATTACAAAATAAATATACATAAAAAAAAATAAATATAAAAATGCATTATCATTTTTTAACAGAAGAATAAGAAAGGATAATAAATTACTATTTATAGTCTTATAACACTAATTAAAAAGAGTTTCTCTGTGCTGACGTGATAATTGGTTTCACGTATTTATATATTTTGACCATATTTTTCAATTTAAAAGGGATGTAAGTGGAAGAGAAAGATTTTTAAGGCCCACAAATCCACAATAAAGAGCACAAGTTAACTGGTCAAATAATTATTTTTTTTGGTAACACAAATCATTCTTTAAGACAAATAAGCAATTGAATTAATAGATTCTCATCAAAACGTCGTCGTTAACTCAACATTTAATGACGAGTGTCCAGAAAAAACCATATAAATATGTGCGGTCCTCATCGCTCTTCACACACCACGCGAATTGTTCAGACTCACGACGAACTTGGAATTGTCAGGTACGTTTTCTTTTGTCTTTGATCTTTGTTTTAGGCTTAGTATTAGCTATTGTTTGTTTATTTGTTTTTGTTTCGTATTCTTCTTTTTGATTGTGATAATTTCAGATAGTGTGAATCTCTGTCGATGATTCGATAATTAGGTAACTTTTTTTCCGTGTTATATCTGTTCGAGCGCCATTCCATTTGTTATTTTAAAAAAAATATTGTTTTCTGGTAATTTGACTATGAGTTTGATTTTAGAGGTTTGCTACGTTTGAATTTCGTGATTAAGGGTTTGCTTTTTCTGATAAATAGGAATTTAGGGCATACTTCATATCCTGTATTGGAATAATTCACTTTCTGCAACATAATTCTTAAGATTCACGCAGAAATGCCAAAAGAATTTACCTTACTTAAAAAGGCTTTGTTTTGTTTTATTTTGTTTTTCCCCTGGCCCTTTTTTATTTTCTGTTTGTAGGCTGTTGGTGATCAGGATTAGTGACTGTACTATGGTTTGTAATCTACTTCCCTGTTCTTAACGCATTTGGTATTTTATATTTTACTCTTATGAAACGTAGAAAATGAGGGGCTCTTCGGGGTATGTTGTGAGGGTGTTTCTACTTTGAAAGTTTTGTCAATAATCCTTGATTTGCCATAGATGTTGTCGTGTGAGAACTTCGTCCTGAGTAATTTTTAGAGTCTGAAAGCTTATTTGTTATAACTAGATACTTGCTAGTGGTTTTGTGCTTTAATAATCTAGTTGAATTACTCCACTGGTGTTTTGTATGTATCACATAAAGTTTGATGTTCCAAATTGCTATAAGAGTTATTTGTATTTATACACAATACGAAAATGTGTGTGTGTGTGTGTGTATATATATATCGATTAACATTGACATTTTAAATAAATTGAGACATTTTTAAATTCAAAATTGATATAAATTCATTTAATTGTTGTCAATACAATTATGAATATTATAAACTGTCTATAAAATATTAGTACTAACTATGAGATTTATTATTTTAAATACTTAAATGAATCATGTTAATTTCAAAATTTAAGAATCTCAAATTGACTTTTAGAAAGTCAATATTGATGTTATATTTTGGAACGAAGTGAGTAATTATTATTATGTATTGGTTGAATTTTTTTTATGCTGTATGATTTGGAAACTGAACTAATTAGTTGAACTTCTGACAGCAGTGAAGGATTAGATATAATTGACCAATGGGTAAGAGGAAGTCAAGGGCAAAGCCTCCCCCGAAAAAGAGAATGGACAAGCTTGATACTGTATTCAGCTGTCCTTTCTGTAACCATGGAAGCAGTGTGGAATGTCGTATGTAAGTATAAAGTATTTGTAAAGATATTATCTGTGATGTGGTTTGCATTAATGAACTATCTCTCCGAGACTGATTCCTTAACTGTATTTTATGGAATCATAACGTTGTGCTACCCCCACAATTTATCATCATAGGTTGGTGGCGTAGAAACAATCTCAAACTTTCATTTGCTAAAATATTAGGGTGTGCTTCTTTTGGTTTCAGTTGCTTTAAATAAGTACGTGTAATGTTTACTTTATTCATGATGTGGTACAAAATATTGCAAAAGATGTCTTCTCAGTGTTTTATTTGTATGAAATAGGGGAGGATGTTAATTCAAGTCATTTAAAAGTAAAATGTATTGAGTGATATATGGAAGCCCTTTCTGAACGTTTTTGGTTAATTAATAAATTTATGCTTACATATTTTTTTTGAAGAGAAGAAAAAGGATTTCTTTTTCCTTTCCTGTGGGATTTACTTTGTCTAAAATCCCTCTGTTCTCTTTTTGTTTACTTTTATTTTCCACCTTTTCTCATACCGTGAAAAAATTATTTTATTAGTCCTATTTTTCATCCCCCTTCCACTTCACGTCCTTCTTTTCCTTTTAAAACAGAGTCGGTCTCTTTATAAATGTTAAAGATCATGTTGCCATGTCTGAACATCAAGATTTGAAGAATGATATACGCAGTATAGACTGAAAATTTATTATTATTATTATTATTATTTTTATTTTTTTTTGGGGGGGGGGAGGGGTGGGGGGGTATGTTTTTCTAGTTGTACACATCTCTCCCTTGTACATGACATGGAGGATTGCTTTTCATCCAGTATGCTTTTGTAGCTGTCAGACTATTAATTGTGTCGGTCGTGGTGAATAATTACTGCAGCTGGATGCAGTTATGATATTTATATTGTGACATGTTTATTTTTTTTCTATGGACTACGATGTAGTATTTGATATTTTTATTTTTGTTAATATCTGAAATACACAAGTTTCTGGCTTTTCAGTGATATGAAAAACTTGATTGGAGAGGCTTCCTGCAGGATTTGCCAAGAGAGTTTTAGCACCACTGTTACAGGTAAATTCTTCTTAATTGTTCTTGAGTGATTTGGTTATTTAAATTCCTGGCTAAGACTTTGTTGTCAAGTGAGGTCTGCATGGTTCTTTTTTTCTCTCTTTCTCTAGTTGGGCTTACTTAATTTGAGTGTTATGGGGGGTGATCCATAGCCAAAGTTGGTTGTAGATTGTTAGATAGTATCTCATCTTGTAATATCCATTCTCATATTCAAAACACGGGATTTAAAATTAAGAAATTGCCATACGCACCATTATAGTGCGTATAAAAACAAACGCATACATGCACCATAACAATGGTGTATGGTAGCTCTTCCCATACGCACCATAATTGTCCGTATGGGAAGTTGGTGCACAAGGGAACTAGTTGTGAAATTCTCCCTACACGGATAGATTTGTTTCTAAATCGTGTTTGTCGAATCTGGAAAATGAAAGATAGGATGTTGGCTACTAAATTACTAAACACTTCATAACCAACTTTGGGTATGGATCACTTATATATGTGTGTGTGCACACACACACGCACACACACACACACACACACACATATATATCCAATTTGACCTTCTAGGCAATCTAATCTTGTTTGTTCTATGTTTGCAGCTCTAACTGAACCTATTGACATGTAAGTCAAAAATTTTAAAACAATTTTTACAGTTGGGAATAATAATACTCTCTTCCATAAAAAGAGTCTGTCATCTGACGATGTTTATGTGGATACAGATATAGTGAATGGATTGATGAATGTGAGCGTGTGAACAACCCTGAAGACGATGAAGGTGTGAAAAACCTTGAAGATGATGATGAAGCTTACGAGAATGTTTAGAAAATCTAGTTTGTTAGAATGGTTTCATATGAAGGTAGCTAGGCTTGTCATCCCGGTGTGGTTAATCTTATTAGGCAAGACGACATGCATGTATATATGTTTCCTGCTATTTGGTAGACTGTTCTGCAAATAAATGTTGGTATCATGGATATTGTGTAATTTCTACTACGTCCCTTCTGCAGTTGAGTTAGTTATCTTCAGCTATATGCAACTTCTACTAAATTACCTATTGCATGATCAATGTTGTTAAATATGCACTTTGCTTTTCTACAAAACATGACATCAAAGAGTTTATGATAAATTTACCGATGAAAATGTAGAACGCATCCAATAAATTTATTTGCTGATATTATTTTTAGAGGTACGTGTTATGGTAATGTTAAAAATAAATATCTTTAATTTACTTTTGGAAATTGATATTTTTATAATATTTTTGATATTTTTATAATAAAAGTATTGCTATAGATATATAGTGATGATTTTATTGCAAAAATATTATTTTGATTGTGAATTTATCAATGTACTTTACTTTTAACACAATTGAGTTCAGCTTACGGACCTTGTGACAAATGTATGTAATAGGTTTGTTTCCAATCAAAACAAACTAAAAACACATGTAAATTTCAAGATGTACATATCATGGCTTTAAAACTCCTTGAAAGCGTAATCAATTTAATTAAAATTAAAATTTAATTTAAAATTTAAAAAATTCAATTTAAACTCATCTTTAATTTTAATTGGTTTGGCTTTAGAAAATTAAACGTATTATTAATCTTGCGGAGAATTATAACCCCCAAGGCCTAACCCCATTCACCGTAAGCTCCTCATCAATTTAATTCTAAAATTATAAATACAATGTAAACATATAAGAATATAACACATATAAATAAAGCAATATATTTCATAAAAAAAAAATTCGTTTATAAAATTAAAAAATTAAGAATATCTTTCTTTATATATATCTATATAGGGCACGTTATATCATTTTATATTATTATTAATAAAAATAGTATTTTTATAAAACAATTATTATTCTTATTATTGGAGTATTAATTTTTACAAATAATACTTTTATATAGCACAAGTAGACCTGACAAAATATAATTATGAGAGTTGGTTTTGGTTTATAAAATATAATTATGGTTCCATTTAAGAACTAAAACTATATTAACTATTTTTAATATGGGTTGTGTGAGTTAGAACCATATAGTTATAGTTAAATTATAGGTCAACCCATATTTTAAATTTCAAACTTACCTTTATTATGATTTAATTAAATAAACTATTATTAAATATATCATGCATACATAATTACTAAACATTTTATTTTTTTTTGGGTTTGGGTTTGGGTTTGGGTTTGGGTTTGGATTTGGGAGTGGGAGTGGGGAGGCGGGGGTGTATACATAATCAATTAATCACTGAATATTTTTTTGGAATTGGGTGGTGAGTGGGGGGTGGGGGTGGGGGTGAGGGGTGGGGTGAGAGATATATACATAATCACTTAATATTATTTTTTTAGGGGTGGGGGTGCATACATAATAAATAAATATTATTTTTTTGACTGGGCGGTGTGGGTTGGGTGAGGGGTGGGATGTATACATAATCAGTAAATATAATAGTAGTCGCAACTCGTAATATCAAAGCCAACTCGATCAATCGATATACCAATGTAAAAGTCATATTTCTTCTTATTTCAATCAGCTTCTTAGCGAGACTTCCCAAATCTTCAATCCAATAAATTGATTATCGCATCGCATATCATAAATGTAATTAACAAGTTGATCTCCAAGTATCATGCGACCAGCCAATGTCTTTTGGATAAAACTCAGCAAGACGGAGTAACTTATTTTTGTCAAATTTAGAGAACGAATCACTTGGATCAAGACATGATATGCATAAAACTAACTCTGTGCTTGCTTCTGAAAAACGATTATTATCTCTTGAACAATTGAATCAACAACCTATATTGTAATAATGAAAAATCAACAAAAAAGATAAATTCTTGGATAGGAATAATGAAAAAAGATTTATAGAGATTATACTTATCCTGAAAAAAAATCTCAACACGATAATGATGAAAATTAGTAATAATTTGTCCATAACGCTTACTACGATCACGGGATCTTATGTTGTCTTCTATATTAATTATTGGGATCATGTTCTTCTCGCAAAAAATATTGACTTCCTTCAAAAAATTCTTCCATTCCGCATCCCTAAAATCTTGTAGTCGAGTTTTCATTACCCCAATCAATCTTACAGCATGTACAATGTTTTGATCTTTTTGTTGTAAGGCAAATGACAAATCATTTGTGATTCCCAATAAATATTTCATCAAATGCATCACAAATACAAATTCATAATTCTCCATCTTATCAATCAAACTTATGGCTATATCACTATTATCATAAGAAGCACCATCACCATGCACATTTTCAAGCACTTGTAATACGGAAGTCCACATTGACATAAGACGGATTATTGTTAGGTAACGTGACCCCCAACGAGTATCTCCTGGTCGTCTTAAACTGATTTCTTAATTTTTTTTCCTTTACCACTGTGAGTCCAAGTATAAAGTTAAGGCTCACGTGTGATCTAAAGAATTAAATGAACCGAAGAAGTCTTCCACGTGTCCCGAGGCAGAAGGCTCGTGGGGACTACTCATTTTGGGAATTGATTGAGGGATTGGATTAGTGGCTAGAAGGACAGGATGATTTAGGCATTACTTAAGTAATTAAGGGTATTTTTGGAATTTCCTCTGAAATCACATGCCAAGCACAAGACCCAAACATGTGCAAGGCACGCGACCATTGTTTAGGAAACTATATAAATACCCCCTTTCATTTCAATAGAAGGGGACTTTTGATTCTCTCTGAACTGAAGACTTTGAAGAAGGCTCTTGAATCCTAAGAGTTCTGCCACGTGTTACTCGAGCAATTGCTTACCTGTTCTTCTCCCCTCTTCAATCACTCAATCAAGACCGTACTCTTCGTGGATTTCTCTCCTCCTCGGTCAACACGAAACCCTAACCCTAGTAAGGTACGATTTCCTTACCTACATTTATTTGGCGACTCCGCTGGGGAGGTGTAGAATTCGTGAAGGGTATGCCCACGACTCGAAGTGGGAGAACTATAGGAAGAGTTTCACCGACACCTAGCATTACTTCACCGGATCCGGTTATGAGGCAGACAAATCAACATTTCCAAGGCACGAATCTGGATCTCGATCAACCCCTCGTAGAAGACGTTTCTGAAGGAAGTTCAACATCACCACATATGGTTGATCAACAACAAACCAATGTCAGGCAGATGGGCACAGGAAGACAAGGTGAAGAAGCAAGTGGAGAACAAATAACCACGAATGATGTGCAGTTGGAGATGCTCAAGGCCTTAAAGGAGGCAAGAGAAGAACAAGGGATGATGATGGCCATGATGTCAGAAATGCGGAAGCAACAAGAAGAGATGTGAAATTTTCGTCAACAGTTAATGCAGATACCAACCTTCAAAGCTATGTTTCCAGGAAGTTCGCAGGTAGAACGAGCAGGAGTGGATGTCAACAAGGACAATCAGAATGTGCCTCCAACAACGGAGAGTCAGCCGATTCCAATCATCCATTTAGAGCCTCAAACCAGTGGTGATGTACCACAACCTAGAGTAGAAACAAGTCAACCGCAACCAATCGTCATTCCCATCACACTCCCAGTTTTTTCGCAAGTGCAGATACCGACTATACCGAGCCATGCTCAACAAATAAGCCAACAAGTACAAGCAATGCAAGCGTTACATGATGCCAGTGTACACCAGCAGATCTCCTTACCATATACACCGCCAGCGCAACAATACATTACAACCCCTCAGAAAAGTCCATACAACAAGTCAGTATGTGACAAAGGATGATATGCTTGATGTAATCAATCAACTTCGAAGACAGACAACCAGACCATCAGAATTGGACTTCACTCCACCATACCCGACACATATACGGAGACAACCTTACCCAGCAGGGTATATTGAGCATCCACCACAATTCCCGAAGTACAATGGAGAAAAAGGGAATGCAAGAGAACATATAGCCAGGTTTGTAGAGTCGATGTCTCCGTGGTTGGGTTATGATGAAGTAATCAACCATAACCTCTTGCTCCAGTGAGTTCAAGAAAACGCCGATGATAGTGCCTTCAGTTGGTACTACAATCTAGAGAAAGGGTCAGTCCAAGATTGGGACGATTTGAAGTTACAATTTTTTAAGAAGTTTTTTTATATGCAGAAATAGGTGACCATCGTGGAGTTAATGAGATTCAAACAGAAGTCGAATGAGGAGCTATAAGATTACGTGGACAGATTCAGGGCTCAGGCACAAAAATGTGTGGAGCCGATTGAGTAGAAGAATCTAGTGAGCATATGTAACAATGGTGCCCTAGATACCTTTAAGCCCCACTTGGTCACTAAAGCATGTGATTCCTTTGCAACACTATCAACATTTGCACAAGACTTGAGAGGAATTATGACTTTGCCCGCAAGCCATGCAACTGTTACGTGGAAGGGAAAAAGAACTGCTACTGTGGCTTTAGCAGATTCACAGCAAAAGCCACAAGGGGGCAAGAGGGAAAATAATGGAAAGAATGAAAGGAACCATGGAAAACCAGGAGAAAAGTTTTCCAGATTGCCAATCCCAGGGGCTATTACGTGCAGTGAGAAGGCATTTAGAGATTTGTACGAGCAGTGGGTAGAACATGGAGTTGTAAAACCTCCAAGGCCCAGATTTATTGTAACAGAAGAGATAAAGAGAGACCAGACTTACGTGTATACCACCACCAAGACGCCGACATTCCACTATAGATTGTTACGGCCACGAAGGATTTACCACGAGAAATTGGCGGGAGAAATCGAATCGAAGGAGGAAACAACGTCTTGGACAAGCCACTTCCCCAACCACAAAGGGAAAAGAAACGTGCAACATTATTACTCATAGTGAATTACCAGAGGGAAGAGAGGTGGAGATGATGGAGAACACAGAAAGGATGGAGGACGATTCTGATCCAGGTCTGCAGGTGACAGCATTGATGAACGGAGCTAAGTTCAGGAAATTTTTTGATCAGATCGGATTAACCAAGGAAGCAAGGATAGAAGCGACCAAGGCAATTATCAAAGTCACAAAAGCACAAGAGACTTGTATGGCGATCGCAAAGGGGTTTGTGAGGACTAGTAGAAGAGGAAGAAAACAAAATCACTTTCTCTAAGGTCGATAGAGAGGTGAGATATCCACATAATAGACCACTATATGTGACAACAATAATTAACGGCATAGAAGTGCGGAGCTGCTCATCGATAATGGAGCATCTCAGAAAATATCATATCTTACAATCTTTTAAAAAAGTAGGTATACCGGAGAAGAAGATCGTGAAGGAAAAGACAAACATCACGGGGTTCGCTAATCAAAGCACGAGAACCCTCGGATACATCAAGGTGGATATGCAAGTGGGGAAGATCCGAGGACCTGTGATGTTCCATGTAGCAAAAGTTGACGCAACATATCATGTGTTGCTAGGAAGAGCTTGGCAGAATGATTATGGGGTGGTACCATCAGTTTTTCATCAGTACATAAAGGCAATTTGGAAAGGCAAGGAGGTCAAGGTACCAACGACAAGGAACCCTTTTGGGCCAAAGGGGGCACATATTACCGAAGCAGCTTTCTTCGATGATGTCGCCGAAGAAGGAGAAAACCATATTGCCAAGCCTGATTCTCTGAAGCTAGCAAGCTGGGAGGAGGTACAAGAGGATAAGTTTGTGGTCTGAAAAAAGGAAAAAGCGGCACCTTAGAACAAGGTGAATGTTTCAAAATAATAAACTCAGATTAGTAGATATAGAGAAAGAAAGAAGAAAAGACCCAAGGAAGCTGGCAATGACTTTGGGATGATGCGAAATATAATCATATGCCAAACTGACAAATTTCAATCAAGTTGACAAAGTAAATAAAAGAAAAGAAGAACAGAAGACAAAGTGGGAAAGAGTAATCAAACCCGATGGAAAGATAGTGTTTCGCCTGTGATGGTGCAAGGGGGAGGAGCTCGAAGGTACATCCAAACCTGAGGGCTCAGGAGGGCCCCCACTCCAGTAGCAACAAAAAGGAAGAAATCGTGCAGTAGAAGGTGGAACCAGTTCCTGAATATTTTGAGGACCGGCCAAAACCTCAACAAAATGAATTGGAGGAAGTTGATCTGGCAACAGGAGAAGGAACGCCAAAGCCGACTTACATTAACAAGGAGCTGAACGCCAACCAAAAGGAAGAGCTGGTGAAGCTACTACGAGAGTATGGGGATGTGTTTGCTTGGAACTATAATCAGATGCCGGGGATTGACAAGGAGTTGGTAGAGCATAATCTGAACTTAAGCCCGGAGCTAAACCAAGAAGCAAGCGCCTCGCACCTATGCACCAGAAGTTGAAACACAAATAAAAGAAGAGATAAAGAAGTTGTTAGATGTAGGATTCATCAAACCAATTCAACATCCAGTATGGTTATCCAGCATAGTACCAGTAAAGAAATCTAATGGGCAGTTGCGAATATGCGTGGATTTCAGAGACTTGAACAAGGCGTGCCCAAAGGACATGTATCCGCTACCCAATATAGACACTTTGGTGGATGCAACAACAAATCATGAGATGATGTCATTCATGGATGGGTTCGTAGGCTACAATCAGATAAAAATGTCCGTAGAGGATGCGAAGATGACAGCCTTCCGTACCCCGTTTGGAAATTTCTACTATGTAGTAATGCCATTCAGGTTAAAGAACGCAGGAGCAACTTACCAAAGAGCAATGCACGCCATTTTTCACGACATGATTCATGACATTGTGGAAGACTATGTGGATGACATAGATCCACATAGTGGTGAAATCTAAAAAGGAGACAACCCACGTAGAGGATTTAAAAAAGGTATTTGAACGTTGTCGCAGGTATAAGTTAAAGATGAACCCGAAAAAGTGCGCCTTTGGGATGACAGCTGGAAAATTTTTGGGCTTCTTGGTGCACAACAGAGGTTTGGAGGTAGACCCAAACAAGGCAAAAGCTATTACAGATATGCCTCCACCAAAAACGCAGAAACAGTTGAAGAGCTTTCTAGGGAAAGTTTCCAAATGAGGAGATTCATGCCGGCATTAGCAGAAGTCACGGAACCTTTCGGAAAGTTGCTAAAGGGAAAGACAGAATGGGACTGGGGGCAGGACCAACAACAAGCCTTCATGAAAGTAAAAGAAATTTTGGCCTCGGTGAAAATGATGGTAGTACCACAGAGAGGAATACCATTACAGTTGTATATCACATCTACCGCAAAGTCTGTAGGAGGATTGATCACGCAAGAGGTAGATGGGGAAGAAAAGCCTGTGTACTACATCAGCCGAATAGTCAGAGGACCAGAAACTAGGTACTTAAAGTTGGAGAGACATTGTCTGGCATTGGTGTTTGTTGCACAGAAAATGCGTCATTATTTTTTGGCACACGAAGTGAAACTTGCAACGAGAACTGACCCGATCAAATACTTGCTAACTAGGCCAGCGTTGGTAGGAAGACCTGCAAGATGGATGATGATCCTTTCAGAATATGACATCAAGTGTGTAACACCGAAGGCAATCAGATGTCAGGCATTAGCTGACCTGCTCGCTCAGTTTCCTCATGGAGAATATGAACCTCCTTCAGAAGATCTTCCAAGGGGAGAAGTAAAAAAATTGATGTGGTAGATGAAGATTCGGAATGGTGGAACTTGGCCTTTGACGGGTCATCCGCAGAAGAAAAAGGAGGAGCAGGTGTGGTATTAACTACCAAGGAATGAAAGGAAGTGGCCTTGTCATACAAATTGGATTTCCCTTGCACGAACAATGAAGCAGAATATGAGACATTCATATTGGGATTATTAGCGGCTAGAGAATTGGGAGCCAAGTGCCTCAAAGTAAAGGGAGATTCAAATCTGATAGTTCAACAAATAAGAGGTCAATTCGCAGTAAAGGAACCTATCTTGGCACCATACAGAACTGTAGCGCAAAAAGTGATGGAAGCCTTCAAGAAGGTAGTGATTGAGTACGTGCCGAGATTACAAAATAGACAACCTGATGTATTAGCCACAGTAGCATCTAGAGTGTATGTCAAAGGAGAAGACTTGGATGTGAAGGTAATCAAAAGAATCCTCCCAACCACGCAGTCTTTGGAATTATTCCCAAAGATTTGTGTAAGATTGGAGACATGCCATCTCTCATCAATTACAAACAAAGGAAGGGAATATATCACCGACGGAGCTTCAGAAATATCGCATCATTAAAGGAGTATTGTACCATAAAGAAGCAGATGGTGTTTTGACAAGATGCTTGGGGAAGGATGAAGCAAATAGGATTTTATAACAGGTACATGAAGAAAACTGCAGATTGGCAGATATTGGATTATATCGAAGGTTGCAACGCCAAGGGTATTATTGGCCTGAAATGAAGAAAGAAGCAAATGCACTTCAACGACAATGTCTTCCATGCCAAGAATACCCTGGGGAGGAGGAATGCGCCTTCATCGATGACATAACAGACTGGCGAAGCCCATATATGGAGTTTTTACAAAGCGGTAGTCTTCCTGTAGAAAAGAAGGATGCAGTCACTATAAAGAAGAAAGCACAACCATTCTTCTTACAAAACGGAGAATTATTTAGAAGAGGATTTAACGGCAAGCCCTTACGGTGTTTGGAATTAAGAGAGGCCAAGGATTTGGTCTACCAAATGCATAAAGATGAACACCAAAGAGGAGCCAAGTTGTATAAACAGTTGATTGATCATGGTTACTACTGGCCTAGAATGGAAGGCGATTGCTTAGAGTTTGCCAAGAAGTGTCACGTATGCCAAATTCATGGAAACTTGATTCATGCTCCCGCTGTGGATTTGTGAACCTTAGCAACACCATGGCCTTTTCATACTTGGGGAATGGATCTTATAGGTCCTATTCATCCCAATTCAAAGGGGAACATCTGGATCTTGACCGCCACACCGAGATGTACACAAAGTGGGTAAAGCAATACCCTCAAGAGGGCTACAGGACCAAAGAAGGGTAAATTTCATCAAGGAGCATATTATTTGTCGTTTCGGAATCCCGAATGTCATTTTATCAGACAATGGAACTCCTTTCATCAATAGGGATGTTAAGAGCCTGATAGATAGATACAAGGTAAAACATTACAAATCATCTCCTTATTACCCGAAAGGCAATGGACAAGCAGAGGCCACAAACAAAACTTTGATCAAGATTCTCTCGAAAACCTTGGACGATCACCCAAAAAACATGGGCGTAACGATTACTAAATAAGACTATGTGACGCCCCAAAATAGGTCCATTCCATCCAACCCATTCGAGTCGCCAAATACATGGTAAATCAAAATAACTACAACTTTATTAATACATTTGTCGTGCAAAATACGACAACATATATAATGAGTTTAAATATAATTATTGCCATCTGACATAATATCCACACGCAAATAAATCCCCATCATAATTATTGATACATTATTTTACAAAAATGGTGAGGACTACTAAACAACTCTCTCTATAACCATCATTCCATACCCCGACTTGTACTCGCTACATTCTCGCCTCCTGAGAAGAAAAATGGAACAAAAAGGAAAAGGGTGAGCTCAACTAGCCCAGTAAATAATATTATGACTAAGATAATATACAACAAATTATCGTTAGTCTTCAACAGGGAAAAATCTAATAGAATACAATAGACAACCAGTTTTAAATCAATCTTCGCAGCGGAAATAATAATTCATTAGAAGAGTTAAGTAGAGAATGCAAACTACTATCTTCTATATATGAATTTAAATGTTCATCGTCGATATTTTATCCCCGTAACATCGATCAATATATATCCGAATCAAATATTCATCTTTGCACTACAGTGCCAAAGATATTCATCATTAATCATGTTCATCTAAACACTGCTCATCTTTGTACTACGGGCCAAAGATATTAATCAATGAGTCATGTTCATCTCAACACTGCTCATCTTTTCACTACTACGGCCAAAGATATTCATCAAGAAATCATTCATCTTTGCACTACAAAGCCAAAGATATTCAATAATATCATCATTTAGAATTTGAGGATGATGAAAAATATTTTAAAGGAAACGAATCCAAAGAAACAAAAAGAACAATATTAAGGATTCGTATTTTAAACAATCCAAGTTCAAAAATACTTCATAAGTAATCGAGTGGAGTAAAATTCAAGAATGATCAAAACATGGATACAATCAAAGCTAGTATCCGTAATAGATATTTTGGACAAAAAGAAGAAATTTCATTTTTAAATGAATAGTCAGATTCGTGAATAAGTGAATAGTCTGTGTATATGTGAATAAGAACTCAGGCACCAAAAGATAGAAATTTCACAAAAAAAACATCTTCACGCTTCGTGAATAGTACTCGTGAATAGACCGAAATCCATAAACGGGCAATTTTAGAGGCTATAATCAAATTTTAGTCAAGAAATGTATCCACCAACACACAAAATATGTGTTAAACATTTAATGCCACAAAAATACTTTTCCTCATCATATACTCATATATCCCACATTCATTATAAAAATATCACCGTTAATATATTATTAAAATAATATATTTAAATGAATTATTTTATCGAGAAAAAGATAAAATATTAATTTTCAACAATTGTCATTTTAAAATTTTCTCATCTATATCCACATAAAATCAATATTTTCCTCATCATATAAATCAATAATTAATTATTCACAAATAATATTACGAAATCACGATCTTGGCAACCCAGCCGTTCCGGGGAAGAGGGGGCTTTCAATAAAGATTTCTCCTTCTTGGCCTTGCAATTAGGTGACCAAACCTCTCCTTGAATTAACTTTCTAGACATTGCTAATAATGTTATCTAATAATATTATTCGAGGATAATATGAATTATTGCTCAGATAATGGAAAATACTGTGTAATGACAATTATTGAAACAACAACAATATAAAATATCAATGCAGCAATTATTGTAAGACCCCGAATTTTATGAAATAAAAGTATTCAATTTTTTTTAATTACTATTCATGAGTTACTATTCATGAGTTACTATTTACGAGTTACTATTCACGAGTTACTATTCATGAAGCATGATAATTTTTTTTCGTAAGAAGGCATTACTCAATAATTGTTACAGTAATTACTGTTCAATATTTTATTTTATTGATTCAATAATTGCTACGTTGATATTTTATATTATTGTTGTTTCAATAATTGTCACAAGACGATATTTTCCATTATCTAGAGTAATAATTCATATTATCCGAATAATATTATTGGATAACATTATTGGCAATGCCTAGAAAGTTCTGTCTAAGGAGATGTTTGGTCACCTAATCATACACAAGAAGAGAAATTCTTATCGAAAGCCCTCTTCCTGAACCGCCTCATCATTAATATCAAGATTATGTAATATTATTTGTGAATAATTAATTATTGATTTTTATGATGAGAAAAATATTTATTTTATGTGGATATAGATGGAGAAAATTTTAAAGTGACAATTGTTGAAAATTAATATTTTATTTTTTTTTTTGATAAAATAATTCATTTAAATATATTATTTTAATAATATAATAATGGTGATATTTTTACAAAGATGAATGTGGAATATATGAGTATATGAGGAGGAAGAATATTTTGTTATAATAAATGTTTAAAACATGTTAAACATGCTCATGGACTCCATTTCTTGATCGAAATTTGATTATGTATCGTAAAATCGTCCGTTTGTGATTTCTTGTCAATTTCTGTTGGAATTTGGAAAAACTTTCTTCTCGCAAAGTTGTAGAGAATTGAATTTCCTATAAAAACACGCGAGATTCAAATTTTTTGATAAAAGGGCTATTTATTATGAATTATTGAAGTTCTGAATCTCAGAAATAATTGATTTTTGGAAGTTTAAAATAATTTAAATAACAAAAACGTTTTTTGTGCAAGTCTTGTGAGGTGGGCTGTTTGGTGGCTGAGGTTTTGAAGCAAAATAAGTGTGCTTTGGAATAAAAATAATATATATTAATATTTATTAAATTTTCTGCTTTGGTGTTCTAAATATTTTCCTATAAATAGGTCTTGGGTTAGAATTGAAAATCACACCGTAAACTGAAGTTTTCTCTCTATATTATCGAGCGTATTCTTGTGAGTATTTTGAGTATACTTTGAGTATTGCTATCTGGTGCAAGTTCGTTCGCTTATTCCAATCAAGATCTTTGCTTCTTTTGAGGTAAGGGATAGTATGGGATTTTAAGGGTTATTATTTTTTTTAGTTTCAAAATTTTTTGAACATTCAAAAATTCTGAAAAATTTGAAATGATATTTTGATGAGTTTTAGAGATTGTGTCCAAAATGGCAATTTTGGATGTATAGATTAAGAGTTATGGATTTTATGAGAAAAGACTATTTTAAAAGTAATCTCTTATAACTCCTTGTGATTAACTCCAAAATTGATGAAATTTTTATTGGGAGTACATCTATATAATATCAGTATACCGTGTAAATTTCAGAATTTTTGGATAAAAGTATAATTTATGATAAATGTTTAAATATTCGGTGGTTTTGGCCATATGAAAAATAGTAAATGAATTTTTAAAATTTTGAGAAAAATATATGTTCAATATGGGACTATGTTATGCTAAATCCCAGAAAAGAAATATTTTTGGAACTGATTTGGTATTTTTTATGAAAATATTCTAGTTATGAGTAAATAAATTAAATATGTTATGTGAAGTAAGAAAATTGGAAAATATGATTTATTGGCTTGAGAATCATATATGAGGTATATGCAGATTTTTATGAGGGTTTTGGTTAATGATGATGAAATCTTATGAGTTTAGCATTTTATGATGATTAAATGCATTAATTAGTAAAGTGTAAACAATTTAATTAAATTGTTTATAAGTTTAAGAAATGATTAAAATATTATTATAATATTAGATTATGAGATTTCTAAGTGATTTATAACATTTGGATTAAGGTGTTATAAATATGGATATGAATTTTATTATGAAACTTTATCTTTTCGTGTCGAGGTTACTTATGCATCGATACTAGATTACGATGTATGAATACGGGTACTATTCACGACAAATTGGTTTTTCTCGACCAAATTATCGTTGATTTATGAATCTTACTTTTGAAATTAAAACCATGTTTTGATTATATTGTTTTATATAACATTCTTATAACCCTAATGATGATATTTCTCTTTGACTTGAGTGTAAAGATGGGTAGATTATTGGTATGATCGTTACTATAGGTTCTCTTTGGCGATGGTGCAAAAGTTGAATTGTTGACTAGTATGATCATGACCATTGAATTTACAATTGAATATTTTTAGCTTAAGTGCAAAGGTGAATTGATCAACACGGTTATAATTATTGTTATATAACTTCCGAAATGATTATGTATTTCTTTGATATATGAATATCTTTGGCTCGTTGTGCAAAGATGACTTGTTGATGAATATCTTAGCTTTGTGGTGCAAAAGATGAATTATTGATGAATATCTTTTGCTCGAATGCAAAGATGACCTATTATTGAATATCTTTAGCTCAGAAGTGCAAGATGAATTATTGATGAATATCTTTGGCTCGTAATGCAAAATGACCATTTGTTGAATATCTTTAGCATGTAGTGTAAAGATGAACTGTTGATGAATATCTTTGGCCCGTAGCAAAAAGATGAATTTATTAGTATGATTATGAACAAGAACCGTGATTTGGTATAACCATGATATTTGATGTTTCGAGTAAAGACAATTGATGAAAATTATCTTCATCCGGATGAGAAGAGGAATTTAGAATCACAATTATGATTATGAGTTATTCATATGATTGTGGAAAGGAACTGCTGATTGATGTTACGAGGATAAAACATTGTTGGTGGACTTTTAACATGGAGAAGATAATAGATTTTATAGTCTATTCGACTCTTCTAATGGATTGCTCATTCCACTTTGACTATGGTTGAAAAGTTTTATCATCTACCATATATTTCTAAATCTACGATTTATCGATGAAGACTATTGATAATTTATTTATCTTTAGTCATAATATTCTTTATCGAAGCTAGTTGTGCTCACCCTTTTGTTTCACAATTCCTTTCGTGTAATAAAAGTGTAACTGGGTTGAAGTGGATAACAAGGGAATAGAATCTATGGTCTATAGTTGTTGAGGTTCTCCTAAAGAGTATGAAAATAATTTTATTGAGGACTTTAGTGTGTTGTATTTTATACATCATTTAATAGTTATTTTTGGTGAATTAATGGTGAAAGCGAACCCAACTTTGGAAGGGTGTTTTGTCACTATCATACAAGATGTCTAATGACATACAAACTCGTGTTATCATAAGACATGGTTGTGCTTTCATCCACTTGTTGAGTATATTTACAAGCACTACCTATATAATCTTGGTGTTTGTTTGGAGTATAATACCCAATTAGAGACAAAGGAGATAATGATATGTCAAGAGAAGACTCACCATTGGGAAGAATATGATAAGAATCTTCTCGTTTTTCTTTAGGGGTCTATCAGGTCAACCAAGGATAATTCTCGTGGCCATATGATATCTACCATAACCTAAAAGCACGACCTCCCATGTACGAAGGTTTCTTGAGCACTTCCCAAAGATTCTAATTTCTAAAATAGCTTTTGACTATACCTTTATGTAAGGTGTCATTGTGACGTACTTACTGATTGGTATATATTTGTATCCAAACTCACAACATATGTGTTGTTGTATTTTGCACGACAATTGTTGTAATAAAGTTGTAGTTGTTTTTCGTATCATATATTTGGCGACTCAGAATGGGTTGGATGGAATGGACCTATTTTGGGGTCGTCACAATTATTGAATCAATAAAATAAAATAATTGAATAAATAATTATCGTAATAATTATTGAGTAGTGCCTTCTTACGTAAGAATCAATAATTGGTGCAATACAGGTGTAAGCTACTGCTCAACAACGCCAGATTAGTGTGTTTTAACCAACGGGTATTCCAACAAGATAACGAATAACTATGCCGTTATTTATAAACAACTTATGTTTGTCGCTTTTCTTCATCCAATCGCTTCCGTTATGGGGCCCACAAAAGATCATATTGTCGTCATTTAATATTTCTGACGCATTTAATATTCCACGACCAAACGAATATTCCCCGACAATAATGAATATTTTATAACCACTTGCTTATTATTTTACCCATAACTATCCACATTAATCAAATCAACCCTTACTATTTCAAAATAATAAATAGAGTAAAATAAATTTCATTTATTAATAATTTGGGGTCTTACACTATGGGCCTATCGAACTTCAAAAAGAAAGCCTACAGATGAAACCCCATACGCGCTAGTATATGGTGAAGAAACTGTCTTGCTTGCTGAAATAGAGATCCTTCTAAGAGGATGAGACTCAAGTAGCTTAGTCGAGGAAGAGAACTCACCAAATTGCTTTCTAGAAGCATTAGGCGACTTCCAGAGACAAAGCTAAAGAAAAATTAGAATCTGTACCATGAAAAAGCTCACGACAACAATACAATCATCTGCAAAGGTACCTCGACAAATTCTGGTGGGGGACTTGGTGCTCAAGACAGCGAATCAAGTCATGAGGGGAACAACAACCACCAAATTTTTTCCCAAATGGGAAGGCCCGTATAGGGTGCGAGAGATCTCCGAAAGCGGATATTGCAAAATATCTCGTGTGGGATCAGATGCTATCTCGGGCCCATTGAGCCTGAAATGGGTAAAGAAATATTATACATGAGATAGTCATCACAAAAAAGTTATACTTTCAACTTTAAAAGTAATTAAGGCACCTGAGTTTAAGTCCTTAAATCCAAGAAAGTTACACTTTATCTCTAAAAGTGGCGAACGTTTTGCTTTCACCGATAAAAGCAAGATTTATTATTATGACAATTTGAAACGTTATGCTTTTCGTTAAAAGCAACATGATTATCAATAAAATGTCAAACTTTCACTTATACTTGAATATTTTTCTGATTTTAAAAGTATGGATTCAAGTGTTGGTTTGCGAAAAAAAAAACGTGTTTTATTCACATTCATGTTTGCCTTTTTTATTATTCAAATTATGGTGTTATAATATTAATTTGAATAACTTGATATTCAATGTTAATCATTGAGTCTTAAAAAAGAAATTCAAATTAAAGACAATTAGCAAGGCTAAAGAAACTTTATTTCCGATAAAAGGAATATACGTAAATGAGTTTTTTGATACAGGAATAAAAAAAAACTACAAAAAGTCATGATCTAAGGGCCATGACATATCAAACTGAAGCGGGGGCAAAGCTAGGGCTTCCAATTTAGCAATGGCAGCGTCACGATCCTTTACATTGGCGCTTTCACTTTCAAAAAGTTTGGATATTTGACTTTAAACCCTGAAGTTGGGTCTCGAGTTCGTTTGCAATTTTCTCAAGATCCGAAAGTTGTTCTGAAAATGAGTTATTCTCACATTGATACATAGTAACCTCTGATCGTTGTGCAATGATCTGAAAAGTGGAACTGAGAAGATCTAACCGAGCCCGAAAGGTGGACATATCAAAGCCAACAATGGAGAAGTCATTAAGCTCACTTCTAAATCTATCTAAGTCTTCTACCAAGAAGAATAGAAAGAAAAGATCATGCAACTCAAGAATAAGGCTAGCAAGTCGATCCAAAAAGAAAGTTTGGATGGGGGCTATGCAGATAGTCAGATGGTCAAGTGTTTGTGGAAACCGACTTAAGAGACGATCAAGAATTTCCTAGCTGGAAGAAGATATCTGGAAACCCCTCCAAGAAATAAGATCTCCTTGGATTGAAGGAAGCTCTAGTAGAGCCACTTTAGAAGCCACCATAAAATCACTTGGGACAAAAGATGAAGACACAGTGGTCGATGTCTTTACCGATGACTCCTTAACAAAGGATGAAGAAACAAGCGGTCATTGTTGGTTGATATAAATCCTTTAAGCCTTGTCGAGAGGAGGATAACCAAGGTCATCATTAGACTAGCAAGGTGACGACACGGATTGAGAGCATCAAATAAAGCAAGCGACTTTATCAGATAGTGGCAAATTTTTCTTCTCACTTTGAAAAAAAGAGAAGAAAAAAGAAAAATGATAAAAAAAATAATAATAATATATTATAGAGGAAAAAAATATGTATATGTTAACTAAAGAAAATACTCACGCTGATGGATAAAGTGTCGTGAGATGCCGCTGAAAGCAGAATATTAGCAATAAGCTCAGACGGATTCCCCTTCGAGAAAATAGGAGCATCACCGGTATCTTCTAGACTCTCATGAGGAGGTGATATAAGAGGACGTGAAGAGAGAGTTGTACAACCCGCAACATGACCTGAACTCACATCAGATAAAGAATCCTCAGCATCAAGACTAACACGATCATCATGCGGTGAAGAAGAAGATTCGATAAAGAACAAAGGTGATAGGTTGAGGAGGCTCACAAGTAGTGGAAGCCGTGACCGTCTCACTTACAGCATCTGCATGAAACCCAATAGGAACATCATCTCCTTCATCAGCATCGAAAATCTGAAAAATAAGGAAATAATGACATAGGGAAACATAAAAAACAACTATATGAATGGTTGAAAGACAAATGAAAATGCTACAAATTTTACCAAAATTTTGCGTTGTTTCTTAACCGGATCCTCAGCTGCCGACATACTAGAGCTAGCATTATCAAGAGGGCGCTTTGCCAAAGGCTTTAAGATAAGTGTTTGCCCATTTGGCATTCTTCTAGTGACAAAACGACTAGCAAGAACCACGGTAGAATCTGTAGGGGGCATCACCTCTGAGTTAGTAATAGCAGATGCTCTCATTTTAGAAGAAGTAACTTTGATTTCCTCGGCAGCAGAGGATCCCTGGGGAGGAACTGGAGGAGGTATCCGAGATGAAGCTCGTGATGGAAGATTCAAGGAAGTAGTAGGGAGCACGGGAGAAACATTTGGATCTGCTGACTGAGGAAGAAGAGACTCAGACATTAAAGCCCTACGCTCAAGAAGTCGACTACTAGTTGGCCAACGCTCCGAATGAGTATTAGTTCTAGGAGAACATAACATTCTGGCCCATTGAAGACGTTCGGGAGGAGAAATTGGTGGCGAACAAATCATAGTATCATCCTGCTATTTTTTAAGGTTGATGAGCCAGTAGCTGCGTTCAAAAGTAGTATAACGCCCTTACCGAGAATCATCTGGTATAACGAAATGAAGAGGGTCATAAGGAGCAGTAGATGGTTTCGGAAACTCCCATGCAAATGAGGATGATGTGGGGACAAAATTGAGGAGAGCACTCTCGTAATCCCTCTGGCAAGAGCGACCAAAAGGTCGATTCTGGTCAAATCCAAACTGCCTCATGACTCTATGAGGAGAGTAAAGTACGGTGCCAAAACCATCATCCTCAACAAGATAGGGAAGTTCTGCAGCTCGGAGAAATATGAACCAAGAAAGTAAGGAACTAGTCAATTCCCTGACATTTGAAAAATATCGGAAGTCCTTCTTATATAAGCGAGGCATAGAACCTCCCTCTAGAATAATGGTGTACGGACGGGCAGTGAAACAGAAAAAGTTATCAATATAAATACGCAAATCAAGTAATCCTATGATCAATCCAATGAGCATCATGGGAACAATATTACATGAAAAGATGGATATTTCCTTCGTTTACGGGACAAGTGCACATGATGTAGAATGGCCCCAAAAGTGCTCAAGAGGAAGATCCAAGAAAGGAACATGGAACGAAGCAATTCACGCTATACCTAATAAACGAAAGAAATATTAATAAGCAATATATATATATATATATATAATAAATGAGTGAAATTGAAAAGGGTACCTTCCGACAGATTCTTTCATGGCGAGGACAAGCCATCCAAGCGACGATCTACAAGGTCCCCAAAAGAGAGCAAAGAAGAGGAACCTCCGCACTTTAGATAATAAAGCCATTAAGCTAAACATACGGTCGAGGGACCGTCCCATAGTAAACTGGGAAGATAAAGTGGACAACCACATAGCCAGATAAAGCGCCTAAAGGAAAAGGACAAGGTTCTTATGAAGAGCAAGAACGGACTCTCTATAAATGTAACTATTCTAGTGGCAGAGCTTGTAATCCCGAAAGAAATAATGGACCCAAGATAGCCGTGAAGTCTCCTGATGGTTAGGCGCCTCAAAGTCCGAAAGGATTATATTGCTTGGAACCTCGTGGTGTAATTGGATGCCCGCTTGAAAGCTTCACAAATCGCGACACATTCTTGTATCCCTAGAGGACACGCCGGATGAATCACAAGAAGTCAAGCAAAAGAACAGTAGGCTACAAGATATAGTTCAAAATAAATACATAACCCAAGAAAAATGAGGATGAATGTACAAAATAAAAGAAAAGAATTACTGATAAATGGCATAGACATCCTCTGTAGTAGGGGTGGACTCCCCAAGCGGTGACAAATGTACGTATGAAGAGCACCAACGTGAAATCAATAAAGTAAGGGCATTATAGTCCCGCTGGATACGAAGATCCCTACATAGTCGAACACAACGCAGAATCCCACTTTGTCCAACAACTTCACATAATCGGAATTCTCGAGGATCTCGTCGATCCAAGATTGCCATCCCTCAAGGCTTACTAGATGAGTCGGATAGGATGACAGAATGAACGGGACTAAAAGGATACTCTTGTTTTTCGATGCATACGGAGAATATGAAAGCAGAAGCAGAGGAAAGCTATCCATGACTTTCGCTTAATCCGCAAAGATATAGAAATAGACCCCTTTGTCGTGGATGAAAAGTTGCACGATCAAAATTCTTAGTTCGTTCCCAGAAATCGTCAAAAGGCCCAAAGAAAGGAGCTTTTCCCCACTCGCTAATGAAGGGGATTTCCTTAGTGGTTTTCGGCTCCGCAGAACGTTCGTCAGAATTAGCCTACAATGAGGGCGATTTAATATGAGAATTCTATGAAACAGAAAAACGAAGTGGAAAGCATTCGAAATATAGTACTTACCATGGTAAAGGAGAAATTATGAATACCAAACAAACAAGGTCGCCTTAAAAACAACCTCCTTTTGATAATGTCCGGTGCGAAAAAGTTTGAACTCGAGGAAGAAGATGTAGCCCAGAAAAAAAGAGATTAAGTACACCTGAAAAGGAGGAAGGAACAAAATTATCAAACAACGAAAAGCCCTCTAGGGTTCGGTCACCTCGGATTCGACCACGCTGAGATTCGACCTTCTATGTTCAATCACTTTGGGATTCGGTCCCTACTTGGGTCCGCACGCCTGTGATGATCCAACTATGGTACCTTACTTCCTATCTTGATCATTGATCTGAACAACAAAGTACCATTGAAATTCCTTAAAAGAAAGTCTTTCTTTTATATTTAAAAAAAAAAAATCCATCACGTTTGTGGATTCGCTTTTGCAGGTTGCATTATCATCATTTAGTATTAAAAAATTGAACCTGCATCTTTTAGTAAAAAAAAAAAAAAATCGTACCTGTAAAAAAAAAAACGTTATAAATGAAAAAAAAATATACATATATATAACGCCTCTACTATTCATCACATCTTCTACTTTGATATATATACATAATAAAAGATAGTTTTTATTTACACGAATAAATGAATTTGAAAAGAATGGTAATTGATTTCACAAGACTTTTTCTTCTTCTCAATTACTTTCTTTTTTCTCTCAATACAATACTACCGATATTGTATTACCTTCATCAATCACAAAGAAAAAGCTCACCTTTTCTTTCTATATATACACTAGGATAGTGATAAAGCACAAAGAATCCTAATAAACTTATTATTCTACAAAATCAATCTCTCTCGAGAAATTATTTTATTTAGAACTCTAATTATGGGTGTTTGAAGTTTGAACCAATTTCAAAATAAATAAATATTATATTAAAAAAAAACGTGTTAAGCATTGTTTTTTGTTAATTAGAATATATACTTATATATTCTAATATTTTATTTATGTGATGTCACTAATTTTTTTTTACCCACAAAACCAAATTCTTCTTGAGGCATATTTTACTGTTACGTTTGCCTTTCTAATTAATGCATATTATCAAGTATTCCATTATGCATTTTCATTTACAAATTATGAATAATTTATATATATTATTAATTGTTGCAACTAATTCTTTGATTGACAAGTTTTTTAGATTTAATTTGATTGAGCAAAATTTGGAAACAAATTTGATAAATGATTCTCATATGATTTTTTGTTGTTGTTTTTTTTACGAGGCTTGCACGATCGAGCTCCGTGGATTATTCAGAAACTTTGAAGCAGGATTCAAAGACTCAAAATATTTTTACACGATCGTCCCTCCGAAGGCGTGACTCACGTACAGGGGGCAAATGTGAGTCCGAGTATAAAGTTAGGGCTCACGTGTGATCTAAAGAATTAAATGAACCGAAGAAGTCTTTCACGTGTCCCGAGGCAGAAGGCTCGTGGGGACGACTCATTTTGGGAATTGATTGAGGGATTGGATTGGTGGCTAGAAGGACAGGATGATTTAGGCATTACTTAAGTAATTAAGGGTATTTTTGAAATTTCCTCTGAAATCACATGCCAAACACAAGATCCAGACATGTGCAAGGCACGTGACCATTGTTTAGGAAACTCTATAAATACCCCATTTCATTTCAATAGAAGGGAACTTTTGATTCTCTCTGAACTGAAGACTTTGAAGAAGGCTCTTGAATCCTAAGAGTTCTGCCACGTGTTACTCGAGTAATTGTTTACCTGTTCTTCTCCCCTCTTCAACCACTCAATCAAGACCGTACTCTTCGTGGATTTCTCTCCTCCTCGGCCAACACGAAACCCTAACCCTAGTAAAGTACGGTTTCCTTACCTACAACCACTAACTATCTCTCCCTTTTCTAAACACTTTACGTTCTTTTCGTGTTCAAGCTGTCTAAGTTTATCTTTCCTTTTATATGATGCTCCACCCACATTCACAATCATAGTAACATATTGAAAAAAATCACTCACAATACAGTTGCTCTTGGCAACAGCAATAACAACTAATTGCAGTTGGTGAGAAAAACAATGGACATACCTTGCATATGAATTTTCTTTTAAAATAAGAGCCTTCAATCCGTTGAACTCGCCTCGCATACTTGAAGCCCCATCATATCCTTGACCTCTTAATCTAGATAATGACAATTTATGTTTTGCAAACAATTCATCAATAGCGTTCTTCAGAGAAATAGATGAAGTGTCAGGCACATGTACCACACCAAGAACCTTTCAATCACATCTACATGGTTGTTTACATATCTCAAAACAACTCCCATTTTATCCTTTATTGAAACATCTCGAGACTCATCAACCATAATAGAAAAGATTTTGTCCCCAATATCATTGATGATGACAAGTGTAGTTTCCACAGCACAAGCACTTGCTAGTTCTTTTTGATTTTTTGGAAAAGTCATTTGATTATTTCCAGGAGCATTCTCATTAACTACATTGCCTACCTCTTCATTTCGTAGGCTGTACCACTCAAAAAACTCAAGGATATTTTTCTTATTTGATGAAGTCGATGACTCATCATGTCCACGAAAAGGCAAACCTTGCTTCAAAAGAAGGCTGTGACATCCAAAGCCGCCATTAAATGGGTGCGATAAGCAACCTCCATCTTTTGCCCGTGTGCTAGTAGTATATGTGACACACTCTGACTTTGATTTTGAAAACCTTGAAGTCGTATTCTAGCATCATTATGAGCACTATTCGAAGCACCCACATGTTCTTGAAATTTTTTCAATGCCTTTTTTTAAGTTACTGAACCCTTTTTCGTAAAAGCATCATCTACTTTATTTGAATTGTTAAATAGATAGCAACAAAAGTAAAGGGCTGCATCCTTTGAAATGCTATACTCCAACCACTCAAAATTTTTAAACCAAGTGGGCCGAAAGCTTATCTTCACACTAGTTTTGTATTTTTGGGGATAAATATGGGCAATTAATTGACATGGACCTCTAGTTAAATACTTTCTTTGAACTTGATCTCTAATCACAATATCAAAGTCTTCAATTGATTTACGTAACCCCAGATCACTAACAATATCATTCGGATTGAACTCCACACATGAATTTCTTATACCACCACTTGCTTCGGAACTTGGTAATTGATTATTAGAAGAATCAACAGTTCTTGGTCACTTAATCACGCATTTATCCATAATCTAGAATAAATAAAAACATCAATTGCTAATAATTTTATTTTGTCCAATTATAGTATTTCACAATAATTTCATCAATTTAAACATTTCATAATAATTTCATCAACTAACATAATTCAATTAGTTCATAAACAATATACAATATCAATTCAAGGATAATAACACATAATCTCTAATTCATGGCATAACAAACTCTAAATCTCTAATTTAATGACAACATTAAGCACAAAATTCCTTATTTGTATCAATTTTAACTAATGACAACAATAACCACAAATCCCTAATTTTTTAAAACCCTAAATCAAATATTCAATTAAATTGACAACCATCTTTGAAACTTACTGCTTACTGAGTGGGCGGAACAACGACTTCAGAGGCTTATAACGCACGATCACGAAGGAGCTTGGTGGTATTCTTCTTTGAAGAAAAAAAAAGGAGCTCCACAGTGTTGGGTCACTGGTTCTTTGAAGAAGAAAAAGGAACTGTTGGGATTTGGACGTTAGCTGCTGAAGCTTAAAAGGATTTAAAGTTTTTATTTTTAAACTTACCAAATGACTACCCCAACAGACTAGCGACTGCTGCAATACTGCTCTAGATGAATTATGAATTGAATATACCTACACCCTCTCCCCCAGCCTTAGAGGGCATATGCCCCCCTCCGCCCCCTCCTTCCGTCTCTACGTGAGGGGTGGTGGTGAGCGGTATATACATAATCAGTAAATTTTATTTTTTTTGAGAGGGGATGGGGTAGGGGTAGGGGTAGGGGTTGGGGGTGGAAGTTGTATACATAATCATTGATTTTTTTTTGGGATGGATGTGTATACATAATCAGTAATATTATTTTTTTGAATAAAAAATTTATGAATCTAGGGTGTAAAAAACTTATGATTTGGACTTAGAATGAAATATGGGTCGGAAAATGATTAATCAGTTTGGACCTATATTTTTTTTAAAAAATATGGTTCCAAACCTTAACCAACTTAAATAAATAAAAATAGTTGACAACCCATATAGTTCCAATTAATATGGGTTGACCTAATAGTTAATTAATTATATTGTCGTATCTAAGCACAAGCTTGATAATCTATGCGAGTTTTTGCACGGATAAACTTAAAAACGAATTAACGAGTTTTTTTAATCAAATTGTGCATAATATAATTTATTTAATTAATTCATTACATAATTGAACATGTTTTATATATAATAAAAATGATAATTATTGGGTATAATTTAATTTACTTAAATTTAATTTTGGTTAGTAATTAATAGATGTTTCTGACTCATAGAAATGAAAACGAATATTCTAGATTTACTATAAAACTTTTGATTTTTTCACATATTGAGAAAGAGTAATACTCTGTCTTAAAATTATTGTATCTAGTTATTAGTGTGATATGCACACTGCATATCTGAATTTTCTATGAGGTTTTCTGTGTGAGGATTAGGGGTGAGCATGGTGCGGTTTGAAGTCCAAACCGCACCCGAAACCGCTTAGGTGCGGTTTGAAAAATTCAAAACCGTACACGAAACTGCTTGTGATTGGTGCGGTGCGGTGCAGTTTTAAAGTTTGCGGTGTGATTTTAATTGGTGCAGTTTCAGTTCCAAAACCAATTGAAACAACAAAAAAGTCTAAACCTTCAATAAAATTTAACATAGAACTTACATCGAGCAATTAACTTAGTGACAGAGTCGGCAATGTGAATTATATTAAGCATATAACTAAAGTTCCTTATGCCAAACATGTCAAATTTACCATCAAATCATAGAACAGTGAGACACGTAAAATAGTTTTAGTTTGTAATAAATGAATGATGTTTTAAAACTAAAACATACGCTATATAAAACAACGGAGACCATATATTCGATAATAAGCAAGAATGTTTATCTAGTTCCCCAAAAATTAAAAGTATATACTGGAGATAAAATGAAATTCTATCTTATATATTGCAGGAAGGACTTGTAGAATATAATTCTAACTATACCTAATTTGAAAAAATAATCTATTAGACTATTACTATTATAGCATTGACCTTAACTAATACATCAAGTGCTCATACCAACGAATTTGGCCCCTCAGCTATAAGTCCCTCCAATAACTCATCAAACAAATTCAAAATTCTAAAACCCAATTGCTTAATTTTTGACTCTATAACCTCTAACAATATTCTTTCAATTGGTGAAAAAATGACAATGCAAGATTGAGGTTTTCTCTGAGTGTGTTCAAGTGGAAAGTAAATTTAGAATTTACTAGAGATAATACATACATACACACACATGGTGCGGTTTCGGTTTTATGCGTGTGATTTTGGCTAGTAACCAAATCCGAACCGTAAATTTGATTATTTAACCCACCTAAAACCATCACATACGCTGGAATCGTTGGTGCGATTTTAATTGGTGCGGTTCGTGCAGTTTTTGGTGCGATTTCAGTTCCAATTTGGTTACTTGCTCAGCCTTAGTGAGGATCTTGTGAGGGTTTTGTTATGAGGTTGACAATACATTAAAAATGACATTCAATGACTCACAACTCCTTTCCTTGTCTGTGTATCAAAACGACGTCGTTTTGATAGAAATTTTTTTTACAAGTTGATAAAAAATTGGAAGCCACCAAACGCCGTTTACTTCATTTGTTTGCTTCATTTTTTTGTTTTCTTCTCCTTTCTTTCTTTGCTTCGTTTCTTGTTCTTCCTAGAGCACGCCAAGGTTTAGGATTAGCCAAATTTCAATTGTTTTTTTTCCTTTATTCAAATTTTCCCCATATTGTTTACCCCATTTTTTTTTTCTTTATTTTTTTTTTCAATTGGCTTAAAGAATCACAATGGAAAATCAATTTTTTTAATAGGATAAAAATTGTCCGTTGAATTTATTTTTTTGAAGAGCAAAGAATAGTATTATTAGTCTTTGACAAAGATACAAACATTAATAACCATATCGATTCCAAAGCACAAAAAAAATGATTAATAAAACGTCCCAACTAGATTAACACTCAACCCATTACAATCTCATGCCGCTCATAACTAACAAGAATTAGCAAACAAACGAAGTAAACAACGTTTGGTGGCTTCCAATTTTCTGTTAACTTGTAAAAAAAATTACTATCAAAACGACGTCGTTTTGATGCACAGACAAAAAAAGAGTTGTGAACCATTAGATCTCTTTTTTAATGTGTTGTCAATCCCACAATAAAATCCTCACAAGATCCTTACAGGAAAATTCTCATAGAGGATCCAGATGCCTATAAACAACCGATACAATGAAATAAGAATAAATAAAAAAGATACAATGTATTTATATATAAATTTAAAAAGTCACTGTAAATAAATATACGACCCATTAAAATAGAAAAATTAAAAAAAGTCTTAAATTCTTGAACCATCAAAATATATTTTTTTAACTTAAGTGTGTCGTTTTGGTGAGTCAATTCGGGATTAACAACCAAAACGATTTGATAATTGTATTTTGATATTTGTGTATTGATGATTGATTGATGTATCATGTATTGATAGGGTTATGAGTTATTGGAATCCGGTCGGTTATTAAGCACGGTCGGTTATTAATACATGCATGATAAATACTGAAAGCTTATCAAAGTTAACTTCGTTAAATGTTAACCGGCCCGACTTATTGTCGGAGCAAACCCGAAAATTTTCATAGTCCGAATTTCGGGAATATAATTATCCGGGTATAAAACTAAAAACCAAAGCCACCCATTGTAGTATTTGTTTCGGCAACTGAGGAAGATTTTCAATTTCTTTTTGTCCGAGTGTTGGATTTACCTGAGAATTTGAAGGGAGGAGCCGATGGGAAGACCACCGAGTACCGGGGGCCCTTCCTTCCGCTTTAACTCCACCGAGGTTAGTTACTTAGCTCTTCAACTCTATCTTTCTCCTTTCTTATATACTCTCCTATTCATTATCTAATGTCGATTCGTTCAATCAATTTCTGGATTGTAATTTCAACGTCACCTGTACTAAAAATTGCCCCATCAATGCTAAAAATTGTGACTTTAAGGTGATTGTTAAGTTTTGCATGGGATATTTTAACTTTTTTTTCCCTTGTACCTTTTGGAGCTTCTATAAAAAATTTATTTTGATGGACTTTTTAAAATTAATCAAGACCAGCTTGTGAGGAATATATTTATCAGCATATGTTTCCGTGCAGTTGTCTCTGTATATACGTGGTGTGCTTTTTACAGAGTATATGAAACTATGGCATTATGTGTTGAGAACAAATTCGTACCAATGTCCCACTGTAAAAAAATTAGTTTTGTCTTTATGTATTTGCTTGGGGCATCACATGTATAGTTGTACCAAAATTTTGAGCTGATAGGAGTTCATGAAGTTCAAGTGCATTTTTAATCTGGGTAATTGTGCTGTTGCAACTTCATTGCATTTAGTGAAAGTTTATTTTGAAACTGGCGAGGACATTGGTATAATGGCAGTCAAGGGTTGATTAAAAACACTATCTGAAGGATTAATTAGATGCATGTCATGACTTATTTACACAAAACGAAAAACAAATATCATACCTTTTGAAGCGTGTTAACCAAAAACTTTTGGTGCGTAAAAAAATATCTCATGCAATCCCATGTACTACACAACCCAACGGCGTCTCCAAACTACAATTCTTGTGGGATGAGAACGAAACTCAAATTCACAGTCCGCAATGACTAGAAAATTACTCAGTATTTGGGAGCTCTCTGTATTGACAGTATGTTATTACTCTGTAGTCTGTTGGAATTCTAAAAAGCTCGTCAAACCCTTAATCACAGAGACGTGGGTTTATATGGGTGAAATGGTTAAAACCACTTCCTAAAAAC
The DNA here is from genome assembly GCA_020205615.1 of Panax quinquefolius. Lineage (NCBI taxonomy): Eukaryota > Viridiplantae > Streptophyta > Magnoliopsida > Apiales > Araliaceae > Panax > Panax quinquefolius. The sequence continues at coordinate 126,863,442 of CM035161.1, read as the reverse complement.
TCCAACAGATAAGTCAAAACACTGTTTAATAAATCAAACAGGAATTGCCCAAATCTATTCAGTAATCTGACCAACTACCAAAATGGGTCGGACCCTCCATGAGCGCCCCATTTGGATACCCAAAATCCAACAATATCTATTTTTGTCATGCTATTTGGGAAATGAGAATAATTAATAATACAATCTACTTATAATAAATAAATAAATTAATATTACAATTTAAGAATTACAAAGTAAAATGAAGGCGTCCAACTAGAGAACTAATGTACTACAAATTTGACAGGCCGTTATCCAATTTTTGTCCCTCCATTTCTGGGCTTGGATAACGCTGGACTCCATACAAACCTAACAACTGACATCATTTGTATCAAATTTGGCTGCAGTTAACTTGCTCCAAAGTTATTTCTAGTAACCACAACCTTTATGATTGCACCAAGCATTGACCCTTGCAATGCAATATGAGTCAATAGCTAAGATAATTCAGCTCTTATAGCGTACTTTTATGTTAGCTACAGATTTATAATCAATCGTAGTGAAAGCCACGAGGTAACTTAAGAGAGAAGGCAGGAAAGGCAAAATTGGTTTTAAATTGAGTACTTTTGGTAATGTTTCTCTCAGTTGTAAGTGTTCTACATAATTCTCGTACTTCTCAATTTCATTTTAATGGAGTAATCTCTTTCTCACCCATGTCTCTCTCTCTCTCTATCTGTTTTCTCATGTTTCTATTGCTTGTTTAGAGTAATCATAGTAATTGTCATAATAAATCTAGTCAACCAAAACTTCTCTGTTGCTCTATGGACCCCTTTTTTTCTTCACACAGGTTCCACTACGACACCAGATTCTTCTTACCCTTATGCCATTTCATCCTTGTTTGAAGTTAGAACATACTGTGGTTTCATCTCTATTCTCAAAATGCTTGTGTGCTTCTTTGTGTGAAGGATCTCATTCGTCAAAATGCCTTTGTGGATCAAGTGCATGTGTGTTTTTAACCGTAGATAGGATGTTCATCTTGATAACATCTCGTGTTAGTGTTATGGTGTTCGTTTTATTCTTGTTAAAAAGTCATATCTGCGTTACTTTGGCTTTATGCTGCAGCATTGCCTTATTTGTAGCGACAAGAATGATCTAGATTCTCGAAGAGTTTAAATGCATTTGCTCGATCTTAGTGATTTGAATAATTTCATTTGCAAATCGTAGGTTGCGGAGATGGAATCTATTCTGCAAGCACACAATGCTGCGATGCCAGCACGTGAAGTTCTTGAAGCCCTTGCTCAGAAATTCAGGCATGTATTTGATATGCAGTAATTTTTGAGGATTTCTTGGTCCCCTTCGAAATGCAAAAGCCTAATTGTGATTTTGTTGTCTTGTTTGTAGTGTTTCATCAGAAAGGTCCGGAAAGTTTGTAGTTCAAATGAAACAAGTGAGACACTTTTTTCTTAACCAAAATATGTACTATTTTATATGGTATCCTCTCTTTCTCTCTCTTATATTGTGTTTCTAATCTGCTGTGTTCCAAATAGGTGTGGCATTGGTTCCAAAATAGGCGGTATGCTCTAAGAGCAAAAGCAGCTAAGGCTCAAGGGAATTTAAATGTATCAGCATTGCCTCAGGATGATTCAGTTATTGCGACAAATGTGCCTCAAGCACCTCAACCAATACCAGCTCCTCCAGGTTTAATTGATTTGGGTTTATGCTTGAAGTTTCAAACCACTGTATTTAAGCAATTCTGGATATTTGTTTAGTATTATTTTCAGTGCTAAGTTGTTAGCCTTCATTGATTCTGTGACAGTGAGAATTGTGCCTCAAGCCCCTCAACATCTACCTGCTCCTGCAGGTGAGATCAACTCCTGTTATGTTCAAAGTTCTAAAGTTCTAATTTGTTTCTCATTTCTTGAGATGTGTGTATGCTTAAATGGGTTCATTCTTTTTGGTATTGTTTTAGGTCTAATTTATGTACCAAATTCATGTTAATACTTTGTCAACTTTATTTTCGATACTAACCAAGTGAAATTTTCTGAAATCGCTTAAACTAGCATTTGGATGAGTTGATTTTGTAATTAATTAAGTGAATTGTGACATTGTTGATTGTATTGTATGACTACATACTATTTCCTTATAGTTGTATTGATATGTTGTCATTCATATACAATTATACAAAAGTAAAGAGAGCTAAAATATCAACTATATAGAAGTAAATGTAACTAAAGTCCAAACACAAACCTCTGATAATACATAATCATTATCTGTTGAGTAGCAATAAATGGTTGATTAATAGATGACAGAATTCTCTAGACCACAACCAATAGACGAGGTCTCTTATGCCACCATTAAAGTGTGTTAGTTCCTTATACTTCTATGATTGGAATCATGATATGGCAAGTTTGGTTATTGTACTTATTTCTGAAAGAAGAGTTTGCTTATGAATTGGGAGATGATGTCTCGAATTTTAATTTCAACCAATTTGAATGAAAAGAAAATAAACACACAATTCATGTTATCTGGAAAATAAAATAGAATCATGGCTGCATTTTGGAATTAGGGCAAAAATAACCTTTTCACCATTGGTGTTGGCAGCTTTTTGGTTTAACCCACTGAATTTTTAAAAGTTGATCTTAAGCTACTAAACTAACTAAATTTTTGCATTTGACCCGTTCTGTTAAATTTGTTGGACAATTGAATATGTGGCATGGGAAAAAAATAGAGAAACCAAGTGGAATTGAAGTGGCAAAAAATATAATAAAAAATAATGACACAGTGGCAACAAAAAAGCAAAGGAAGGTGTGAAAATGCTTTATTTTAAATATAATTTTTCTCTGAATACTAAAATCTGAATCTAAGAACGCTAATTATATGAAGTAGAGGAAGAAACCTTAAATCTAAAATTGACTTTTATTTCTTGATTTTTTTGCATCTATGAGAAAAGGAAATTCTAAGAATTGGTTGAATTAGTCCGGGAAAGAAGTAAAAGAGGAAGAGAATATGAACCCTAGATGCATGATTAACTTAGAAGATGAACAAACCAATTCTCTGCACAAACATAGAAGTAAAAGCTTAATGTCATTGCTATATACATGAATTAAAAACCCAAATTCGCCATATGAACCGAGAGCCTTTGACTCGAGTGGTACTCTAGGCCTTTTGCCAAGCAAGAGCTCCTAGGTTTGATTTTCCCCCACCCCAACACGTTCGATTCCCCCCACCCAACCCCAGCCCCAGCCCCAGCCCCAGCCCCAGCCCCAGCCCCAGCCCCAGCCCCAAATTAGGAAAGAAAAAGCCATATGAACAGCCTTGATACTTTAGGCCTTTTGCTAAGCAAGAGGTCCTAGGTTCAATTTCCCCCCACCCCCACCCCCAAATTAGAAAAAAAATAAAATAAATTTTCCATATGAGACGGGGGAAAAGAGGAATGGTTACAATAAAGAATAATTTTTTGTCCAAATTGAGGACAAAGAAAACCTAGGTTGAGGAAGAACTCCGACATGGAACCACCTTCCAGTCTTCCACCACCGTCTGGAACATAGCACACCATAAAACCCTAATTGGTGCCTTCAATTTTACTCCAAATCATCATTAAGAGTGTTCTCTTACATGTACTATGTTTACATACTTCGATTTTCAATAATATGAAAATATATAAAGTGAAACAAAAAGAGAGCAGATAGATGAAGAAGAGAAAAGGAGGAAAGAAATAGAAGAAAAGAAAAAAAATAAAAGAAGTAAAAGTACTTTTTAAGACCACATGGGATTAACTATTTCATATTTCTTTTCCTTTTTCCTTTTCTTTTCGCATGCCACATATGAAGATTGATAGATTTTGACATTGAATGGGTCAATCAAATAAATTTATTAGTTTAGTAGTTTAAAATCAAAAATTAAAAGTTCAGTGGGTTAATCCAGAAGAGGTGCCATCTTTAGTGGTGAAAAGTTTAGTTTTGTCCATAAATAAGTGTTGCTTATACAACGTCCGACAAACAATTTAGTGAATAGTATATATAAGCTCATCTAGTCCTATTATTGTAGTTCCTTAATGCCAGAAACTAGTTAGACTAAGATTGTTCCCCCATACTATGATCAAGAAACCCAAAATTGCTCATCTGGTCAATACGCCAATTATGGATACAATGTCCAAGTGGATGCCATGTATAAGTGGGAAGAGGACTTTCTTTGAGGGGGATGCCACTAATCAACCAGCTCTTTTCTTTTTGCTCTTTATAGCCTTTAAACTTCAAAAGTCTTTGTTTAACTTTCAGAAGAGTGGTTCTTTATTTTGTTGTTTCTAATTATCAATCTTTAGATACTCCCGATGTTCAACAAAAAGATTCTCATTTGACTTTCAAAGTCAATTTGTGAAATCCTAAAACTTTAAATTGATGTGATTCTAAATTATGAATTTTAGGATTTTGCAAAATGACTCTAGAAAGTCAAAATGAGACTCTTTAAGTGGGACAGAGGGAGTAATATTATGTTTGCATGCTACTTCTTCACTTGATGATGCTTGGATTTGTTTTGTCCTTATTATTTTATCACCAGTTCAAGGTGCAGGCAGGAATGGAGCAGACAGTAATTCAATGGAATTTGAAGCTAAATCTGCAAGGGATGGCGCATGGTTAGTATTATGGGTCATTCATATATAGGTCTTCCAGATTCCTGCTAGTTGGTGGGGTTCCTTTGTGATAAGTAGTAGTTATTTTTTGAAGTAATAATGTAGTCGGTCTTTTCTTTCTCAGGTATGACGTTGCAACCTTTCTATCACATAGAAAACTTGAAACTGGCGACTCGGTAATTGCAAAGCCAATTTAACCTCTCTCTCTCTCTCTCTTTTTCCCCCTCTAAGCTACCTTTAAATAATAAGTTGTTCAAATAATGTGAATGCTCCTAGTTAGTTTGTTTGATTTGTTGTTTACCATTTGCATGTTACATTCTTTTATTGTAATTGGATGTTACCCCTTCACAGTATCCTGTTCTATAATACAATTACTCTTTAGAGTGTTATATATAGCTGCGCACTGGGTGCATTTTGTTTTGCAATTCACCAATTTCTATGGTTATCATTAGATCTTAACCAGAACTATCATGTGTATGTTACTAAGTACCTAAGTGATATGATAGCGGAACCAGCTGGTTTCCAGTTAGGAACACCTATGGTAAGGGGTCTGCAGTTAGGAAACTTTGGCAGACATAAGTGCAATTTCTTTGATCACCTTGGTAATCCTTCAATTTTTTCGTAAAGATTTCATTGCCTTGCTGACCACAGCTGGAGATTGTTTTATTCTTTTTTAAATGTGCTCCCTGATGAAGAATGATTCAGATGCCAACAGGAATTTGTTATTGAATTTCTCACTTAGTCTTAATTTTTTACGTTTATTCTTGGCCTTCTGCCAGTCTATTTTCCTCATCTTATGGTATCTGATATATATATATATATATATATATATATATATATATATTATATATATTTCAGGATGTTCTGGTGCGGTTTGCTGGTTTTGGAGCGGAAGAGGATGAATGGGTTAATGTTAGCAAGCTTGTTAGACAACGGTCTCTCCCATGTGAATCCTCAGAATGCGTTGCAGTTCTCCAAGGAGATCTTATACTCTGTTTTCAGGTATTTTGTTCATGTGAATCTCACAGGAAGATTATAATCATCTTTATGATATGATGCTATTTGTTAGTAGATGGAGTCCTCTTCTAAAGGCTCTTAAAATCTCTCAGGAAGGCAAAGAGCAGGCTCTTTACTTTGATGCCCACGTCCTTGATGCTCAAAGACGAAGACATGATATGAGAGGTTGCCGTTGTAGGTTTCTGGTACGCTACGATCATGATCAATCTGAGGTATGCGACTGCCTTAGTGTTTTCAATGCATGGATCGAGTTCATGTGTTTTGTTCTTTTTGTTCTGTTCCAAATATTTTATTGTGTTTCTTACCTCAAATAAGTTTAGATGATGTCTGTATGGCCATGGCTGTATGTTTTAAGTTGCTCTCTTCTGCTGATTTAAGTGGTAATTGATCTTTCTAGTTCCCTTCTTTCCCTCTTTGGTTGCCCAATGCACATTTCTTTGGTTTTGTTTTGATTGCCAAAATTCATTGATAAAATAAATAAATAAAAAACTTGGAATCCTGTAACAGCTGTTCTACGCTTTTGGGTTTACTTCACTCAGTAATTTTCTAGCTTGATGGCTCATTTAGGCTAAATATACGGTCTTTAAATAAATAAAATGGATTGACTTATCTGACAGTTGTTTCACACAGTAACAACTACAGCTGACACTTGAAATAGCTGTAAATAAAAATAAATAATTACACCGTGACGCATGCTTATCTGATTTGCAAATGTTATGGAATTAGCTTTCACTTGATGAAGTGCAAAATTATCTCCTCTTAACGTGTAATGTAAAAGATACTCTGATTAAGTTGCTTTTAAAAAAGTTATAGCTCCTTTTTCTCCAAAAGTTTTTGGTAAGAAACTGGAACAGGTTCATTTAGCTGCCTTCCTATGCAGGCAGAAAGACCAATAAAATATGAATATTTTGGAACCAGGAAGCTGGATATTATTATTCATTGTTGCACAAATTATTTTAATGTATCATTGTAAGCTTGCTCTTTTTATGGTTGAAACATGAACAAGATTTTCCGGACTCAAGTAAGGTCTTTTTGGAGGCTCAGAAACCAGATATATACAAATATAAGTGTGCCTATATAGTATATATTATATATTGTGGAAACGGGAAATACAACGCAGTGTGCACAATGAATATACACCGCTCCAATAAAATGCCGTCATTTTTAACTCTTATAAAGTCCAGCTCCCTCTGTTTCCAATAAATGGTTGTTTTGCCGATGAAGGTCACTATATTTATGGGTGGTTGTTTTTTATGTAGATTTTTGGTGTTTTGGAGTTTGATTTAAGTTCAGGGTTCATTTTTAGTGGTTAGGATTCAATTTCAGGTTTATGGTTCAATTTTTAAGGTTCAATTTTCAGAGTTTAGGAACCAAAAACTTTTAGTATTAAGGTTTAATTTTTTGTTCAGTTTTTCCGATTTAGGGTTCAGTTTTAGGTTTTTAAGATTCAATTTTAGTGTTTTTTTTGTGGGAAAAGATGGTATTAAAATTTGCTAAGAGAAAGCCGGTAGGAGTGTTGTAGCTAACTTATGTAAGTCGCACGACCCCAGATATAAATATATAAATATAGTGTCATTCTGGATGCAAAACACTCCTTTCATTTTGCCTCTAATGCAGGAAGTCTGTTTGGTTGAACCCTAATATGCCATCTGAACCCAACTTCATTCACTGTTTTTTATTAACTTACTCCTGTTTTTATTTTTGCACTTGATGTTGGATAGCATTGATTTGGTTCTTCATTTCACTTTAGGAAATTGTGCCTCTGAGAAAGGTTTGCCGTCGACCTGAGACTGATTACAGATTGCAGCAACTTCATGCTTTAAACGAGTCTGCAACAAACCAGCCCAAAGCTGGTACTGATCCTCATACAGCAAACACTTTGAGGGTTTATCCTCCAGCTGAAGCAACAAAAAAGCGGCATAAATTAGAGGAACATGCAGATGTTGCAATCGTGGTGCCTGCTGCTTCTCATACTAATTTGCCTGCGGTGACTGAAATCAAAGTTCAGCAACCAAAAGTTACAGAGATCATGAATGCTGGTAATTTGGAAAATTCAAATGTTCAACCTGGTAATATTGTTATGCAACCAAAAGTGGAGATCATGGATGCTGGTACTCCGGAAATTTCAAATGTCTCACCTGGTAATGTTGTTCAACAACCAGAAGTCACGGAGATTGCTAAAACTAGTACTCTGGGAAGTTCAAATGTGCCACAACGTAATGTTGTTCAGCAACATGAAGTTATGGAAATTGTCAATAATGGTAATCAGGGGAATTCAAATTTGCTACAAGGTAACGTTGTTCAGCAACAAGAAGTTACAGAGATTGTGAATGATGGTAATCAGGGAGACTCAAATGTCCCACCTGGTAATACTATAGAGCAACCAAAAGTTACAGATATCGTCAATGCTGATGTTCCGGGAAGTTCACATGTCCCACCTGGTAATGTTATACAGCAACCAGAAGCTACAGAGATTGTTAGCAGCGCTGGTATTCTGGGAAATGCAAACGCCCCACCAGGTAATGTTGTTTAGTAACCAAAAGTTACAGATATCATCAATGCTTGTACTTTGGGAAATCAAATGTCCTGCTCTGAATGAAAGCGCTACAGGCACGATGAGGGTTGGGTCGGCATCTTTTCATTCCTTGATTGTATTTAAAGCTGTAACTGCAACTTTTCTTAGTTCTCTAGTTAGACGAGTTTTGCTTGTGGGGGTAGGATATAACATTCTGTAAAAGAGATGGTAGTAGTTATCGAGCTAGCTTGCTTACACTTTGGTAGGCACCAACCTGCCAAAGATGTAACTTCAGCTTGGACAAAATTTCAGTAGTTCAAGCAAGCGAATTAAGTAAGATTCAGGAGATGAGCTTAGCTTGTACAATTTAATTTTGCAACCGTATGGAAAAGCTCATAACCACACATAATTATCAATATTCTTTCCCTTTCTTTTACTTCTCTTTGTCTTCTTTATCTTTTCTTTTTACAGATAAGAGGCAATGTATATTTCCCCCCCCTTACCTTTTTTATATAACTGCATGGTAAATGGAATATGGAAATACCGGAATAGTAAAAGAGGATTTTCCCCTCCCTCATCAATATTCTTATTTCACCTTTTATAACACACGAACTTCTCATAAATATTGTAGACAAGGCTTTAGCTAAGCTAAAAATAGGTGTAATTATATTGAAGAGAATGCTAAGCTAAAACTAGGTGTAATTATATTGAAGAGATTCAAAGTTTCATGTCTCACTTGATAGCAATAACCAAACCATTCTCATTCTCTTTGTCAGCTGGCTCAATTTTAGGCAGATTTTTGTTACCACGAAATTTAATTGACCAATACATGTTAACACGCAGAAAGAGAGATCGCCTCAATTGACCAAAGTTAACTTTATGTTAATAACTTTCATTTTAGGCTGTTTAATTCTTTTTATTTTTTTATTATACTTTAAAAAATAAAAAATAAAATAAAATAAAACGGCTGGGTGACCACGTGCTTCAGCAAGCGGTGGCCACAAAATCATTTTTAATTTTTTTTACTACTTTTATAGTACTTTGTAGTAATTATCTCTTTATTTTGTCTTTAAATTAATTATTTTTTAAGATAATAATAATAATAATACAGTAAAAAAAAATTACAAACACCGCATGTGCCTAGTGAGTAAGTGACTAATTAAAAGCGCAGACACAGAAACATGGACAATTGGCCTAAACAAAAGTCAGTTGTTACTCGTTAGTATTACAATAAGCCTGAGCTAAGCGGCCTCCAAGCCCTCCACGAAGCTCATATTTTTCTTCTTCAGCGGATAAAAACACATACATGATACATGTCCTTTCACTCTCTCTCTTCTAAATTCTTCGATTAAACAAATTAATCCTCAATCTAACATTTCTAGTTTGAAACCTAAAAAACAAAAAATGAGTTCATGCATTGAATTTTAAGATTCTAATTTCAAATTCTGATTGCATCTACAATGATGCGGTTGTTATTGAGAAACAATGGCTTGATTTGCTTAACTGCCGATTTCAATGATTCATCAAGGAAGCTGCTGGGGTTTAGGTCCATCGTTACGAGCTGCAGAGCGGTTGTATTGCCTCGGTTCGGTGGGCCGGAGGTGCTGGAGATTCGTAACAATGTAAATGTTCCTGATCTGAGCCCTAATGAGGTCCTCGTTCGAGCTCGTGCCGTTTCCGTTAATCCGCTGGATACCAGGGTCTGTTTTCTCTCTCTCTCTGCCATTATACTTTAGTTTTGTTTCCTGTTTTACATTGTGTTTTTTTTTCTATGCAAGTGTTGAGGAAATAAATATTACTAGTAAATTGAATGACTACCTTTGGATTTTAGTGCTTTTCTTATTTTTATTTGATACCTGTGATATTTGTGAGGATTAGTTTAGCGATAAGATGATTTTTTGTTAATATACTTTGTTTTAATGGTGAGAATTTACAGGAAAATTGAGTTGTTTTTCTTTTTTGTTGTTCTCTGTAAATTATCACTCTGCTCCAGCAGCAGCTCGGTTGACTCGCAACTTAGGTGAATAGGCTCCATCGATTCTAGGACTCTAGATGTTTTCTGTTTATTAGAGCATATATGAGCTTCTAGACTTCGGTTGTTCTTGATTTTCTCAGCTGGTGGATTTGGGTGTATTTGAGTTGATCATATTGGGATTTGAATAAAATATAGTAGATGGAAGATGTTTATCCTGCCACCCTGTTGAACCCATGCAGCTTCTTGTTCTACTTAAAACCGTATGATATATTGATATTATTGAGTTGTCTCAGTGGAGAATAATAATGGAAAAGGCTTCATAAACATGCAATTCTCACTTATTTAACTTGCATTGCTTACTGTTGTGGCAGCCTGTATCATGCTTTAGTGTCCCCACACTTTTCAAGCTTTTTCTCTTTGGTTCTTTCTCTTCTCTACCTCATGTTGTTAATTTTAATCGTATCAATGAGAAATAATCATTGTGCTCTTAACAATGTCATGGTAGATCTAGAAAACTTTTGCACACAAATACAAACAAATGAATGGGGTAGAGTGTAATGGTGTGTTATTTCCTCCCTTATCATCTCATGTTTTCATGCCAGACCTGAAATGAATATATTTGTTAGCTGAAGTAAAAATTTAATTGGATTCATCTTGACAATTCGTATACATAAAATTTACACTGCTAGCTACTAATCAAAAATAGTTAACACACACATTCAGTTCATAATTGTGCCTTACAAAATGCAGTTAGAAGGCTTGAAACAAAGTGGCATGCTATTTTTCTCAGTAAGTGATGGTGCCTCATGGTGGACAAGTTAAATTTTTTCATTTGTACCGTTCATTTATAATTGGATCATGGGAAAATAATAAAAGGAGTTGTCTTTTTTGGACTAGGCTACTAAGTAAAATGAAACAACTCAAAATACTGTCCTTAGCATCTCAAATATTCCTTGATTAATTTTTGAATAAGATGTTGCTGAACATAAATTATAGTCCTGGAATGGAACCCCTCTTGAATCTGTTCACGATTCATATTTTTCAGTTAATTACATTTGGTGTTTGTATTTCAGATTTTGATTTTGTATTCAACATGCTTACTACTTATAGACATTACAATATTGATCAGAATCTGTCTTATTCAGCTTTACAACTATTTTGTCTTTCAGATGCGAGCAGGTTATGGTCGTTCCATATTTCAACCTCTTCTGCCACTGATTTTGGGCCGTGATATTAGCGGTGAAGTTGCAGCTGTTGGAAGTTCTGTCAGATCACTCCACGTCGGGCAGGAAGTTTTTGGTGCACTGCATCCAACTGCTGTGAGGGGTACCTATGCTGACTATGCTATTCTTTCTGAAGATGAACTTGCTTCAAAACCTGCATCAATTTCACATGTGGTAAATCTTGAAGTCTTTGGCTTTTAGTGGAAACATTATCTTAAGAAGATCTTGGTGATTTTTATTTTCTTAGTATATCGAATATTTCTATTTGTCTCTATGATGAGGAAGGCAATTCTTAGAGTATTTTCTTTCAAATTTTCAACTGGATTTGGGTAGAAATTTGATGGAATTAGGTATTTTATCAAATAATTGTGGATTTAAGGGAATTTATAGTAAATATGGATTTTAATTTTCAGTAGAAGCTAAAGATTCTTATTCCATTAAGGCTTTTGTTTCCTATTCCATCATGGATATGTGTTTCTTAATCATATTGGTTTTTGTTTTCCATTCCATTATGCTTTTGCTTATCTTTAAATAGTTATGCAGTCCCCACAAGTTCATAAACTTCTAAAATATTGAGATTTTGGTTGCAAATTGTTTGCAGACTTGAGAAATCTCTGAGGAGTGACCTCAAAACGTCCTATGGAGTGGTTGGTTTTATGCTGAGATAAGCATCAAATCATCCTTGTTGCGATCAAGAGTTTATTAACAAAACCCTAGCCTGATTTTCATGTCCTACATCAAATGGTATTGGAGCTACCACTTTTAACTTTAGAACATGGTTCAAAGTCGCGGAGACAACCTATATTTTGGAAGGTCATTTTTTATATGCAGCGTTATGCTACTTAGGAGCTTCAAAAAAACTTAAAAAAGTTATGAAAAAAATTAAGAACAATATGGACCAATTAAGTTCACAAAAAACACTACTAGTAAACATAGCACTGTCCAAATGATAAAACATACACCTCACATACGTGTCTAGTGCTACAATGCATAAAAATAAACAGTAAATTCTTAAGATATTTTCAAGTTATACTTAGCTAAGTACTTTATATGTATAATATTTTTTTAATTGATATTATAAAATATATTTTTTGTTTCCAAGTATAATGAATACAATTTTTGTAAGCTCTAGTTAATTTAGGTACTATATAGTATGCGTAGTCGTTTTTTTGCGAAGTAGTTTAAATATAATTTTATAAGTTGTAGTTAACTTGAATGTTAGTTTTATTTTATTTTTTAATACCAATTCAGGTACTAGTTAAAATCTATTAAATACGATTTTTTTTGTGCGTGTGGTGTTTCTCCGCTAAAATTTCTTTCGCTATTTGGTTCGAAACTGTTCGGCTATGCCGAAGTAGGCAAAAATTTTGTTGATACATCACCCTTTACATGAATAATCGCTGATTTTTCGTCAAGGTTGTGGTTCAGAATGGGCCAAAACCGCTCCAATACGCCAAAATTTCGGCGGATGCACCGAAACTTTGAACCATGTTTTAGAATGAACTTATCAATTACCAAACCTTATTGGCTGTTTATCAAAACTCCTCTAAGGATTATGGTTAGCAAAATTGTTGTCAATTTTTGTATCTTTTCTACTGTCCAATATTCTTTTAAATGACTAATTAAGAATATTTAACATGGTTTGGTAACTCTTTTGTCAATTCACAGGAAGCAAGTGCCATTCCTTTTGCTTCGTTGACTGCATGGCGTGCTCTAAAAAGTACTGCCAGAATAACCAAGGGGTATGACTATGATGCTTTCTTTATCAACTTTCTAAATAGGTTGATATGCATTCAAATTGTTATAACTTATATGGATATTGTCAATCAACATCTAAAAGCGAGTACCTACACTAATAGTGTGCACTGTTCTAAAAATCCCCGCCTAGACGCTAGGCCCCCCACTTGACGTCCCGCCTAGGCGCTAGGCCCCCCTTGGCGCCTCTAGGCCTCCCAGGCGCCTCACCTAGGCCCAAGGCGGTAAAAAAATCCTCCAAGAAATTAGGCGGGTAGATTTTTTTTTTTATTTTAATAACTACCTAAACCAAATCTTGATATATTTATTTTTCTAATGATTTATCATATTCATAATACAGGTTGTAGCATATCAAATCACAATAAGAAGTGAACAATATCAAATCAAAATGGATAATTTTATTATAGTTGTAATTTTTTAAACTTGTACCAACTTCAAATTATATAAATGATGATACATTTGTAATATTTAGTTAAATTCAATTTTATAATTCTTAAATTTATGTTTAGTTTCTTAAGTTTTAATATTGAATTAAATTCTTAAAATTTAAAATTTTATTATTTAATAGCAATCATATTTATAAATAAAACTAATACGTTAAAAATATGTTTAAATTTTGAACAATTGCATGTTTGTGTTTGAACTTTGACATTAACAATATGGATGTGTTTGAACTTTAAGAAAAGGCCTTTATTATCTTTATTATATATTGTTTTGCTTTATATTATTATTTTATTTGAATAAATGTAAGATAAAATATTAAAATTGACTTAAAATAAAAAATTCCGCCCAGGCCCCGCCTAGGCCCCCTAGGCGCTAGGCCCCCCTCGGCCGCCCGTCGCCCGCCTCCTGCCTAGCGCCTTTTATAACATTGATAGTGTGACAATATATGCACAAAAGACCGCTCCCTTTCCTCGAAATATCTACAACTCTACGTTTGCTCCAAAGCACCCATGAGCAATAAGGGATCGTCTCCCAAGTTCTAACTAGCTCGCCTCTTCTTTGTAACTCTAACCCCTTCCAAGCATCCAAAAATTCTACCACCGAAAAAGGCATCACCCACGTCACCCCCTTCAAAGAGAGAATACTGTCGACGATAAAAGGGTAACAAACTCGCAGTTAATAACAAATGATAAGCTAACTCCCAATCCTTCTTGCACATGTATTCCTGCTTGACTAGAAATAGAGAATCTTGTCTTAAGACACTACCAAGCTGTGCTGTCCAAGTGAATAAAGCCACCTTGTATGGCACCCCGACGTCCAAATACTCTGACACGGGAAAGGCCAACCACTCAAATAACAAAAGGCTCCTATAGTAAGATTTGATAGAAAACCTTTTGTAGCTTTTTCCTTCCCACCGCCCACACAATCATATAACTGGTCAAACTCCCTCATAACGATCAGCAGCTGATCTACCTTCTAACTCCCAGTCCTAAAAAAGTCTCCGAAAGTTTTCTTTTCGGTTGCCAGAACACTTGCCCATCAGCAACCTTCACATCCTGGTTGATAGATGAAGAGAATAAGTTTGGAAAACGCGCCTCCACCCCCACCCACACCCAACATACTTCCAAAACAGGATTCACGGCCCATGGCCAACTACAAAAGAGGTACTTCTTAAAAACAAAAACAACCTTCCACATACTGGACAAAATAGGTGGGGGGGACTTTGAAAACTGAAGTGTGGTTACCCTTTATTGTATGGGGTGTGCAAACAAACTTTTCTATATATATACATATAGTTCTGATTATTCTACTGTCGAATATCTTAATAGTGAAGGGCAATTTTGAAACAGTTCTGCGAGAAAATTGAATCTATCAACTCAATCACTTTATTCTCTTGATTCTCTGACCGATAAGTAATGTTTTTAGTTTCCTAAAAATCCTCCTAAAGTATGCATATTTTAAAAAAAATTCATGTACATTACACTAATTTGGTGCTTTGAAAATTTTGTTGAATTTTACCAAATCGGTAATACGGATGTATGGCCTAAAACAGTGAGTGCTAATAGGAAATTCTAGTAATGATCCCAAAGGGCTGTGTTATGGATTTGACTAGTTGAATGTTTGATAGAATATTCTGAACTTCTGTGCTTTATTTACATGAGTGTTTCCTCAACCACAGGCAAAGGGTGCTAGTGGTGGGTGGAGGAGGAGCTGTAGGTTTCGCCGCAATTCAGCTTGCAGTGGCTGCAGGCTGCCATGTATCAACTACATGTGGTGATGAAAGTATAGATCGGCTTTTGGCAGCTGGTGTTGAGCAGGCTGTTGATTATACTGCTGAGGTAAAGACATGAGTTATTTTGTTGCTCTGTGGGACATCTGATTGCAGTTTTGACCAAACACTGTTAAACTACGCCAGTTGACTGTGTTGGGTGTTGCTGGAGTCATATCTTACCTCTTCCTGATAAGATGTGTTTTTTTCCTCCTAATTGACAGGATCTTGAAGTAGCCATAAAAGGGCAATTTGATGCTGTATTGGACACAATTGGTGTACCAGAGACAGAAAGAGTAGCCATTAGTCTCTTGAAGAGAGGTGGGCACTATATGACATTGCAGGTATGAGAGAATGCTTGTTGAAATAATGAAATCTTTTTACTAACAAAGAATCTTAAGACAAAATTTTGCAAAGGAGATGGTCAACATTGTTAAATCTAGGCTTTCTACGTCAAATTTCTTCATTAAGGCTACTAATTTTTGTAATAATTATTGCAACTGGATATTGTAAATTGTGTTTCTTCACACAACAACTATAGTTAGTTCCTCTCCTGGCATGTCTTGAGATGACCTACCTATAGTCTGGGGTATGCCCATTTGCCAATGTATATTTTGGTCTCATCTATACAAACCAAACTTAGCAAAAAAAAAAGAATCTTAAAGACGTTTCCTCTCCTTATATTCCAATAATGATACGATAATTTGGCATTTTTTTGTTATAGGGGGAAGCTGCATCATTGACTGATAGGTATGGAGTAGCTATTGGCCTTCCTATGGCTACGGCCATTTTAGTGAAGAAACAGCTGGAATATCGATACTCTCATGGAATAAGTACTTAACTTTCTTTATCAGAGTTTAAATGGATTGTTACTTAAATATTTTTACATCGTCATAATTCAATTAGGTTATTAATCATTAATGAAAATGATAAATGAATGTAGTTTCCTTTCAAGATAAATGGAATAGTGGATTAATTTCCCCGTCATGAATTATATTAAGTCTTAATGGTATTAGGTAACTGGTTTATGAACAGAACAATATCCAGCATCCATGAAAAGGAGAGATAAGAGAGCAGGAACAATGCAATCATGTGTGCACTGCCTTCTTACTATTTGGTAGACAATTGAGAACCTAGCTATTGGCTTTGTATGGGTACTGCCTTTGGTTCAAGTAGTGGGCTCAAGGCATGGGAAGGTGTTCAAATGCCAAGAATCTCATGGATTAACCAATAATTGTGGCAGCATCTTTCAATGAGATTATCTATAATAAATAAGATGATATGAATCACTATCTGCAGTTAAAGTAATGTTTACGTCAAAAAATTTCTGTAAGTTTAAATGAAGGTCTGTCTAAGAAGCACGGAATCAGGTTAGTCATAGGGGGATTCGGTGGTTTGGAAAATCTAAAGAAAATGGGTAACAGAGTGAGAAATTAGGGAAGCAGTCAATATACGATCTTTTCTCATCTTTCCTCTTGGACCTCTCCTAGTAATTGATGTTTGATGTGACCGATAAGGGGAATTGTCTACTATAGCTGATAAATGCAGCCAATAATGGATGCTTCTTCTGTTCACTGTTGAAATCACCTCTTTGTTGTAGGCTCTGTAACATTAAAACCTTGACCATCTTTCCTTTTTGTTATAATTTTTCCAAGAGGGAGATCGGAAGAGGTTTTGTGAAGTGAATATAGCATTTGAATTTGATTTTGTTTGCTGGTCAAGATGGTAAATAGGTGGATAATCTCTTCAGTTTCACTCCCATCATCAATTGGCAACTGGAAACAGACAACATTTTTTTTAAAATATTTTGAGCCTTAGCTGCATACAAATACGAATTTGGTTATGATTTTTCATGCTTTAATTATGAATTAATTAATAATATATAATTGCTGCATAATTATGACATCACATTTCAATTCTGGTTGATTCGACGGCCAATTAATGCCTTAGATTTTATTATGTTACAGAATACTGGTGGACATACATGAGAGCTGATGCCGAAGGTTTAGATGAGATTCGCAGGTTATCTGAGGCCGGCGTGTTGAAGGTACCTGTGGAGAAAACTTTTTCAATTACACAAGTGAGAGAGGCCCATGAGGCCAAAGATAAGAGGAAAATAATTGGTAAAATTGTGCTGGAAGTTGACTGACTGATCCAAATATATCCGCACAAACTCGTTTTAGGAGAGAATATATATATATATATATATATATATATCCAACCAGCCTTTTTGTAAATGGTTCTTTCAAAAGTTGTTTGAAAGTGGTTAAAAAATTTGTTGGTCCTCTGCAATAATCAGGGTATTTTGTAATGCATAAGATATTCAATTACAGAAAATTTCTGAGCCTACTATGTACAAAAAAGCTAACATATGTCTGTG
Organism: Panax quinquefolius; assembly: GCA_020205615.1. Taxonomy (NCBI): domain Eukaryota; kingdom Viridiplantae; phylum Streptophyta; class Magnoliopsida; order Apiales; family Araliaceae; genus Panax; species Panax quinquefolius. Next base: position 126,845,762 of record CM035161.1, on the reverse strand, counting down.
CGATTGCACCAAAAACAGGTAAACAGTGAAGAAAGGTAAAGAACCCTATTAAGTTCATGACTGTTGGTATCCTGAAACTGGCATGTAGAACCATTGGAATGGAACTTTTGGGGCATTGGAGTCTAAATGCACTTGTGAAATGGAATAAAAATATCATCATTATCCTATTGATAATTTGATCAAACAGTTATTAGGTACATTTCTTAGCTAGTGGATGAATATCTCTTCTTCATCTCTTTGCCTTTTCCTGGCTTTATACTTGTATTCATATATACCACTCCACTCCACTAATAAGGTACCAACTCTATCTCAAGTTCAGGGGGGCCCTTCTCTGGAAACCCAAAAAAGTATTAAATTAATGAGATTTGGGCTATTTGTTCAGCCTTGATTTAAGCCAAAACATAATAATCAGCCTAGAAGATATATTTTTGGATATCAATTCCCAAAAATTATATTTTTAGATATTTCTACTTCCTTGATATTATTTAAATTTCAAGTCTATCCTTACTATATAAAAAATAATTATAATTTATATAACTTCAACATAATTCACATTACAATATAATTATTTTAAGTTGCAATATACAGACTCACCTCCCTCCACCTCCACCTCCACTAAAATTACTTCAAATAATATCTTCAATAAAATATTACAAATCAAAATTGTGGTTACTATTATCTAAGTATTAATAAAATAAAATAAATTTTATTCTATTTATTTCTCTAAAAGTGTCTCATTATTATTATTATTATTATTATTATTCGACACAAATAACAAAATATCTTTTAATTTACTAGTATCAAAATTGTATCATTATCAGAGATGCTATTTAAATCACTTTAATTAATTAAAAGGAGTGGTTGGTATGGATAGAGCTCCTAATCACTTTGTCACACGATAGGGCTAATTAGTCAGTCCTACCACAAAATATCCGGCCCACTCAAATTGCGAATAGACCACTAGTGGTCATTGCCAGCCTAGCTGAGAGATTGGACCCAACCCAATGGGTTTGCCGGGTGATCCTGGTCCTGGTCATGGTCAATTTCTCCATAAATAAAATGAAGACGGTGCCACAAAACACATGAAGCTGTATGTATGCATGTATTCAATTAGGAAATTGCATGGACCACCTCATTCTTACAACCCATGTGAAGAACTAACTTACCTCTATGACTCCCTACCTAAACCCATACCCGTAAGTGCAGACGCGTTACGCGTGTAATTATCATAAAAAAAAATATATTAAGAATTTAATTAAATTTTAGAATTAAAAATAAAATAAAATAATAAGACAAATTACATCGTAACAAAATAAAATTATAAAGGTGACACAGTCAAGAGAGCGATTATTTTCTATCATCTCCTTTATTTAGTAATATAGAAAACTAACAATATTTTCAAGTAATTTTTACAATATAATGTAAACTTGATTTGTGTATCAAATATTGTACGTACCTACTCTATTTCAAAATATAAAAAGTTTTTGAAATTAATTATGAGTATTAGTATGTCATAAGTATTAGTAGTGTTTAAAGTATTTATAATAATTTCGACTCCACTCCAATAGTAACTTATTCAAATTTTGTTAATGTATATTCGAATTTAAATATAATTGGTAAAATTAATTAATTATCTGGTACATTTTATTGATTTTATCATTCAACTTTTAATTTTTAAATTACTCTAATAAACTAATTATTATTTTAATATTATGATATTCCGTTAAAAATTAAATGACGTTAATTTTTTATCAACAAATTAATAAATTATCCACTGTAGTTAACATATTTTGTTGATTATACTATTAAACTTTTAATTTTTTAAATTATCCTTATAAACTAATTATTATTTTGAATTTGTGTCATTCTTTTATCTCTGTCTCACGACTATTAAATTGTTCTAGTTTTTATCATACGTGAACGTGAAAAAGAAAAAAAATAAAATAAATCTAATTTATTCTCTCTTTTCCTTCCTCCCATCTCTCTCTTCTGACTTCTCCCCTTTTTCTAGATCAAATAGATCTACGTATTTTCTCTTTCTAAAATCTATAAAAATTCTAATATTCGAGTACTTAAAACATTGAATTGAGTTTCAAAATTCAACATTAGATATAACAATGGAATTCAAATCTCCAATTAACAACAACAACAAATGAAGTAAATTATATTGCAGTAGATTTCCTCCCTCTTGCCAACGAGTCTCAACAACTTATGTATCTGAACTTCCTTCTTTACTCTCGATCGCCTCCACAAGGTCCACATTTTCCCCAATCTCTTTATATATCTGTGTATATATATATATATATATATATATATATATATATATATATATATATATATATATACACACACACACACACACATGTGGTAATAATATTTGGTTAAATTGATTTTATTGGGATTGTATTTATGATTTGATAAGAGTCCGAGTTTTTACATGTGGATACAAAGAGAATTGAGAGCGGATCTGAAGATGTGACGCCTCAAAATAGGTATACATCACCTATTACGAAATCGCCAAAAACACTGAGATGTAATACAAATACAATCTTTAATATACAACAAGAAAGTTGTGAGTTTTAATACAAATATTGTCTTCTGCACAATATCCACTCTCGAGAATAAGTCCTCATTACATTTATTGTCACATTATTTAATGTAATAGTGAGGACTACTAATACTATCATCCGGACCGCCACTCCTTTCCGACTAGTCCCGACTACGTTCTCATTTTCGAAGAGAACGAGTAAAAGAAATGGTGAGCTCAACTAGCCCATTAAGAAATATTATGACTAAGATAATGCGTAATAAATTATCATTAGTCTTCAACAAAGATCATTAAACCGACAAAATACTGATAGACATCAAGTTTAATTGCGGTGAACATACGATCCATTAAAAGAGACAAGAGAATAAAATCTACTATCTTTTATGATTTAAAAGGTTTTTTATCACTTTTATCATCGGACTCGACTTAATAAATAATCCGCCTCATTCCTCGCACTACTACCAAGGATATTCATAAGTATCACAACCACAAATTATCCACGTACTACTGCTGGTGGATATTCGTGTATTCATCAATGGTCATGATCATGCCAACAACTCGTCCATCAATGCACTACGAATTCAACGAGGATTTTTACCATATCATTTGTAATATTACTATTAATGATTACAATCAATAATCCACGGTAATAATCATACCAAGTCCATCTATGCACTACAATAAGCCATGAGATGACTTTCAACAAAATATAAATATGAGGATGATGACAATAATATAAGAATTCAATAAAACAAGTTCAAGAATTAATTTATTCAAGAACTAATAAGGTCCAAATTGTCAACATGATACTTCTTTGTAGAGTAAAATTTAAGAATGCTCAGAAGAATATTTCCACTAAAAGATACTGGATGAAGCGCAAATATCAATGATATTCCACCAATTTCATGGAGTATAGAAGTTAAAACTTTAACCAACTGAGTATAATAAAGAATGAAATAACAAAAGAAATCACCATGCATGCGGTACTTCATATAGAATGTTATTCCAATGTAATAATAAATAATCGGAACAAAGTCAAAGTAATGTCGACCAAGCGGTGATATTCTAACAGAATAATAAAGAATGGAATAACAACAGAAATCACCATGCATATGGTACTTTGCATAGACAGGTTATTCCAATAGAATAATAAATAACGGAATAATAGAAGAATTTCACCAAGTATAGGGTAGCCCAATAATATACCTTACTAGATACCGGTTCTCTTGCGGTACTCTTGCGAAGTTTACCAATAGAAGAATTTTACCATGCATGTGGTACTCTTGCGAAGTTTATACCTTACTAGATACCGGTTCTACCCATTCTTTTATCTCTCCTGCTTGTGCTCAACGTTTAAACTTGACTTCAGAGAAATTGGACTTTAACTTATCTGTTTAAACTTCGTTGGGTGAAATCTTTGTTACATCTACAGTTTATAAATCTTGCTTAATCCAAGTTGGCATAATCACATTACCTGTTGATCTTATTTCTTTAAAGATACTTGCATTTGATGTGATTTTAGGGATTGATTGGTTAACCACTCATCACGCCAAAATTGATTGTTTTAAATAAGGTTGTTAGTTTTCATATTCCTAACCAACTGTTATACTGAATATAAGCAACTAAACCACTAAAATCACCACTATCATATCAAGCCATAAAGCTATTCGTTTATTGAAAAATGCGGATGTCAAGCTTTCTTAGCCCATATTATGGACTTGAACAAAAACACGTCAAATTTGAATAATATTCCTGTTGTTAATGAATTTCCCGACGTATTTACGGAAGAACTTCTGAAATCTACCCCCGAGGCGAAGTTGAATTCTTTATTGATCTTGAACCGCATAAAGCCCATTTCTAAAACCCCATATCGAATGGCTTCTATTGAACTTCAGGAGTTAAAAGTCCAACTACAGAATTGTTAGATATCGGTTTCATTCGTCCTAGTACATCTCCTTGGGGTGCTCTTGTTTTATTTGTAAAGAAGAAAGACGGGAGTATGCGATTTTGTATTGACTACCGGGAATTAAACCATGTCACCATCAAGAATAGGTATCCGCTACCTCGTATTGATGACCTGTTTGACTAGTTGCAAGCAGCACAATACTTTTCAAAGATCGATCTTCATTATGGATATCATCAACTGAAGATTAAAACTAAGGATATTCCAAAGACTGCCTTCAGAACTCGGTACGGGCATTATGAATTCTTAGTCATATCTTTTGGATTGACTAATGCTCCTTTTGCTTTCATGGATATGATGAACCGTGTATTCAAGGAATATTTGGATCAGTTCGTTGTTGTCTTTATTGATGACATCCTCATCTATTCCAAAAGCCGTGAAGATCATGAGCACCATTTGAAGCTGGTACTTCAAAGACTTCGTGACAACAAGCTATATGCCAAGCTGAAGAAATGCGAGTTCTGGCTTAAAGAAGTAGCATTCCTTAGGTACGTGGTATCAAAACATGGAGTATCTGTTGACCCGACGAAGATTGAAGCAATACAAAGTTGGGAGCAATCGAAGTTGGTGACCGAAGCGCGTAGCTTTTTGGGCTTAGTTGGTTATTATCGGAGATTCGTGGAAGGATTTTCTTGAATCGCTACTCCGTTAACTTAGTTGACTCGGAAAGATGCAAAATTCGTATGGAGCGAGGAATGCGAGAAGAGTTTCCAAGAGCTCAAGAGAAGACTCATTTCGACACCTGTTCTGACAATACCATCTGGTTCGAATGGATTTGTTATCTCATAACATGCTTGAACAAAGGGTTAGGATGTGTTCTCGATACAACATGGGAAAGTCATAGCTTTATGCCTCGTGACAACTCAAAGAATATGAGAGGAATTATCCTACTCATGATCCGGAGTTAGCGTGATCGTTCTGCGTTAAAAATGCGGAGACACTACCACGTATGGAGAGAAAGTGGAGATTTATACGTGTCATAAAGAGCCTCAAATATTTCTTCACCCAAAAGAACTCAATATCGCGGCAACGACGTTGGCTCGAGTCATTGAAGGATTACGACCATAGCATTCAATATCATCCTGAAAAGCAAACGCTGTGAGTGGACGCATTGAGTAGAAGATCATATGCGGGTATGAGTGCAATGTTGTTAACACAAAGGCCCATTTTGTATGACTTGCAAAGGATGGAGATAGAGTTAAAGGCTCCAAGTACCCACATGATGATATCAAACATACGAGTAGAACCGACTTTAATCGATAAAGTTAAAGCTGGTCAAGCTACGGACCTGGGGCTGATAAGTATGAAGAAGAAAGTACAAGAAGGTGCTATTCTAGAAGCAGGAATCGATGAAGAAGGAATACTTTGAGTCAACTCCAGACTTTGCGTTCCTAACGATTCTAAATTGAAGCATAGAATCATGATGGAGGCACACAACACACCATTTGCAATCCATCCTAGGAGTAACAAAATGTATCATGATCTTCGACATACATTTTGGTGGAACAATATGAAGAGAGAGATCACGGAGTTTATCTCAAGGTGTTTAACCTGTCAACGTGTAAAGGCGGAGCATCAAATGCCAAAGGGTCCATTGCAACCACTTGAGATTCCAAAATAGAAGTGGGAACACATTACTATGGATTTCGTTACGGGTTTTCCCAAGGTTTCTCAGGGTATAGATATGATTTGGGTTATTGTTGATAAATTAACCAAGTCTGCTCATTTCTTGCCTATACGTGAGACTTATCCCCTGGAACGTCTTGCTCATATGTATGTGAATGAGATTGTGAGATTGCATGGCATGCCAGTATGCATAGTTTCAGATCGTGACCCAAGATTCACTTCATGATTTTGGGTTAGCTTGCAGAAAGCTATGGGCACGGATTTACGATTCAGTTCGGTATACCATCCTCAAACAGACGGACAATCAGAGAGGAATATTCAAACTCTTGAAGATCTATTAAGATTCTGTGTCCTTGATTTCAAAGGAAGTTGGGATAAGTACTTACCATTGGTGGAATTCTCTTACAACAACAGTTATCAAGCAAGTATAGGCATGGCTCCATTCGAGGCGTTGTGTGGACGAAAGTGTCATTCTCCAGTATGCTGGGACGAGGTAGGAGAAACAACATTTTTGGGACCAGAGTTGGTATATATGACTACGGAAAAGATTCAAACGATTCGACAACGTATACAAACGGCACAGGATCGACAAAAGAGTTATGCGGATCTTCATCGAAAGGACGTGGAATTTGGTATTGGGGATCATGTACTGTTACTTATTGCTCCATGGAAGGGAGTTACAAGATTTGGGAAGAGAGGAAAGCTCAATCCACGATTTATTGGTCCATTTCAGATTCTTGACCGAGTAGGAAATGTGGACTATAGACTCGCGTTACCTCCAAGCATGTCTCGTGTTCATAATGTTTTTCACATATCTATGCTTCAGAATATGTGAAAGACCCAAACCACATTATTGAAGTTAGAACTAGGCGAGATAGCCAAAGATTTAACTTACGAGGAGGTACTGTTAAGATCTTGGATAGAAAGAAGCATGTCTCAAAGCACAAGGTTATACCACAAGTTAAGGTTTTGTGGAGGAACCATGCTATTGAAGAAATGACTGGAGTTAGAATCGGAAATGAAAGCGAGGTACCCTCACCTTTTCGAAACACCAGACACGTACGTCAATTTCGAGGACGAAATTTCATAAGGAGGGAGGTTGTAAGACCCCAACTTATTATGAATAAAATTAAATTTTCTATTTATTATCTTGAAATAATTAGGAGTTAATTTGATATAATACTTTGGTTATGGGTGAAATGTGCAAATTTTACAAAATAAGCAAGTGGTTATAAAATATTCATTTTTGTTAGGGAATATTCGTTTGGTCGTGGAATATTCTTGTGGTCGGGGAATATTCGCATGCGACTACAGTAGCCATTCGTGGGCCTCATAATGTAATAAGCGTCGAATGAAGAAAACGACAAGTTTGAGTTTTTATAAATAACGACGTAGTTATTACCAATTAACACTTGTTGGAATACCCGGTGGTAAAAATACGATGTCTGGCGGTCGCATGCGCGAGCACCCTGCATTGCACATATTTTTTCACTTATTGATTCTTACATAAGAAGGCACTACTCAATAATTGTTACAGTAATTACTTTTTAATATTTTATTTTATTGATTCAATAATTGATGCGTTGATATTTTATATTATTGTTGTTTCAATAATTGTCACTGCACAGTATTTTCCATTATTAGATAAATAATTCATATTATTTGAATAATATTATTAGATAGTGTTATTGGCAATGTCTAGAAAGTTCTGTCTAAGGAGAGGTTTGGTCACCTAATTGCGGCGCCAATGAGGAGAAATCCTTATTGAAAGCCCCTCTTCCTCGGGAACAATGCGTGGTTGTCATAATCATGATTCTCGTAATATTATTTGTGAATAATTAATTATTAATTTATATGATAAGAAAATATTTATTTGATGTGGATATAAATGATGGATTTATTTATTTTATGTGGTTATAATTGAAGGATTTAATGTTGAGGTGTTTTATCAGTATCTTTGTCAGAATGGAGGTATTAAAAATCAAATCAAGATTTTTACAATATATTATGTGAGTTATAATTTTTAATCCGACCGTTGGATCGTTGTGATTTTTGGATATGTTATACATATATAAGTTGGGTATATGTTCACAAATTTTGAACCGTTAAAATGAACGTATGATTTGTTATAAATTTTAAGAGGTGACCGATTCTAAATTAGGTTTATAAATGATTTTGGTGGAAAATTCTAGAATTGAGTGGGCCCCACTTGTGGTTGGTGAAGAAATGTCTTGAATTTTATTTCAAATGTGGTGGGTGGCAATAGTAGTGTAAAGCCATCGGTGTAAGTCAAGTCTGTTTTATTCGTCTTAACATTTTCCTATAAATAGAGGCTAAGTTAGAATTAAAAATCACACCGTAAACATAAGTTTTCTCTTTTTCTCTATATTATTGAGCGTATTTTGTGAGTATTTAGATACTTTGAGAGTTACTTTCAAGATAAGTTTCATTCAAAGATCACTTCTAACCTTTCCTTCCAAATCTTGATTCTTTGAGGTAAGGGGATATTATTTTCTTCTTAAATGATATTATTTTCTTTAATATCATTATGCTGAGATATTGTTATGAATTTTATTGTAGAATTTCTACCTTTTTGTGTCGGGATTACTATTCACGTATACGACACTATTCACAAATACGGCACTATTCACTAAAAAATAAAATTTTCTCTTTTTCGTCCCAGATGTCTTTTATGGTTACTATCTTTGATTGTATCCATGTTTTGATCTTTATTTTTGAATTCTACTTCACACTTGGTTATTATGAAGTATTATTGAATTTGGATAAACCGAAATACGTATCCCTAATATTTGTCCTTCTTCTCACTGGATTCATTCTCTAAAATGTTTTTCATCATCCTCAGTCCTTAATGGTGATACTTGATGAATATCTTTGGCCTGTAGTGCAAAGATGAATGATTACCTGATGAATATCTTTGGCCCGTAGTGCAAAGATGAACAGGTGTTGAGATGAACATGACCAACTGGTGATACAAATGAATATCTTTGGCCCGTAGTGCAAAGATGAATATTTGATGCAAGATGTATATTGATTGATATTACAGGGATAAAATATTGATGATGGACTTTTAAATTCATAGATGATAGTAGATTTCATTCTCTACTTAACTCTTCTAATGAATTGTTGTTTCCGCTGCAGTTGTTGATCTAAAACTTGTTGTCTATTGTATTCTATCAGATTTTTCCCTGTTGAAGGCCAATGATAATTTGTTGTATATTATCTTAGTCATAATATTCTTTATTGGGCTAGTTGAGCTCACCCTTTTCTTTTTTGTTCCATTTTTCTTCTCAGGAGGTGAGAATTTAGCAGGGACTAGCCGGGGTATGGAGTGATGATTCAGGATTGCTGTTTTAGTAGTCCTCACTATTTTGTAGAATAGTGCATCAATCATTGTAATGAGAACTTTATTTGGGTATGGATATTGTCTAGAAGACAATATTGTATTTAAACTCACAGTATGTGTTGTCGTATTTTGCACGACAATTATAATTATGAAGTTGTAGTTTTCTTTCTGTACCATGTATTTGGCGACTCAAAATAGGTGTTGTATACCTATTTTGGGGGCGTCACACTATGCAAATACTATGCATAATAAAATATAATATATTATAATTATTGTATAATAAAACAAATAAATTTATAAAAGTATTCTGTTTTATATAAAAAGATTTTACTATTAGCCTAATAAAACGAATAACTTTATAAAAGTATTCTGTTTTATATAAAAAAGTTTTTTTGTTTTATTACATTAATAATATTAATAAAATAAAACTTCATCATCATTATTATTCACACTATTAATCGACCAGGTCGTTCCCAGGAAAGAGGAGGCTTTCCAATAAGGATTTCTCCCTATTGGTGCGCAATTAGGTGACCAAACCTCTCCTTGGCAGAACTTCTAGACATCGTTAATAATGCAAATAATAATATTAATAACTCTGTCATCTCAATTATTGATTTAATAATGTGACGCCCCCAAAATTAGGTATACGTCACCCATCTTGGGTCGCCACTTACATGGTACATAAATTCAAATACAAACTTAATTATACATCCGTGTAACACATACGACAATACATAAACCGAGAGTTCTAATAGGAATATTGTCATTTAGACAATATCCATACTCAAGTCCTCATTACAATTATTATCACACTATTTCACGAATAGTGAGGACTACTAATGCTATCTTCTTGGGACCATCACTCATTTCCCCAACTCGTCCCAAATATATTCTCATTTCAAGAGAAACAAGTGAAAGAAAGGGTGAGCTCAACTAGCCCAATGAAGAAATATTATGACTAAGATAATGCGAATAAATTATCAATAGTCTTCAACAATGTTAAACGATAAAATACAATAGACAACCAATTTAATCTAGCAATGAATATGCAATCCATTAAAAGAGTCAAGTAGAAAATAAAGTCTACTATCTTTTAGGTTTTAAAAGATTTTCATCAATTTTATCACTAAGACTCAGGTTTAATGAATAAACCACAATATCTAATCATCCTGCATTACTGGTCAAAGATTTTCATCAAATTATCAATGGTCATGACTATACCAAATCACCCCCGGTCATAATCATACCAAAACTATCAATCAACGCATTCACAGCCCATTTGAGGACTTTTGTCACATCATTTATATCGAAGCCATGATTATACTTAGAATGATCCTCGGTCATAATCATACTAAGTTCATCTATGCACGTAAGCCAAAGATAACATAATATAACATGAGGATGATGACAATGACATAATAATTCAATAAAACAAGTTCAAGAATTATTTAATCCAGAATTATTAACGTCCAAATTGTCAACACGATCTTGTTTTGTAGAGTAAAATTCAAGAATAATCGGAAGAATATTTCCATGAAAAGATCTTTGGATGAAACGCAAATATCAAAGATATTCTACTAATTTCATGGAGTATAGAAGTCAAAGTTTTAACCAATTTGGGTATAATAAAGAATGGAATAACAAAAGAAATCACCACGCATGCGAGTGCTTGATGTATGCGAGTTATTCCAATAGAATAATAATAACGGAACCGGTCGGTGAAATTCACAATCAAGCGATGATCCAACGTAATAATAAATGCTGAATAATAAACAATGGAACCAGTCCGGTGTAAAACACACGAGATGTGATATTCCAACGTAATAATAAATGCGGAATAATAAACAATGGAACCAGTCCTAAAACACACAGCAGGGATATTCCAAAAATAATAAAGAATGGAATAACGAAAGAAGATCACCAATATATAGGGATTCCAGCAGATACGTAAGTTATTCCAATGTAATAAATAAGAATGGAATAATATAAGGATTTCACCAAGTATAGGGTATCTGGCGTATATGAGGTTATGTATAGGGTATGCCACTTTTACGAAGTTATTCAAATGTAATAATAATGAATGGAATAACGAAGTTCTCTTCATGAATAAGAAGAATAACAACACCCTTACAGGTACAACAAATAATATCCCTTACCTTAGAAGAACTTTGAATATTGGAAAAGTGAAGTAGCGAGAATACTTTTCTTTTACTCTCTATAGTTTTTCTCTCTAGAGTTTCAATGAATTCAGTAAGAAAATAATGAAGGAATGAGCTTCTATTTATAGGAAAATAGAATGCATAGTAATTAATCCATGAGCGGTCCAGATTGATTTACTTTAATCGACGGTCCATATTTAAAGCAAAATCTTTTAAATAAAATATAATATATTCTATTTATATAAAAACATTTTACTATGCAAACACTATGCAACACTATGCAAAACACTATGCATAATAAAATATAATATATTCTATTTATAGAATAACTTTAATAAAGTATTCATTTTATATAAAAGATGTTTCGCTTTTATTACGTTAATAATACGAATAAAACAAAACGTCATTATCGCTATAATAATTCATATTATTAATCGGCAATAATGGAATCAAACCGAGTGACTTCTCACATAAGCATCGATAATCAATACCGGTAATACTACTTATGCAACCACACGTATTCACATCAGTACTTTACTACCGAAGTAGTTCAACAAGATCCACTGTAAAACTTCCGCCGTTATTTCAATAAAATATTTTTGTCGTTTTCTCAATCCGATGATAATTACATTGTGAGGTCCACTTAATGATTGAGTAGTTGTCTGCGAATATTCCTCGCTAAACCTAATATTCCCCAACCAATCGAATATAATATAACCACTTGCATACTTTTGCAAAATTTATAAATACTACCCACAACTATAATATTACTCTCAAATTCACACCATAATATTAAAAATTATTTCGACAAAATTTAAATCTTTATTGATAAAATCTGGGGTCTCACAATCTCCCTCCTTATGGAATTTTGCCCTCGAAATTAGAATGCGTGCACTGTATGATAAAGAGGTGAGGATACCTTGAATACCTTTATCGTTGAAAACATTAAATTCATCTTTGCAATCCAAACCGAAGATATTCATTAACAATTCATCTTTGCACTACAGCCAAAGATATACAATCAGAAACCAATAATCTTTGACGCAGCGACTTAATAGTATCACGACCACGAAATTATCTATGCACCATTGGCTAAGGATATTCGTGTTTTCAATTACTGATCATGATTATCTAGAATAATCATTAGTCATAATCATACCAAGTCTATCAATGCTACTACTGACGAAGATGACTTTTACCACATCCATGAATTAATATTTAATTCTTGAGACTCACTTCAATAATTAATCCATATCATCGAATCATCCCCACTCACTACAAAAGCCAAGGATATTCATTAGTATCACGACCACGAATTATCCATGCACTACTGACCAAAGATAATCGTGTATTCATTAGTATCACGACCACAAATTATCCATGCACTACTGACCAAAGATAATCGTGTATTCATTAGTATCACGACCACAAATTATCCATGCACTACGGCCAAAGATAATCGTGTATTCATTAGTATCACGACCACAAATTATCCATGCACTACGGCCAAAGATAATCGTGTATTCATTAGTATCACGACCACAAATTATCCCTGCACTACGGCCAAAGATAATCGTGTATTCATTAGTATCACGACCACAAATTATCCATGCACTACTACGAAAGATAATCGTGTATTCATTAGTATCACGACCACAAATTATCCATGCACTACTGCCACGAAAGATAATCGTGTTTTCATTAGTATCACGACCACAAATTATCCATGCACTACTACCAAAGATAATCGTGTATTCATTAGTATCACGACCACAAATTATCCATGCACTACTACCAAAGATAATCGTGTGTTTTCAATTACGGTTATGATTATACCGAACAATCCTCTCAATCATAATCATACCAAGTCCATCTATACACTACGTGCCACATGATGACTTTCAACATAATGAGGATAATGATATAAAGAATCAATCAAATGAGATAAAGGATAAATATTAAACATTTATAATATAATTTATCCGAGATTCAAGAATATCCCCATGTTATCAATCACTTAATAATCTCATAATCTAATATCATTAATATTATAATAATATTTTAATCACTTCATAAATTTATAAACAATTTATCTCAATTGTTTACGCTTTACCATATAATGCATTTAATCATTCAAAATGCCATACTCATAAGATATCATCACCAATTATCAAATTCCTCATCAAAAAAATATGCATATACTCTATATAGGATTCTCAGCCATGAAATCCTATTTTCAACTTTGTTACTTCACATAACATATTTAACTCAAGTATATGTTAAGTAATTAAACTATTTTCATGAAAATACCAAATCAGTCCCAAAAATATTTCTTTTCTGGGATTTAGCATAATATAGTCCCATAATGAAAATATATTTTTCTCGGAATTTTTAAAATTCATTTACTATTTTTCAAAAATCAATTTCTAATTAATTCCTTAAGAATTTAGCTACCTCAAGTTTAACTCCAAAAATTCCCAAATCTTGACAGGACTTTACACATATTAATGTGAGCCTCCATTTTAAATTTCATGGTCATCGGAGTTATAGAACTCCGGTTATAGCGTTTTTCGTCGGAAAAATCCAAATATTGAAATAGTCATAACTTGCTCATTTTAAGTCAAAATGAGCTCATTTTTGGACAGGAGGTACTTTATACCATATACATTCATGTCCCAAAAGGCCAGAATTTTTTTCATAATTTAAGTGGCCGAAACAGCCCCTCTAAAATCATGGCAGCAGCTTTTTCGGTTTTTGCAGCTTTGCACTCCTTTGCTAAAATCTGTCCACACAAAAATCTACAACACCTTTTCCAGTAATTCCACTTGGATTAGTTAGGTAACTCATAGATCTAACTCTAGGACTTGACCACACTCAAAAATTCAAAATATAATAGGAGATATGGTCAATTGAATTTCATGTTACGTTTTTCACCAAAATCTGATTTTCAACTCTTTGTGATTTCTAAGAAACTTTCATGTTTTCACATACTAACCAACATAACTCATCATAACACTTACTAATACCACGTATACCCATAATTTTCATTAGTCCAATGCTTTTATTATGACTTTCATCATAAACCACGTAAACTGCTCATTTTAGTTGAAGAAATATTTGAGGGTTTAAGAAATGGGTTTTGTCTTTGGGGTCAATACAAAATTCGATTTCACGCTCTAGGGTAGGCTAGAAAGTCTTCAAGAATACGTCAAGAAATTTATTAATAATAAAATATCATTCAAAACTGTGACTCTCATCCAAGACTTGGATAATACGTCACATTGATACCAACCGTGACTTCTATCCTTAACCTAGATAGCACCTCACAATGATACCTATAAACTTGCCATCTTCATTCACGATGTCGCCTACAGAAAAATCCGGCTTTGCATTCCACACAAGGAAGTCAACAACGAAAGGTTCGGGCTCTTTACTTATGGCTTGATATGACAATAATTGACTTTAGTAGTTTGGTTACTTGAATTAGCATAACAAAGTTGGTTATGAATATAAAAGCTAACAACCTTACGAAAAGCATGATGAGTAGTTAACCAATTGATTCCTAAAATCACATCAAAGGCAAGTATTTTCAAAAAGATAAGATCGACAGGTAACGTGAAAGTGTTTATTTGAATCAAACAAGATTTAAAAATAGTAGCGGTAACGAAGGCTCCTACTAACGAAGTTTCAACCAATAAGTCAAAGTCTAACTTCTCCGGAGTCAAATTTAAACGTTGAACGCAAGCAAGAGAGATAAAATAATGGGTAGAACCGGTATCTTATAAGGTATAGACTTCGTAATTTATAATTAACTAACCCATGCTAACTTCGTTCGGTTTACTCGCTTTTTGAGAAGTCATGAAAAATGCACTTCCTAAAACCAACGACTTTGTTTTGTCCATATCCACCTTTGGTGCCACCGTCCCAGCTAGACTTGACTTTGGTGCACAACAAAATTGAGCTAAATAACATTCTCTTCTTGCAATTTCCACTTCTATTATCTTTGCCATGATTACCAATCGAAGTGGTTACCATTCTTAGCATGATAATTTCCCCGATGATGGTTATCATTGTTAAATAATGTTGCCACCAAATATGATTATTATCGTATTGTTGGTTGTTACCTTTTGTTTGAAATTTGAATCAACACTCTCATGTGCTTCATTGCTTATCTCAAAGATTTTCAGATGTCATTCTCAAACACCGCACACAAAACAAGGGTTAATTAACATATCACATATTATCCCTATACTTCGACCGACCAATTAAATACCAAATAAATTTAGGTAGGTCATACTAGCTGAAAAATTCCCCGTCTCTCCTCCTAGTTCTTATCTCACATCTC
Source organism: Panax quinquefolius (assembly GCA_020205615.1). Lineage (NCBI taxonomy): Eukaryota > Viridiplantae > Streptophyta > Magnoliopsida > Apiales > Araliaceae > Panax > Panax quinquefolius. Next base: position 126,829,757 of record CM035161.1, on the reverse strand, counting down.
ACCAGGGATCATATCCTAAGCTCGATACAAACCGTGGCGCCCCCCCAAAATTAGGTATACGTCACCCATCTTGGGTCGCCACTTACATGGTACATAAATTCAAATACAAACTTAATTATACATCCGTCGCAGTAACATACGACAATACATAAACCGAGAGTTCTAATAGGAATATTGTCATTTAGACAATATCCATACTCAAGAGTCCTCATTACAATTATTATCACACTATTTCACGAATAGTGAGGAACTACTAATGCTATCTTCGGACCATCACTCATTTCTCCAACTCGTCCCAAATTATATTCTCATTTCACAAGAGAACGATGAAAGAAAAGGGTGAGCTCAACTAGCCCAAGAAGAAATATTATGACTAAGATAATGCGAATAAATTATCAATAGTCTTCAACAATGTTAAACCGATAAAATACAATAGATAGAACCGGTTTAAGCTATAATGAATATCTGATCCATTAAAAGAGTCAAGTAGAAAATAAAGTCTACTATCTTTTAGGTTTTAAAAGATTTTCATCAATTTTTATCACTAAGACTCAGGTTTAATGAATAAACCACAATATCTAATCATCCTCGTACTACCGGCCAAAGATTTTTATCAAATTATCAATGGTCATGACTATACCAAATCACCCCGGTCATAATCATACCAAAAACTATCAATCAACGCATTCACGAATAACCATCGGGACTTTTGTCACATCATTTATATCAAGCCGTGATTATACCGAATGATCCCCATCATAATCATAATCATACTAAGTTCATCTATGCACGTAAGCGAAAGATAACATAATATAACATGAGGATGATGATGATGACATAATAATTCAATAAAACAAGTTCAAAATTATTTAATCCAGAATTATTAACGTCCAAATTGTCAACATGATCTTTGTTTTGTAGAGTAAAATTCAAGAATAATCGGAAGAATATTTCCATGAAAAGATCTTTGGATGAAACGCAAATATCAAAGATATTCTACTAATTTCATGGAGTATAAAGTCAAAGTTTTAACCAACCGGGTATAATAAAGAATGGAATAACAAAAGAAATCACCATGCATGCGGTATTGCGATGATGAGTTATTCCAATAGAATAATAATAACGGAACCAGTCGGTGAAATTCACAATCGAAGCGTGATGATCCAATGTAATAATAAATCTTTGAATAATAAACAATGGAACCGAGTCCTGTAAAACACACGACATGGATATTCCAAATGTAATAATAAATGCGGAATAATAAACAATGGAACCAGTCCTGTAAAACACACGCATGATATTCCAATGAATAATAAAGAATGGAATAACGAAAAGAAGATCACCAAGTATAGGGGATTCGCAGATACTGAGTTATTCCAATGAATAAATAAGAATGGAATAATATAAGGATTTCACCAAGTATAGGGTATCTGCGTGATATCAAAGTTATGTATAGGGTATGCCACTTTTACAAAGTTATTCCAACGTAATAATAATGAATGGAATAATGAAGTTCTCTTCATGAATAAGAAAGAATAACACCCTTTACAGATACAACAAATAATATCCCTTACCTAAAAGAACCGAATATTGGAAAAGTGAAGTAGCGAATATACTTTTCTTCTTTCTCTCTATAGTTTTTTCTCTCTAGAGTTTCAATGAATTCGTAAGAAAATAATGAAGGAATGAGCTTTCTATTTATAGGAAAATAGAATGCATAGTAATTAATTCATGAATCATCCGATTGATTTACTTTAATCTGACGGTCCATATTTAAAGCAAAATCTTTTAAATAAAATATAATATATTCTATTTATATAAAAATATTTTACTATCAAAACACTACGCAACACTATCGCAAAAAACATCATGAACACTATCGTAATAAAATATAATATATTACATTTATAGAATAACTTTAATAAAGTATTCTCATTTTATATATAAAGATGTTTCATTTTATTACGTTAATAATACTGAATAAAACAAAACGTCATTATCGCTATAATAATTCATATTATTAATCGACAATAATGGAATCAAACCGAAGTGACTTCACATAAGCATCGATAATCAATCTGCGTGTCTTTCTTGTGCAACCACACGTATTCTTGTCTTTTACTACTGAAGTAGTTCAACAAGATCCACTTAAAACTTCCATTTATTATTTCAATAAAATATTTTTGTCGTTTTCTCGATCCGACAATAATAATTATGTTGTGAGGTCCACTGATGATTGAGAGTTATCAGACGAATATTCCCGCTAAACCGAATATTCCCCGACCAATCGAATATAATATAACCACTTTGCATACTTTTGTAAAAATTTATAAATCTACCCACAACTATAATATTATCTCAAATTCACACCATAATATTAAAAATTATTTCGACAAAATTTAAATCTTTATTGATAAAATCTGGGGTCTCACAAAATAATATATAAAATATCGACAATAATTGAATAAAACCGAATGACTTCTCACGTAAGCATCAATAATCAATCTGGTAATGCTACTTATGTAACCACAGCGTATTCATGTACTTTTAACACTTTGGGTGTTTCAACAGATTAACGGTAAAACTTCCGCCATTATTTTCATAAAATATTTTTTGTCATTTTCTTAATCCGGAATAATTCCGTTGTGGGGTCCACCAATGATTGTGTTAAATCGTCTAATATTTCCTCGTTAAAACGAATATTCTCCAACCAATCGAATATTATATAACAACTTGCGTACTTTATAAAATTTATAAATATTACCCACAACTATAACATTATATCAAATTCATTCAAAAATGATAATTATAAAAAATTCATCTTTATTCATAAAAGTTGGGGTCTTACACAAGAGGTGGTTGTTGACAATTACTGCACTTTCACTTCTATTGTTGATACATTGCTTTCTATTCGCGAGCAAGTTTTTTCTATTGAAAAATATCTGAGATCAGAGTACTCAAAATATTTTGATTTTTTTGTTTTCACTTTCAAGTTTTTTATTATTTTTGTCACATAAGTAATTTTTATTTTTTTTTAAATTTATTTTCTAGAGCCACGTAGATAAAAAAAAATTAACGACTATTTAATTTTTTTTAACGAAATGACTCAATTTCAAAATAATAATTAGTTTACTGGAGTAATTTAAAAAATTAAAAGTTCAATGTTGTAATCAATAAAACGTGCCAACTGCAGTGGGTAATTCAACAGTTTTACCGATAAAAAATTAACGTTCGTTAAATTTTTTTAACGAAATGACTCAATTTCAAAATAATAAGTAGTTTAAAAAATTAAAAGTTCAATATTGTAATCAATAAAACGTGTCAACTATAGTGGGTAATTCATTAGTTTTGTCAAATATAATTTTATAATCTCTACTTAGATTAAGAAGGTGTTTGATAAAAACTGAATGAATCTTAATCTGAATTTGAATATGAATGAAAAAAATTATTTGATAATTGACATGTCTGAAACATTTGAATAATATATTTTTTTTATTAATTTACTAGTCTGAAAAATTCAAAATTATTATAAATTTATTTAATATTACCTAATATAATAGTTAATATTGTTAAAAAAAATTCATTCAGCCAAAAACATAAGATTTAGCCATTCAGTCCAAATCGTCTAAATGACTGACCGATTCAGCCATTCAGACGATTTTTATTCAAAATAGACACATTGAATGACTGAATCGATCAACCATTCAATCATTCAGTGCTAATCAAACAGACCCTTATATTGAATTTGTCTAATTGTACTTGACTTCGACGCGACGCTGATGCGACTCGACTCGATTCATATTTTTTAATAGAAATACTTAAGAATATTTGAGACATACACAAATCAAAATTAAATTATTTACATTATAATATAATATAGATAAAATTAACCCAACCAATTATTTAGAATAGTTTATAGTTGAACTCTTTATATTAAATCTCGATCAGTGTAAAAAAAATAATGCGATGGTAATGTGGTAAAATAGTGAAGGCATTGAAATGGGGTTTACGTACTAGTGGGGCGCGTGAACGGTTGATCATCGGTTTTCATGCAAATGAGTGGTGTTGCTCTGCTCTAGGAGAGGCCAGTCACGTGCGTTCAATGCATTGTTTGGATTCTTGTATATTAATTATTACACGGAGGAGTGAAGTGTACCAAAAACACCACCTCGTCTCTATCTGATTCTGACTTCCCATGTGTTGTAATGCTATTCCCCAAAATACCCCTAATCTTGTGGTTTAATATCGGATATGATACTGGTTCACAAAAACGGCTACTACTCAAAGTGGGCTCAGGAGGAGGAGGAGGAGGTCCCATAGAGACAATGAGATGCCATCTCATTCACAACCAAAACAAAATGTCTTTAATACTTCTCCTCATCTTTTTTAATTGTACAAAATGTCTTTAAGATATTCCTTCATCCTAGTATAATTGTACAACATATTTTTTTTGAAATTAATATTTTTGTAATACTTTCGATATTTTCGTACGTATGACCCATTTATGCCACACATACAAAAATATTAAAAAATAACGTGAAAGTATCGGTTCCATTTTTTAACTGGGGCATAGCATAATAGGATAGCATCCTCCCCTCTTGCCTGCTAGACCCAATGGAATGGAAAGGGGTGATTCAAGGCCTTTCGCCATGAGCTATGTCCGCATCTAAAGTCTTCGCTGGAGCAGCTATTTGAACTACTTATTTCTGTATTAATATACAATGACTCAAGAGAATCCTTCTAGGCTTCACTAGGTTAACTCCTATTTGTGGACGAGAAAATGAAATTCTTCCAATCTTTCAGTTAAACTTTAATCGGTGCTCTCATTTCTTGCCTGCTGCAACATACAAAAACAGTTAGCAACGTTATCAGCGAGAACCTGCACTACGCCTCTCCTACCTTAAAGAAGACAATCATCTGCGCCAGTCAGAAGAATTTAATTGCATCCTTCACTTCTAATGTAGCATCTACCGCCTTCACAAACATCGTACCTCGAGGACAAGTAACCAAAAAATGAATGAAGTCCCCCATAATAATATAGGGATCCGGTTAACATGAAGTGAACTTCATGATAAGTTCACTTCATGCTCAATACAGTGCTGACACACAAGTGAGAGATTGATATCTCCGCCTGCGTGTCAACACTGTATTGATCATAAAGTGAATTTACCATAAAATTCACTTCATGCTAACCACTCCCATAATATAGATATTCTAGTTTGGTGGCATACATATACAAAGGTGTGTGTAAATTAAAAAGTGTAAAATAAATTAGTAGATAAGGGAAATAATAATAACATATATATATATATATATATAATACATCAAAAAATACAATTCAAATACATCAAACCTGTTTTATATTAAAAATATATAAGTAGGATTCACTAATTTTTTTAATTTTTAATGTACTTAGGTGAGTTTCGTTATGGGTAAATGAGGAACTTAGTTTTACTTTATTCTATACTTTTATTTATTTTTACATTGTGTAAAAAAATATATTTAAGATATCTTTTCTGGGGTGAAGATAAAAGAGGACTTAAATGCATTAAAATAGTATGTATATATTATTTTATTCTCAAAACTATTTACTATTTTCATTCTAGATCTTGGGTGTGGGTGTGGGTGTTGGTGTGGGTGTGGGTGTGGGTGTGGGTGTGAGAGGAACTAAAATTAAGAGTACCAAAGTAAACTTGCCTCTCTTTTTTCATGTAGCATCTTAATTAATTTTGAGAAAGGGGGCATGAGAGGAATTAAAAGAATACCTAAGGAAATTTAGCTTTTTTTCATGTAGTCTTAATTAATTTTTCTCAAAAGTACTTAAAGGAAAATTCACTAATTTAAAGAAATAAAATAAAAAATATTTAAAAAGATATATATATAAAAGGCGTGCTTAAAATATTTTCTAGGAGACGAATTTATGATGTATGTATTCTTAGAGAATTGATTTTTCATTTTACTGTTGGACCATTTTATATATAAAGTACTACATACATTACACGATATAATTATGCAATGGATGCCTTGAATAGGATTTCCAATATTGAAATATCATTTATGCACATTTTTTTTAAGAAATAAAATTTTAAACAATCTAAAGAATTTAAATATATTGATGGTGTATTTGATATAAATTAGCTACTCTAAGTGTATAGGAAACTGATATTTTTATATGTTAAAATGATATTTCTACATGAGTCTCTCACATGGAGGTAAAATTATAAAATGAACAAACAGTTCGGGCTCAATTCGTACCCGCTCGACAAAAAATTTGATTTGATTCGAGCTCGACTCGAAATATAAATGAGTCAAATATGAGCAAATTTTAAAGTTCGATAATTTACTCGAAAAATACTCAAATTATAATTTTCTATTGATACTCAGATCATATTCGTTCGAAAAATTCAAACTGCTCGGGCTCGATTCGAGATCGTGCTCAACTCGATAGTTAAACGGGCTTCAATCAAACTTTATTTTATACTTGATAAATTTTATGAACTGAGTAACTCAATACTCGACTCAATTCGATTCATTTATACTCTTTATATGAATATGAGATCCACTCACTCTTTATATTAGAGAAATTATATAAAAATATCAATTATATGTCTATATAATACCGTATTCTAGCCGTTGTGAAGCCAATATGATCTGCCCATGTTCAATTTCTTAGTTGCACAATCTTTACTAATATTTCATCAACTAATAATACCTTCTGGTTCATGCTGCAAATAATTGTTGAGACTTAGTGGAATGGGAAGGTCGATTTTGTCCTTGGTTATATGAGTTTAATTTTGGTGTCATATTCATCTTCTCATCTTAGTTCTATTTATTGCTTATATCTAATTCTTACAATTTATTTTTAATTAATTTTGTAACCGAATAAGATAGATCCGGTTAATATGAAGTTATTTTTTTAATAAGTTAGTCAATTGGTCAATAAAATATCTTAACACGCGTCTGACCTCGTCATGTGTCGATATTATATCGATCAATCGATTAACTTACCTACCGAAAATAAACTTCATACTAACCACTTCCGAATAAGTTGATATGATATGATAGCAGTTGAAACTAATATAATATGATACTATCTCGTTCCTAAAAGATTGTCGTTTAAGGTTTTTATATATAGATTAAGAAAATTATTTAATACTATCATTTAATAATTAAAATTTGTTTGAAATTCCATCACTACCCCTGAGAAGTTGAAAACTATTAATACAAATGATAGAATTTCTTGGGACAATAAGAAAATGTAAGGGTGATATAGAAAAGTAAATAATTTATTTTTTAAAAAAGTTGTAAACGACAAATAAATTAGAATAATTTTTCTTTCTAAAATGACAATCTTTTAGAAACGGAGGGAGTATAATTTAATAGCAAATAAAACTGAATATGAAACGCTAAATTTAAATTCCCTATAGATTCTTATGTTTGAGATGATCAATTCAAAGATAACAAAACACGGACAAAGTTATCATGATATTAATTTCAAGATAAGTTGGTTAATTGACTAATACAGTACTGACACGCAGAGAGATTGATCACCTCCTGACCTACGTGTCGATAATGTATTAGTTAATTGACAAAAATTGACTTCATTTTAACCACTTCCACAAAACACGTCACTAAAGGCATGTTCGGATATTGATGTTTATAACGTTGACAACGATAATATTTACTGTGTTTAATAATGTTAGTTATTAAATTAAAAACTGTGACGCCCCCAAAAATGGGTATATATCACCCATCTTGAGTCGCCAAATACATGGTACAAAAATACAAATATAACTTAATAATACAACTGTCGTATAAAATATGACAAAACATAAACTGAGAGTTTTAATAAGAATATTGTCATCTAGACAATATCCACACTCAATGGAGTTCTCATTACATTTATTGTCACAATATTTAACAGAATAGTGAGGACTACTAATGTTATCATCTGGACCGTCACTCCATTTTTTGACTCGTTCCAACTATATTCTCATTTCCTGAAGAGAACAGTGAAAGAAAGGGTGAGCTCAACTAGTCCAATAAAAAATATTATGACTAAGATAATACAGAATAAATTATCATTAGCCTTCAACAATGTTAAACTGATAAAATACAAAAGACATCAAGTTTAACTGCAGCGGAACAAGCAATCCATTAAAAGAGTCAAGTAGAGAATAAAATCTACTATCTTCTATGATTTAAAAAGGTTTTCATCAACTTAATCATTGAGACTCGACAATAAATAAATCACATCATCGAATCATCCCTCGCACTACTGGGCGAAGGATATTCATTAAATCATCATATGGTCATGACTATATTGAATAATCCAGTCATAATTATACCAAAAAGCGTCCATCATGCACTACACGAGCCATCGAGGATTTTTACCACATCATCCGTCACATTACGATTACGACTATACCGAATAATCTCTTACGTAATCACACCAAGTCCATTTATGCACGTAAGCCAAAGATGACTTTTATCACAATATAAACATGAGAATGATGACAATGATATAAGCATTAATCAAACGAAAACAAGAATAAATATTAAAAACTTTAAATTTATCCAAATATTATCAATCACTTAATAGACTCATAATCTAATATTATTAATATATAACAATATTTTAATCACTTTCTTAAACTTATAAACAATTTATTTCAATTGTTTATACTTTTACCAAATAATGCATTTAATCATTCAAAATGCCATACTCATAAGATTTCATCACCAATGATCAAATCCATTATCAAAAATCAAGATATACCCTATATAAGATTTCCAAGCCATAAAATCTTATTTACTAATTTCACATTTCACATAACATATTTAACTTCGTATGTTTTAGTAATTAAACCATTTTCATGAAAAATTACCAAATCAACTTGTTATTTTTCTATCCTTTGCCCAAACATATATACATATATTTCATACACAACAAGTATTTTTTAAAAAATTTCAACTCCCTTAAGTATTTTTCAAAAATTAATTTTTAATTAATTCCTTAAGAAATTAGCTACCTCAAGTTTAACTTCAGAAATTCTCAAATCTTGGCAGGATCTTACACATGTTAACGTGAGCTTCCAGTTTAAATTTTATGGTCATGAGAGTTATAGAACTCCCGGTATATAGCGTTTTAAATCGAAAAAACCTAAATATTGAAATAGTCATAACTTGCTCATTTTAAGTCGGAATGAGCTCATTTTTGGACAGGAGGTACTTTATACCATATATTTTCATTTTCCAAAAGGACGAAATTTTTCTCACAAACTAAGTGGCCGAAAATGCCCTTTTAAATTTCTGGACAGTAGTCTTTTTGGTACTTTGCAGTTTTTGACTCCTTTGCTAAAATCAGTCAACACCTTTTCCAGTGATTTCACTTGGATAAGTTAGAAAACTCATAGATCTAACTCTAGAATTTGACCACACTCAAAAACTCAAAATATAATAGGAGATATGTTCAATTGAATTTTATATTCCATTTTCACCAAAATTTGATTTTCAACCCTTTGTGATTTCTAAGAAACTTTCATGTTTTCACATAATAACCAACATAACTCATCATGACAATGACATAATAATTCAATAAAATAAGTTCAAGAATAAATTTTAAAGATTTATAAGTTAATTTATCCTGAACTCAATAATGTCCAAAGTGTCAACATGATTTTGCTTTGTGGAGAAAAATTCAAGAATGCTCAGAAGAATATTTCCACGAAAAGATACTGGATGAAGCGCAAATATCCAGGATATTCCACTAATTTCAAGGAATATAGAAGCCAAAGATTTAACCAACTGTGTATGTGACGCCCCCAAAATAGGTATACATCACCTATTCTAAGTCGCCAAATACATATTACAGAATATAAATACAATCTTAAATATACAACAAGAGCTGTGAGTTTTAATATAAATATTATCTTCTAGACAATATCCACTCTCAGAATAAGTCCTCATTACATTTATTATCACACTATTTTACGAGAATAGTGAGGACTACTAAGACATTATCTCGGGATCAGTCACTCCGCTTTCTGACTAGTCCATTTACGTTCTCATTTTACGAAGAGAACAAAGTGAAGGAAAGGGTGAACTCAACTAGCCCAAGAAGAAATATTATGACTAAGATAATGCGAGAATAAATTATCATTAGTCTTCAACAATGTTAAACCGATAAAATATAATAGACATCAAGTTTAATCTGCGTGAACAAACAATCCATTAAAAGAGTCAAGTAGAGAATAAAATCTACTATCTTTTATGCTTTAAAAAGTTTTATCACTTTTATTCTTTGAGACTCGAAATAATAAATAATCAACATCTTCAAATCATCCACCACTTTACGGGCCAAGATATTATTTAGTATCACGACCACGAATTATCCATGCACTACGGGCCAAAGATAATCGTGTTTTCATCAACCAGTCTGATTATGCCATAAAATAATTCATTTTGCTCCCTCGATCCAAGAGAATCCATAGCTTCATAATCATACCAAAAGTCCCATCAATACACTACTACAGACGAATGAGGATTTTTTCCACATCATTTGTAACATTACTACTGTCATGATTATACCAATAATCCTCGGTCATAATCATACCAAGTCCATCTATGCACTTCTGAGCCCACAGATGACTTTCAACAAAATATAAACATGAGGATGATGACAATGATATAAGAATTCAATAAAACAAGTTCAAGAATTAAATTATCCGAGGAACTAATAACGTCCAAATTGTCGACATGATACTTTCTTTGTAGAAAGTAAAATTCAAGAATAATATTCATGCACTAAAAATAATTTGAATGAGAAAAGAATCAATTTTAAATGCGTGAATAGTACTTTGGGAATAAGTACCTCGTGAATAGTACCCCTAAAGCATGAAAAGTACTCCAAATACCCAAGTGAATAATATTCGGGTTAATAGTAACCCGTGAATAGTAACTCGTGAATAGTATTTTGGTATGAAAAGTGCCCTGAATACCCGAGTGAATAATACTAGAGTGAATAGTAACCCATGAATAGTAACTCGTAATAGAAAATATCAAATAAAATGATATTTCATGACGAGTATAGAAGTCAAAACTTTAACTAACCGAGTATAATAAAGAATGGAATAACAAAAGAAATCACCGGGCGCGCAGTACTTGTGATGACAGAGTTATCCCAACGAATAATGAATAACGAAACCGAATCAGAGTAATACGCACTTTTGCAGGATATTCAATGAAATAATAAAGAATGGAATAACAACGAAATCACCATGCATGCGGTACTTGATGTATTGAGTTATTCCAACGAGAATAATAAATAACGGAATCGAGTTCTACGTAAAAGCACGACGGAGATATTCAACGAATAATAAAGAATGGAATAACAATGAAATCACCATGCATGCGGTTACTTCACATAGGCAGGTTATTCCAACGAATAATAAATAACGGAACCCAGTCCGTAAAAGCGCGCATGAGCGGGATATTCCAACGAGAATAATAAAGAGCGGAACCGGTCCGCGAAAAAGCATGCAGACGGATATTCAAATGAATAATAAAGAATGGAATAACAACAGAATTTCACCATGTATGCGGTACTTGCGATGACAGGTTATTCAATGAGAATAATAAATAATGGAATAACAAAAGAATTTCACCAAGTATAGGGTGAAGCTGCATATCTGAGTTATTCAACGAATAATAAAGAATGGAACAACAGAAGTTTTCTTCATGAATATGAAAAAATAATACCCTACCTCGAAAAGAAGGCTGATCTTTGGAATAGTGAGGGAGCAGATTTCTCTTCTTCTTTTTCTCTATAGATTTCTCTCTATAATAATGGCTCTAAAGCTTTAGTGAATTGGTGAGAAATGAAGGAAGAATGAGCTTCTATTTATATGAAAATATAGTTTCGATAATTACACGTTTTGGGGCTCAAAAAATTACAATACAATACCTCCAACTTTTCTTTTATTTTTAATTTAGTCCTGCAAGTATTATCAATCTTGCACCAACTCCCCTAATAATAAATCATGTGTACCAATAGTAAAATCATGTGACTCAATAGTAAATCATGTGACTCAATAGTTCTAAACATGTGAAAAAATTAATTACAATATAGTACCTCCATCTATACCTCCATCTTTAACTTAGTCATGCAAGTATTATCAATCTTGCACCAACTCCCCTAATAATAAATGAATGTGACTCAATAGTACACACATGTGAACAAATAGTTATATAAGCATGTGAATAAGTAGCAATTAATTGCTCATTTATCTGATAAATTACCCGATTTATCAATATAACCCCCAAACATCAATTATCATCGGAATAGATGTTAATTTCAACTAACACCAATAATCCCAACACAATGAAACAATCAGATTCATCTTTAATCAACAGGAACTTATTCATCATTAATATTATAACTCACAATATTTAACAACCAGGTCGTTCCCGGAAAAAAGGGGCTTTCCAATAAGTTTCTCCTATCATGGCGCAATTAGGTGACCAAACCTCTCATTGACAGAACTTCTAGACATTGTAAATATTGCAATTTAATAATATGAATAACTTTGTGTTAGGTTTGTAATATTCAAGAATGCAATCAAATTGCATAAATAAGCGGAAACGTGTAAAAATCAGAGTTTAAATTTTTTACAAACCATATACCCGGATCACCCTTTATGCCTGATTATTAATTAAGCGAAAAAGATGAATAAGAAACATACCCTTGAAGATCCGAGCTTCCTCGGTACAAGTTCACCTCCAATCCTTTTCGCGTTGACTTGAATCCACCGGTTTTGGTTCCTTCCTTTGATCAACGTTAGCCACCCAAATGTTTGGCCTCTGAGGTGATCCACGAGGAAGAAGAAAGATTCGAAGATGGGTGGTTGGCTAAACCCTAGTTTTTCTATCTCTATATAGAAAGGAGCGTCTTTCTCAACAATTGGAATAACGATATCCGATATCCGATATAAGATTCCTCTTATAAAGATATCAAGTAACCCTATTAAAATAAGGTATTTTAATTAAACTCTTTTAATTAAATGGACTCCTAATCTTATTAGGGATAATTAATTAAACTCCTTTAATTAATTTTTCCTCTAATCTATTAGGAATAAATGAGAGTACTTATATTAAATTAATTCCTAAACTCTTTTAGAAATTAAAATAATAATAATTGTAATAATATTAATAAGACTCCTCTTATTAATTTATATTTAATATTTCTAAAATATTAAATAATAAATATTAAGCTATTTAATTTATTCTATCACCATAGATTAAATTAAATATACTTAACATATTATTACGATTATGCCATTAACTTCTTAAATAATTATTCTTCCTTTTATGGTGTGACCCTTTAGGTTCTCCATATTAAACCTATTGTGAATAAATCAATTAGAACAATTCTAATCTTATTTAAATAAATAAATTAAACAATTAATTTATTTAAATAAATAATATTTATTCTACTGATAGGGATAAGCCTCCTAGCGATCAATCTTTCCGGATAATATAGATTTCAACATTAATCATTAAAGAACCTTTGAGTAAATAGTTCTGCACAATTCAATCCTTCCACCATACGATGTCCCAATTAAATATAAGACATGGAATTCTTTGTCAAGTCTTATTTTATTTAATTATATGTATTTCGACTTTTAAATGCATGACTCCAAATAATGCAAATTAGAAACTCCTTTCTAATTTCATTCTCGCTTAACCAAGTACTTCTTTGGGTTGTCATTTATCGAATCACATAGACATTTCTCTTCTTTTAATAAAGTGGTAGATTCTTTATTGATCATACATTATCTCCATGCATAACTTATTATACCCAAGCATACCCTTTGATATACCCTAAGGGTGTTAAGGAATAAGTCAAAGTATAACTCATCATACACAAGATACTATGATGATCTCAAGTCCAAGGATCACTTGTATTACTATCACTTCTGAGAATTCTGATCACAGACGAACAGTAAAACTCCATTAGGTATTCCTTAGCGAGCCACGTTCAGGTGAACTTATTCTCTAATAAGCACCTACATACTTGCTTTAGTGTCTCCACACAAATGATCGTGAGATCAATCATCCTCATCCAATGAAAGCAAGACGGCGTATGTACCAATCTATCCGGATTCACTAATCCCCAATTTAGTAATCCAATGATTGGGAACTATTTTAGTTTTAAGCTTTCTAAGAATTTAGATCTCATTAGAATGATCATCATTATTATTCTAAAAGCATTGCTTAAAAACTATGGGTTTATCACATATTATAAAACAAAGATCATGTAGATAATTAAAAGCCTTTAATAAATTAATATTTTTTATTAATAAATGAATAAGATTGTTACAAAGTATATGCTTTATCATCAAACATGATTGGCTTGTGTGCATACTACTTTCACTTTGTCGTCTCAATTATTGATTTAATAATATATCATACAACACAGATGATACTGTGACAATAATCGAATCAATAATATGAGAGATATGATGCAGCAATTACTGTAGTAATAATTGAGTATAACTGAGTGACTTCTCACATAAGCATCAATAACCAATACCGTGTGCCACTATGCAACCACGCGTATTACTGTACTTTTACTACCGAGTAATTCAATAGTATTAACGGTAAAACTTCTGTCATTATTTTCGATAAAATACTTTTGTCGTTTTATCAATCCGAAATGAATAATTTGCATTGTGGGATTCACGAATGATTGTATCTTCATCGTAAATGGATATTCCCGAATCTGAAAGAATATTCCCCAACCAATCGAATATAATATAACAACTTGCATACTTTGCAGAATTTATAAATACTACCCACAACTATAACATTATCTCAAATTCACACCATAATATTCAAAAAAATATTTCGAGAAAATTAAATCTTTATTCATAAAATTTGGGGTCTCACAGTGTATAATAGAATATATGAAACTGCGAATGGATTTTCGTCCGCCATGCGGTAATCCACGTAGCCAGATCATTTTCATAATTTAATAAGAAATGAATATAAAGGATCATTCACCATGCATGCGGTAATCCACATAGACAGGTTATTCTAACAGAATAATAAAGAATGGAATAACAGAAGGATTCACCATGCATGTGATAGATCGCACAGGTAGGTTATTCCCAATAGAATAATAAATAATGAAATTGAGTCAAATGCGTAAACGCCAAAACAGATATTAAGACGGAATAATAAAGAACGGAACCGAGTCGAAGCGAAATTCGCATCGACGGGATATTCCAACAGAATAATAAAGAATGAAATAACAACGAAATCACCATGCGTGTGATAGATCAAGATGAGATAAGTTATTCCAATGAATAATAAATAATGGAACCGGTCACGCGTAAACGCACGGGCAGGATATTCCAAATGAATGATAAAGAATGGAATAACGTAAGAATTTTACCATGTATGCGATTTTGGCATAGACAAAAGTTATTCCAACATAATAATAAAGAATGGAATAATGTAAGAATTTCACCATGTATGCAGACTTGGCATATACTGAGTTATTCAAATGAATAATAAGGAATGGAATAACGAAATTCTCTTCATGAATACGTAAGAAATAATACCCCTTACCTTATAAAGAAGAGTACTTTCAATTGGGTAGGCGAGATATACTTGAAGAAAACTTGCATTACGCTTTCAAAGCTTAAAATTCTAAAGAAATACGCCAAGATTATAGAAGAGAATTCTCCGAATTTACGGTGTGATTTCAATTCTAACTAAGCATCCTATTTATAGGAAAATAGAAAGGATACTATGCGGGTAAAATATAATATATATATATATATATTATTTAAAATCTAATAAAACAAATAACTTTATAAAAGTATTATGTTTTATATAAAAGTTTTCTGTTTTATTATATTAATAATACTAATAAAACAAAATTTATATATATAAACTTCCGTGACTTCACAAAAAGACACCTCAATATATTTAACAATATTTATCATCATTATTATAATTCACAATATTAATCGATCAGGTCGTTCCCAGAAAAGAGGAGGCTTTTCAATAAGAATTTCTCCCTATTGGCGTGCAATTAAGTGACCAAACCTCTCCTTGGCAGAACTTCTAGACATCGTTAATATAGCAAATAATAATATTAATAACTTTGTTATCTCAATTATTGATTTAATAATATATAAAATATCGACAATAATTGAATCAAATAACGTGAGATACTTATCGGCCCGATTCTGTAGCAATAATTGAACAAAAATGAGTGACTTCTCACGTAAGCATCAATAATCAATACTGCAGTGCTTCTTGTATGCAACCACACACGACATTCGTATTTTACTATTAGAGGTAGTTCAACAATTTTAACGGTAAAATTTTTGCCATTATTTTTATAAAAATATTTTTGTCGATTTCTCAATCAGATAATAATTCCGTTGAGGGATTCACCAATGATTGTGCCGTCGTACGAATATTCCCTGTTAAAACGAATATTTCCCGACCAATAGAATATTATACAACAACTTGCATACTTTTCAAAATTTATAAATATTACCCACAATTATAACATTATCTCAAATCCACACCATAATTTTGAAAAAAATATTTCAAAAAATTTAAATCTTTATTCATAAAATTTAGAATTTTACAAAAACAATGAGATATTTTTAAACTTTAATATTATGTTTACGAGTTAAATAATTTATTTAAAAAAAATAAAATTCAAATACGCTTAAAATCCTAGAAAGATAATGAATATATGGTATATGGGGATTAAGATCCTCTTCACTAAAGTGAATATACTTTAGAGCCAGCTACGATAATAAAGATGGAGGGAGTGGTTAACATAAAATGAATTTCATAGTAAGTTCACTTAATGCTTAATATAGTGCTTATACATAAACGTAGAGATCATTCTCCCACTTGTATGTCAGCACTGTATTAAATATGAAGTGAACTTACCATAAAATTCACTTCATGCTATTAGTTAGTCTAATCATATGCAACACACAAATTATTTAGAAGAAACTGAAGTAGAGTTTTATTAAGCCTCGATGTCTTCTTTTAAGTATTTATTTATTAATATTATCCAATTGTGTCTTCACTTTGGTTATACTACCTTGTCCAAACATTTAAATCTCTATTTGATTTTTTTAACTCACAGAGAGTATTAAATTTGTTTAGATAACGCTAATATATTTTTAGTATTAAAATTTTAAACTTTATAATTTATTACTAAAAAATATCATTTTACTACTACTAATACCTTTTTATAATTTTGATTTTGACTCTAATTTATAACTCATCACTTTGTAATCGATAATCTTCAAAGACATATTTTTTAAGGAAAGCTAAAATAAAATATCTTAATTCCGTATTATTTCATTTGAGGACAATTTGGTGGAAATATCACTTTACTTCTTTAATTACTAATTTTATAGTATCCTTAATCTTAATTTTTTTGAATATATTCTTCAAAAAAAATAAAATTATCATAGCTCAACACAATTCCTGAATCCGTCTCTACTCTGCATTATATTTATTATTTAATTTTAAATATATATTTAACGATATAAAATTATATTTCATAATAAAATAAATTTTATCTTAAATAATTAATAATATAATAAAATCTATCATAAACAATTGAATTATTGAAAGTTAAGCTAAAAATAATTTTTATGTCACCAAATATATATTAGGAATTTAGGATGGAGGGATGCTCGGTATTATACGGTCATCGATGATTTATAGGATTGTGCAAAGTTTTCGATTTTTGGTTTTGATTTTCAGACCAAACGAAGGCCTCGGTTTGATATAAAATTGAATCGGTCCCAATCTAAAAAATTAAGATATATCTGGATTTTTTTGATACCAATTTTAATACGGTATTTTTATGATTCGATATTATCGAATCGAACTGGTATATACCGATTTTCTAATTTTTTTTATTAATAAATAATTAATAATAATAATAAAAATAATAATAATAAAAAAATAATAATAAAAATAATAATTATATTAATTTTTGATAAAAATCAATAAATCAATTCGATATAACGGTTTAATCGATAAACTAATTTGATATATTGGTATAATCAGTAGCAATATCAAAATTTAGTCGATTTCAATATCTATTTGATTCGACAGTTCGGATCGATATTTACTGGTTGCATAACCTTGTGATTTTATGAGATGGGAGAGTTAAGCGAAGTAAAATGGAAGAGTCAATCATTCTCATGCCAGCAGGCAAAGAGTCAAGAAGTGGCAGAATAAGCAATTTCGTTCAAAGATCAAGGGCACTATGGTCACATAGATAGATGCTAATACTTGGAAGTTACAACCAGCAGAGCACTCGAGAATAATCGTTTTCATTCAGTCTATACGGCATTTCGGTGTCTCTCTCTAAACCTCACTCACAGCATCTGTAATTTCTGTATCTCTCTCTCTAGATTTCTGCAACCCACAAAATTAAAATCACAGCTTTATCTTCCAAATTTCCCATTAATTCATCTCTTCTACTAAAACAATCCCATTTTCCAAACTGTACTACATGATTCATGGCAGAAACAAGAAATTGAATTTCAGCAATGGATTCCTCCGGCGATAAAACACACCGGACCGGAACTACAACCAGCACCAGTGAGCTCTTCATCTGCTTCACCTCCCGCTTTTCTTCTTCCTCCATGAAAATCTCATCAAAATCTTCAATTTTAAGTCCGGGCCGGGCACGTGAGCCGCCAATTTCTCTCTCCACTTCGCTCAGCCGGAGACTGAGATCCAGCGGC
Organism: Panax quinquefolius; assembly: GCA_020205615.1. Taxonomy (NCBI): domain Eukaryota; kingdom Viridiplantae; phylum Streptophyta; class Magnoliopsida; order Apiales; family Araliaceae; genus Panax; species Panax quinquefolius. The sequence continues at coordinate 126,810,948 of CM035161.1, read as the reverse complement.
AGCATCAAGAACGGCCAATCTTCTCCGATGTTCCCCACGGGAGGAAGAAAGAGAGGGTCCGGATTCGAAAACCCAGAACCCTCATCCCCTAAAGTCACCTGCATTGGTCAAGTTCGGGTCAAGACTAAAAAACAGGGGAAGAAGATGCGGACTCTGTCGTCAAGAAGCCGGCGATGTAATGGGGAAGTTAGTTTTAGAAAAATTGAGCATGCCCAGAATGATCAGATTCAGAGACAAGGTAGTGTCAATAATCAGTATCATCAGCAACAACAAGAATGTTCGTCGCATAGAAATCAGAGGTGGGTTCATTTTCCATTGACGATTTGTGAGACATTGAGGGGATTTGGGGCTGAGTTTAGCTGCTTGTTTCCTTGTAAATCTTCTTGTTTTTCAGCAGCTGATAGGGAAAAAGATGAGGTAAAGGTGGGAAGGGAAGGGACTGGTGGTGGTGGGCAGGGTTCTTGTGTGGGTGTTTTTGCACGGTGGTTGGTGGCGGTGCAAGACGGGGATGGTGGAAAAGGGAGGGAGATTGAGTTGGTGGTGGGCGGAGAAGATGAGGAGGCGGAGATGCCAGTTAGGATTTCAAGAAGGCATGTGTTTGATGAAATTGAAATTAGGGATGATATTTTTGGAGTTAAGGGTTGTGGAGGTGATAATAATGAAGGAGGAGAGGAAGGGAGAGTGAGTATTTGTGTTCCACCTAAAAATGCCCTTTTGTTGATGAGGTGCAGATCTGATCCGGTGAAAATGGAAGCTCTTGCTAATCGGTTTTGGGACCCTCAGCTGCCCAAAGAAGAAGAAGAAGATGGTGAAGAGGGAGAAAATGATGGGGAAAAAGAAGAGGCAGTAGATGTGGAAAAGATTGGTGATAAAGTAGAGAACTTTAAAGTTTTCGAAGAACAGAGGATTTCAGTTTCAGTTGATACTTGTGAAGAACAAGAGAAACACCCAGAAGCAGAAAATGGCCTGGAAATGATGGTACAAGACAATGAAGAAGAAAAGCCAATAATGGAGGACTTTCTAGTCAATGAAGGGGTAAAAGATGGTGAGCAAGAAAAGGGAGAAGAAACAGAGGAAAGCAAAACAGTTCTAGTTGAAGAAGAGAATGAATTGAGCTTTGTGACAGCACTTGAAACTCTTGTAGATAAAGAAAGTGAAAGTGATGAAATTGATAAAAATGACCCAATTGAAGAGAAAAATGAAGAAGAGAGCAGTGTAAGTTACAGTTGCAATTCTTTTACCCCACATTCAGATGAAGAAATTTGTAAACCAGAAGAAAAAGAAGAAGAATTAGCTGAAGAAATTGCATTGGAGTTAGATACAATGGAGTCATCATCTGAAGAGAAAGAGACCCATGATCAGAATTTACAAGTGAAAATGATGGAGAAAGTGACCCAAGAAGAAGGAGAAGAAAGTACACGAAAAACAGAGGAAAAAGAATCACACAGAAAATCAGTAGAAGTTTTAGAGAGAGAAAGTGGGCTGGAGTTAAAAAAAGAGGAGAGAGAAAGCTCTAGGCTGCCGGATTGCTTGCTGTTAATGATGTGCGAGCCCAAATTGTCAATGGAGGTCTCAAAGGAAACTTGGGTTTGCAGTACAGATTTCATCAGATGGCAGCCGCAGAAGAAGAATAAGCCGGTCAAAGTCAAAGAATCCAACGGTGGAGATGAACCCACCAGGAAGAGGGTCAGCGTTGACTCCAACTCTACTAACCCTTTTGCTGCGCTGCCCCCGCCGCACCCGGCAGCGCAACAACCTCTTCAGCAGCCTCCGAGGTCGTCCTGTTCTTTGCCGGCGCCGGCCGTTTCTATGGCGACTATGATAGAGCAGAAGCTGGTGAATGCGGTGGCGTATGAGCCGTTTGTGCTGACTCGGTGTAAGTCGGAGCCGATGAGGCCGGCGTCTAAGCTGGCGCAGGATGCATGCTTTTGGAAGAATGGGGGTCTTGAGCCGCACCGGCGGTCTACGGTTGGAGTCGGCGCGGCTGGGGTTGGGTTTTGAGCTGAGTGTACGGAAGGGTATCTTTCTTTTAATGTCTTGGGTACTACAGTAGCGGTATTGGAAACTGTAGTGTTGTTTCATTGTTACTACCTGTCTGTCTGGCATGTTGTGTACATTCATTTTTTCCATTTAAAACCCAATGATTTTCAGTAATACTAGTAATTCTTTTTTTCTTTTTTTCTGTCTCCTATTTATACTTTATGTTGTAAAATTATCTCTATATGTAGTTAAGGCTTGCTTGGTGTAAATGTTAATATGGATAATTTATATTATTATAGTCTAATAAGAGTTGTTGCATGGATTAATATTGTGTTTATAAGTTAAATAAATTATATTTAAAATATGTTGTTGTATGGATTAATATTGTGTTTACAAGTTAAATAAATTGTATTTAAAATAAATTATTTATACTAGTAAATAAGACTTGCCGCATCAAACTTGGTTGTTTTTAATTTGTATTACACTAATTTTCTTAATTGAAGTAATATATTCGGTTTTGATTAGATAACATATTACTACCTCCATGCAAGTTCATACGAAAGGTTATAGCTCGTATTTCTTTAGTACTTGAACTAATGTCACAAGTTATTGGCATCTTTGTGCTACATATATAATTAGTCCTTCTACATGGACATATTTATTGGACATTTTCAAATTTTTTTTTTGTTGTGACTCTTAAAAAATGTATAGTATTTATTCTAACAAATTTTTTTACAAAATATAGTATTTTAGGTATAATTTGGTTACTGCTTTTTTATATATATATCCAAATTACAACAAAACACTATATTTTATAAAATTCATGTTAAAATAAATACTATATATATTTTTGAGTCACAATCAAAAATAAAAATAAAAATTGAAAATATATAATTTTCCAATCTAATAAACCGATCTACCTAGACTTATTCATATAATTATGTATAGGAATTGTCTACTATTATAATACTATATACTATTAGAGATATTTAACACGCACAGGTTATTGGCATCTTTGTGGTACATATATAATTATGTATAGGAATTGTCTACTATTATAATACTATATACTATTAGAGATATTTAACATGAATTATATATCACATAAATTTAAGAATATAGATGAGTTAATAAGTATGGTGAAAAGATCAATTACATATTCTATTATATTTTTTTAAAATAATTACAAAAATAGTGCACTCATAAAATATTTACAAAAGTAATAGATTTCTCATATTTATTTACAATATTAGCGCAATTAAGATTCCTTAATTTAAGAAATTAGTATGCAATTAGTATTTTTTAATTTGACCCGCCCAGCTCATTTATAATCAAACCAACTAACCCCTATCCATCCAACTTCGGCTGTTACCAGCAAGTTCTGTTTTCTCTCTCATCCATGGCCTCTTCAGATCTCATCACCTCAATTTTCTACTACCAACCCCACTACGTATGAAACTCCAAAAGGGGATGATGTGCATTCCCTTTTAGAAGTTCTCTCTCTTCTTCAAAATCATATCACCTCTCGTCCACAATCTCCTCTTCACGGCCGCCCAAGATCAAGCACTTTTTTCTCCTCATCTTCAGAAATTTAACGTCCTCTCGGTCGAATAGTAACCTTCATCTCTTAAAAAACACAGAAGAAAGCCCAAGCCTCCACCACTTCATTGCCCAAGTCGCTATCACCTTTTCTGAACCCCAAGCTGAGTAAATCATCCCCTTTTCTCACTTTTTTTTTTATTTTCTCTCTCTCTCTTACACACACTTTAGGTTAAATTATCTAAGCCAATAGTATCTTGAATGTGATGCAGTTGATAGTCAAACCTTTATATAGTGGGTAGCCAAAACTTCATGCAGTGGGTAGCCAAACCTTCATACTAAGGTAACCAATTCAGTTTTATTATGTTACCAATTTATTTTGAATGTGATGCAGTTGGTAGCCAAACCTTCATACCAAGGTAACCGATTCAGTTTTATTAAGTTACCAATTTATTTTGAATGTGATGCAATTAGTAGCCAAACCTTCATGCAATTGGTTGCCAAACTTTCAGACCAAGGTAACCAATTCATACTGCAGGTGTGGAGGTAGATTGGTTACCATGGTATAAAGGTTTGGTTACCTTGGTATAAAAGTTTGGTTACCTTGATATGAAGGTTTGGTTATCAACATTACATTCACTCTCTTATCTCTCATATGCAGTGTTCTTATTTTTCTTTGAATATGAAATTAGAATTGGAATTTTCAGACATGAAAAAATTGTGAAAAATCAAATATCCACGATTAAGGTTTTAATTTCCAGTCCAGTTGTTGTGTGGAAGAGAGGGAAAAGGGCAGTGAAAGAGATGGAAAAGAATGATAAGGAATTACGGCTTGTTGCAGATTTAAATGATAATACCGCTGATGTAAGAACTGAAGTGATTGTAGGAAAATTATTGAGGAACAAAAAGGTTGACAATGTTGTGGTTTCAAAGAAGAATGTGAGGAAGAGTATTACGCGGAAGAGAAGCGAAGTTTCTGAGAATATTTGATGGAGAGAAAGATTTGAATTTGAATTATTATTTTGAATTTGAATTTATTTTTGTTGTTAGATCCAAGATATTTGAATTATTAATTATGGCAGTTTTTGTTCTTATACTAATTTCCTAAATTAAGGAATTCTAATTGCATTAATATTGTAAATAAATACGAGAAAGTGTATTATTTTTGTAATTATTTTTTGATGCACTAATAGTGTAATTACTTTATATTTGTTGTATATTATTGTAAAGGACCCAATTTTTAACCTAATACATTAATATTTTAAGTAAGAAAGTGTCCAACATGTTTATTGGGCTACAATTCCGCTACAAGTGTTATCAAAGCTCATGGTTCAATGATACTAAGTATTAGGTTGACATTAGTCAGGTGGAGCACAAGATGATCACTCATGCACACACAATGAAATGTGATTTGAGTCACTCATGTGCATGCAGTGAAGTATAATTTGAGTCGGGTGAAACTGGCTCAAGATAACTCTTAGAAAATTGCTCAAGGTGAAGGTTCACAAAGAGCAAGGTAATACTCCCACGTTTGTCTCAGCGTAAAGAGGTGGTCCAACATGTTTATTGGACTATAATTCCGCTACAAATACTACATTTTATCTTGGGCTAAATACACTTCTATCCCTCGAAGTATGACTGTAAGACCCCAATTTTGTTATAAAATTAAATTTCTTCTATTTATTATTTTGAAATAGTAAGGGGTTGATTGATTAATGTGGTTAGTTATGGGTAAAATGTGCAAATATTTTAAATAAGCAAGTGGTTATAAAATACTCATTGTTGTCAGGAAATATTCGTTTGGTCGTAAAATATTCTTGTCGTCAGGAAATATTCGTACGACGTCGCAGCCATTTATGGGCCCTATAACGAAAAATTATCGCATGAAGAAAATGACAAGTATGCATTTTTTATAAATAACGGCATAGTTGTTACCGTTAACACTGTTGGAATACCCGGTGGTTAAAATACAATAATGTGCGGTGTTGCACAGTAGCACACGATATTGCACAAATTATTGATTCTTACGTAAGAAGTCACTACTCAATAATTGTTACTGTGAGATCCCGAATTTTATAAAATAAAAGTATTCAATTTTCTTATAATTATTATTTTATTTAGTAAATGGTTAAATGGAGAAAGGGTTAAAGTTAAGGGTGATATGTGAAGATTTTGCAAAGTAAGCAAGTTTATATAAAATATTCGTTGTGTTGGGGAATATTCGATTGGTCGGGGAATATTCGTTTTAATAGGAAATATTCGTACGACGACATAATCATTGGTGGATCCCACAATGGAAGTATTGTCGTAGTTAGAAAACAAAAAAAATATCTTTTTTAAAAAAAATAACGGCGAAAGTTTTATCGTTAAACTGTTGAACTACCCGGTAGTAAAAGTACATTAATACGCGTGGTTGCATAGTAACACACAGTATTGATTATTGATGCTTATGTGAGAAGTCACTTAGTTATACTCAATTATTGTTACAGTAATTACTGTATAATATCTCTCATATTATTGATTCAATTATTGTCACAGTATCATCTGCATAATATTTATTATTATTAAATCAATAATTGAGACGACAAAGTTATTCATATTATTATTTACAATATTGACGATGTCTAGAAAATTTTGTCGATGAGAGGTTTTATGAGACCCCAGATTTTATGAATAAAGATTTAAATTTTTCGAAATATTTTTTTTGAATATTATGGCGTGGATTTGATATAATGTTATAGTTGTGGGTAATATTTACAAATTTTGCAAAGTAAGCAAGTGGTTATATAATATTTGATTGGTCGGGGAATATTTGTTTTAACAGGGAATATTCGTACGACGACACAATCATTGGTGGACCCTACAACGGAAGTATTGTCGTAGTAAGAAAACGACAGAATTATCTTTTATTAAAAATAATGGCGAAAGTGTTACCGTTAAAACTGTTGAACTACCCGGTAGTAAAAGTACAGTAATACGCGTAGTTGCATAATAGCACACGATATTGGTTATTAATGCTTACGTGAGAAGTCACTCAGTTATACTCAATTATTGCTACAGTAATTGCTGCATCATATCTCTCACATTATTGATTCAATTATTGTCACAGTATCATATGTATAATATGTTATATTATTAAATCAATAATTGAGACGGCAAAGTTATTCATATTATTATTTTCAATATTGACAATGTCTAGAAATTCTGTCAAGGAGAGGTTTGGTCATCTAATTGCGCGCCAATAAGGAGAAATCCTTATCGGAAAGCCCCCTCTTTCCTAGGAAGGACCTGGTTGTTAAATATTGTGAATTATAATATTAATGATGAATAAGTTCGTGTTGATTAAAGATGAAATTGATAGTTCCATTGTGTTGGAATTATTAGTGTTAGTGGAAATCGACATTTATTTCGATATTAATTGATGTCTGGAAGTTATACTGACCAGTCGGGTAATTAACCGGATAAATGAGCAATTATGTGACGCCCCCAAAATTAGGTATACGTCACCCATCTTGGGTCGCCACTTACATGGTACATAAATTCAAATACAAACTTAATTATACATCTGTCGTGTAACATACGACAATACATAAACCGAGAGTTCTAATAGGAATATTGTCATTTAGACAATATCCATACTCAAGAGTCCTCATTACAATTATTATCACACTATTTCACGTAATAAAGTGAGGACTACTAATGCTATTTTCGGGACCATCACTCATTTCCCCAACTCGTCCCAAATTATATTCTCATTTCCTCAAGAGAACAAAGAAAGAAAGGGTGAGCTCAACTAGCCCAAAGAAGAAATATTATGACTAAGATAATGCAGAATAAATTATCAATAGTCTTCAACAATGTTAAACTGATAAAATACAATAGACAACCAGTTTAACTGCAGCAGAATATGCAATCCATTAAAAGAGTCAAGTAGAAAATAAAGTCTCACTGTCTTTTAGGTTTTAAAAGGTTTTCATCAATTTTTATCATTGAGACTCAAATTTTAATAAATAAACCATCACATCTAATGATCCTCGCACTACTGGTCAAGGATTTTCATCAAATTATCAATGGTCATGACTATACTTAGAATCACCCCGGTCATAATCATACCAAAAACTATCCATCAACGCATTACAGCCACCGAGGACTTTTTTGTCACATCATTTATAAGCGGTCATGATTATACCGAATGATCCTCGGTCATAATCATACTAAGTTCATCTATGCACGTAAGCCAAAGATAACATAATATATCATGAGGATGATGACAATGACATAATAATTCAATAAAACAAGTTCAAGAATTATTTTATCCGAGAATTAAGAACGTCCAAATTGTCAACAAGATACTGCTTTTGTAGAGTAAAATTCAAGAATGATCGTAAGAATATTTCCATGAAAAGATACTAGATGAAACGCAAATATCAAGGATATTCTACTAATTTCATGGAGTATAAAGTCAAAGTTTTAACTAACCGGGGTATAATAAAGAATGGAATAACAAAAGAAATCACCATGCATGCGGTATTTGCATAGAAAGGTTATTCCAATGTAATAATAATAATCTAACCAGTCGTGAAATTCACAATCGATGTGATGATCCAAATGTAATAATAAATGTCTTTGAATAATAAACAATGGAACCCGGTCCGTAAAACACACGCATGAACGGATATTCCAAATGTAATAATAAATGAGGAATAATAAACAATGAAACCACGTCCTGTAAAACACACGATGTGATATTCCAATGTAATAATAAAGAATGGAATAATGTAGAAGAAGATCACCAAGTATAGGGGATTCCGCAGATATCTGAGTTATTCCAATGTAATAAATAAGGATGGAATAACATAAGATTTCACCAAGTATAGGGTATGCACGCATATACGAAGTTATGTATAGGGTATACCACTTTTACAAAGTTATTCCAACAGTAATAATAATGAATGGAATAATGAAGTTCTCTTCATGAATAAGAAAGAATAACACACCTTACGAATTACAACAAATAATACCCTTACCGTAAAAGACACTTGGATATCAAAGTAATGAAATACCGTATCTCTTCTTCTTTTCTCTATATAGATTTTCTCTATACTATAAACTTCTCTCTATAATTTCTCTCTCTAGAGTTTCAAAGAATTCGTAAGAAAATAATGAAGGATTGAGCTTCTATTTATAGGAAAATAGAATGCATAGTAATTAATCCATGAATCGGTCAGATTGATTTACTTTAATCGGACGGTCCATATTTAAAGCAAAATCTTTTAAATAAAATATCATATATTCTATTTATATAAAAATATTTTACTATGCAAACACTATGCAACACTACGCAACACTATGCATAATAAAATATAATATATTCTATTTATGTAATAACTTTAATAAAGTATTCTCATTTTATATAAAAGATGTTTCGCTTTTTATTACGTTAATAATACGAATAAAACAAAACGCCATTATCGCTATAATAATTCATATTATTAATCGGCAATAATGGAATCAAACCGAAAGTGACTTCTCACATAAGCATCAATAATCAATACCGTGTAATACACTATGCAACCACACGACATTCATCGTACTTTTACTACCGAGTAGTTCAACAAAGATCAACGGTAAAACTTCCGCCGTTATTTTAATAAAAAATATTTTTGTCGTTTTCTCAATCAAACAATAATTACGCTGTGGGGTCCACCAATGATTGAGTAGTTGTATGCGAATATTCCCTCGCTAAACCGAATATTCCCCACCAATCGAATATAATATAACCACTTGCATACTTTGCAAAATTTATAAATATTACCCACAACTATAATATTATCTCAAATTCACACCATAATATTAAAAATTATTTCGACAAAATTTAAATCTTTATTGATAAAATCTGGGGTCTCACAATCTCCCTCCTTATGGAATTTCGCCTCGAAATTAGGTACGATACTGGTATGATAAAGAGGTGAGGATACCTTGAATACCTTTATCGTTGAAAACATTAAATTCATCTTTGCAATCCAAATTAAAGATATTCATTAACAATTCATCTTTGCACTATGAGGGCCAAAGATATATAATCAGAAACCAATAATGCTTTGAGGCAGCGACTTAATAGTATCACGACCACGAATTATCCATGCAACCCTGGTCAAGGATATTCGTGTTTTCAATTACGGTCATGATTATACCGAATAATCGTCGTTCATAATCATACCAAGTCTATCAATGCACTACGGCCAAAGATGACTTTTATCACATCCATGAATTAATATTTCATTGCTGAGACTCAGCTCAATAATTAATCCACATCATCGAATCATCCCTGCACTACAGGCCAAGGATATTCTTTAGTATCACGACCACGAATTATCCATGCACTACGACCAGAGATAATCGTGTATTCATTAGTTTCACGACCACAAATTATCCATGCACTACTACCAAAGATAATCGTGTATTCATTAAGATCACGACCACAAATTATCCATGCACTACTACCAAAGATAATCGTGTATTCATTAAGATCACGACCACAAATTATCCATGCACTACTACCAAAGATAATCGTGTATTCATTAGTATCACGACCACAAATTATCCATGCACTACTACTAAAGATAATCGTGTATTCATTAGTATCACGACCACAAATTATCCATGCACTACTACCAAAGATAATCGTGTATTCATTAGTATCACGACCACAAATTATCCATGCACTACTACCAAAGATAATCGTGTATTCATTAGTATCACGACCACAAATTATCCATGCACTACTACCAAAGATAATCGTGTATTCATTAAGATCACGACCACAAATTATCCATGCACTACTACCAAAGATAATCGTGTATTCATTAGTATCACGACCACAAATTATCCATCCACTACGGCCAAAGATAATTGTGTATTCAATTACGGTTATGATTATACCGAACAATCCCTGGTCATAATCATACCAAGTTCATCTATGCACTACTGAATACCACGATGACTTTCAACATAATATAAACATGAGGATAATGATATAAAGAATCAATCAAATGAGATAAAGGATAAATATTAAACATTTATAATATAATTTATCCAGATTCAAGAATATCCCCATGTTATCAATCACTTAATAATCTCATAATCTAATATCATTAATATTATAACAATATTTTAATCACTTCTTAAATTTATAAATAATTTATCTCAATTGTTTACGCTTTACCATATAATGCATTTAATCATTCAAAAATGCCATACTCATAAGATATCATCACTAATTATCAAATCCCTCATCAAAAAAATATGCATATACTCTATATAGGATTCTCTAGCCATAAAATTCTATTTTTAACTTTGTTACTTCACATAACATATTTAACTCATATGTTCGTAACTAAACTATTTTTATGAAAAATACCAAATCAGTCCCAAAAATATTTTTTTTCTGGGATTTAGCATAATATAGTCCCACAATGAAAATATATTTTTCTCGGAATTTTTAAAATTCATTTACTATTTTTCAAAAATCAATTTCTAATTAATTCTTTAAGAAATTAGCTACCTCAAGGTTTAACTCCAAAAATTCCCAAATCTTGACAGGACCTTACCCATGTTAACGTGAGCTTCCAGTTTAAATTTCATGGTCATCAGAGTTATAGAACTCCTTATAGCGTTTTCATTTAAAAAAACCTAAATATTGAAATAGTCATAACTTGCTCATTTTAAGTCGAAATGAGCTCATTTTTTGGACAGGAGGTACTTTATACCATATACCTTCATGTCCCAAAAGGCCAGAATTTTTCTCATAATTTAAGTGGCCGAAACAGCCCTCTAAAATCATGGCGGCAGACTTTTTTCGGTTTTTGCAGCTTTGCACTCCTTTGCTAAAATCAGTCCACACAAAAATCTACAACACCTTTTCCAATAAATCCACTTGGATTAGTTAGGTAACTCATAGATCTAACTCTAGGACTTGACCACATTCAAAAATTCAAAATATAATATGAGATATGGTCAATTGAATTTCATATTACGTTTTTCACCAAAATCGATTTTCAACTCTTTGTGATTTCTAAGAAACTTTCATGTTTTCACATAATAACCAACATAACTCATCATAACACTTACTAATACTTCATATACCCATGATTTTCATTAGTCCAATGCTTTTATTATGACTTTCATCATAATCCTCGTAAATGCATCCTTTTAGTTGAAGAAATATTTGAGGGTTTAAAAATGGGTTTTTGATCGGGTCAATACAAAATTCGATTTCACGCTCTAGGGTAGGCTAGAAATCTTCAAGAATACGTCAAGAAATTTATTAATGATAGAAATATCATTCAAAATCATATTCTCGTCCAAGACTTGAATAAGACGTCACATTAATACCAATCCGTGACTTCTATCCCTTAACCCGATAAGACCTCACAATGATACCTATTAACTTGCCATCTTCATCACGACGTCGCCTACGTAAAGTCCGGCTTTGTTTATTTCCACACAAGGAAGTTAACAACGAAAGGATCGGGGCTCTTTACTTATGGCTTGATATAACGTTGATTAACTTTAGGGTTTGGTTACTTTGAATTAAGTATAACAGTTGGTTATGAATATAAAAAAGCTAACAACCTTACGAAAAGCATGATGAGTAGTTAACCAATTGATTCCTAAAATCACATCAAAGGCAAGTATTTTCAAAAAGATAAGATCGATGGGTAACGTGAAAGTGTTTATTTGAATCAAACAAGATTTAAAAATAGTAGCAGCGAGAATGAAGGCTCCTACTAACAAAGTTTCAACCAATAAGTCAAAGTTTAACTTCTTCGGAGTCAAATTTAAACGTTGAACGCAAAGCAAGAGAGATAAAATAATGGGTAGAACCGGTATCTTATAAGGTATAGACTTCATAATTTATAATTAACTAACCCGCTAACTTCGTTCGGTTTACTCGCTTTTTGAGAAGTCATGAAAATTGCACTTCCTAAAACCAACGACTTTGTTTTGTCCATATCCACCTTTGGTGCCACCGTCCCCGGCTAGACTTGACTTTGGTGCACAACAAAATTGAGCTAAATAACCTTCTCTTCTTGCAATTTCCACTTCTATTATCTTTGCCATGATTACCACCAAGTGGTTACCATTCTTAGCATGATAATTTCCCCGATGGTTATCATTGTTCGATAAATGCCATTGCCACCAAAGATGATTATTATCGTATTGTTGGTTGTTACCTTTTGTTTGAAATAATCAACACTCTTATGTGCTTCATTGCTTTCATCTCAAGATTTTCGGATGTCATTCTCAAACACCGTCACAAAACAAGGGTTAATTAACATATCACATATTATCCCTATACTCTCGATCGACCAATTAAATACCAAATAAATTTAGGTAGGTCATACTAACGAAGGAATTCCCGCCTCTCCTCCTAGTTCTTATCTCACATTTCAACCGTGGATCATATCCTAAGCTCGATACCAACCGCGACGCCCCCCAAAATTAGGTATACGTCACCCATCTTGGGTCACCACTTACATGGTACATAAATTCAAATACAAACTTAATTATACATCTGTCGTGTAACATACGACAATACATAAACTGAGAGTTCTAATAGGAATATTGTTATTTAGACAATATCCATACTCAAGGAGTCCTCATTACAATTATTATCACACTATTTCACAGAATAGTGAGGACTACTAATGCTATCTTCAGGACCATCACTCATTTCCCCAACTCGTCCCAAATTTATATTCTCATTTCACGAAGAGAACAAAGAAAGAAAGGGTGAGCTCAACTAGCCCAATGAAAAATATTATGACTAAAATAATGCGTAATAAATTATCAATAGTCTTCAACAATGTTAAACCGATAAAATACAATAGACAACCACGCTTAATCTGCAGCGGAATATCTGATCCATTAAAAGAGTCAAGTAGAAAATAAAATCTACTCGCTCTTTTAGGTTTTAAAAGGTTTTCATAAATTTTTATCGTTGAGACTCGACAATTAATAAATAAACCATCACATCTAATGATCCACGTACCACTGGCCAAGGATTTTCATCAAATTATCAATGGTCATGACTATACCGAATCACCCCCGTCATAATCATACCAAAAACTATCCATCATCGCATTACGAATACCACCGAGGACTTTTGTCACATCATTTATAAGCAGTCATGATTATACCGAATGATCCCAGTCATAATCATAATCATACTAAGTTCATCTATGCACGTAAGCCAAAGATAACATAATATATCATGAGGATGATGACAATGACATAATAATTCAATAAAATAAGTTCAAGAATTATTTTATCCGTGAATTAATAACGTCCAAATTGTCAACAAGATACTCGCTTTGTGTAGTAAAAATTCAAGAATGATCGGAAGAATATTTCCATGAAAAGATATCGGATGAAACGCAAATATCAAGGATATTCTACTAATTTCATGGAGTATAGAAGTCAAAGTTTTAACCAACCGGGTATAATAAAGAATGGAATAACAAAAGAAATCACCACGCATGCGGTACTTACATGTAGACAAAGTTATTCCAATGTAATAATAATAATCTGGAACCAGTCGTGAAATTCACAATCGGCTGTGATGATCCAATGTAATAATAAATGCTTTGAATAATAAACAATGGAACCGGTGTCCTGTAAAACACACGCATGTGATATATTCCAATGAATAATAAATGCGAATAATAAACAATGGAACCATGTCCTTGTAAAACACACGATAGTATATTCCAAATGAATAATAAAGAATGGAATAATGAAGAAGATCACCAAGTATAGGGGATTCATGTATACAAAGTTATTCCAATGTAATAAATAAGGATGGAATAACATAAGGATTTCACCAAGTATAGGGTATGCCGCATATACAAAGTTATGTATAGGGTATACCACTTTTACAAAGTTATTCCAATGTAATAATAATGAATGGAATAATGTAAGTTCTCTTCATGAATAAGAAAGAATAACACCCTTACTAGTATACAACAAATAATACCCTTACCGTAAAAGACACCGGATATCAAAGTAATGAAGTACCGAATACTCTTCTTCTTTCTCTCTATAGATTTTCTCTCTATAGCTTTCTCTCTATAATTTCTCTCTCTAGAGTTTCAAAGAATTCGTAAAGAAAATAATGAAGGAACGAGCTTCTATTTATAGGAAAATAGAATGCATAGTAATTAATCCATGAACGGTCCGTATTGATTTACTTTAATCTGACGGTCCATATTTAAAGCAAAATCTTTTAAATAAAATATCATATATTCTATTTATATAAAAACATTTTACTATGCAAACACACTATGCAACACTATACAAAACACTATGCAACACTATGCATAATAAAATATAATATATTCTATTTATAGAATAACTTTAATAAAGTATTCATTTTATATATAAAAGATGTTTCGCTTTTATTACGTTAATAATACGAATAAAACAAAACGTCATTATCGCTATAATAATTCATATTATTAATCGTGATAATAATGGAATCAAACCGAGTGACTTCTCACATAAGCATCAATAATCAATACCGTATGTTACTTATGCAACCACACGTATTACTATACTTTTACTAATGAAAGTAGTTCAACAAGATCAACGGAAAACTTCCGCCGTTATTTCAATAAAATATTTTTGTCGCTTTCAATCCGACAATAATTACATTATGGGGTCCACCAATGATTGAGTAGTTGTCACGAATATTTCCTGCTAAACCAATATTCTCCGACCAATCGAATATAATATAACCACTTGCATACTTTGCAAAATTTATAAATACTACCCACAACTATAATATTATCTCAAATTCACACCATAATATTAAAAATTATTTCGACAAAATTTAAATCTTTATTGATAAAATCTGGGGTCTCACAAATTAATTGCTATTAATTCACATGATTATAACTATTTGTTCACATGTCTGTACTATTGATTCACATTCTTGTACTATTAGGGGAGTTGGTGCAAGATTGATAATACTTGCATGACTAAGTTAAAAATGGAGCTATAGATGGAGGTACTATACTATAATTCGTATTTTCACATGTCTAGAACTATTGATTCACATGATTTACTATTGATTCAAATTATTTACTATTAGGGGAGGTGGTGCAAGTTTGATAATACTTGCAAGACTAAATTAAAAATGAAGAAAAAGAGAAAGGTATTATACTGTAATATTTCGAGCCCCAAAACGTGCAATTATCGAAACTATATTTTTCTATAAATAGAAGCCCATTCTTCCTTCATTTATCACCAATTCACAAAAGCTTTAGAGCAATTATTATAGAGAGAAATTATAGAGAGAAAGAAGAAGAGAAGTTTGCTACCTCACTATTTCAGTATCCAGTTTTTTCTAAGGTAAGGGGTATTATTTCTTTCGTATTCATGAAGAGAGCTATTGTTATTCCATTCCTTGTTATTCTGTTAGAATAACCTGTATACGTGGACTACCGTATACATGGTAAAATTCTTCTGTTATTCCATTCTTTATTATTATGTTGGAATAACCTGTCTATATGAAGTACCGCATACATGGTGAAATTCTTCTGTTATTCAATTCTTTATTATTCTGCTTGAATAACTCATCTGCATGCGGCTATCGCATGCCCGTGAATTCTGTTGTTATTCCATTCTTTATTATTACATTGGAATATCCCATCTGCATGGATTACATACGACTGGGTTCTATTCTTTATTATTACATTGAATATCCATGCATGCGGATTACGCATGACATTCGGTTCCATTCTTTATTATTCTATTGGGAATAACTCGTGCATATGCGGTCCTATCGCATGCACGGTGAATTCTTACATTATTCCATTCTTTATTATTACGCTGGAATAACTTTTGCTATGTGGATTACTGCGTGTATGGTGAATGATCCTTCAGATTCATTCCTTATTAAATTGTGAAAATGATCTCGTCTCGCGGATTATTACTGCATGGCGTGAAAATCCATTTGCGATTTCATATATTCTATTATACTCAACAGTTAAAGTTTTATCTTTTATACTCCATGAAATTAGTATAATATCTTGGATATTTAAGCTTCATCCAAAGATCTTTTCATGAAAATATTCTTCCGAGCATTCTTGAATTTTACTCTACAAAGCAAGATCATGTTGATAATTTAGACGTTATTGATTTCGGATAAATTAAAATTATAAATCTTTAAAATTTATCCTCGAACTTGTTTTATTGAATTATTATGTCATCATCATCATCCTCATGCTTATATTGTGATGAAAGTCATCTTTGGCTTACGTCATAAATGGACTTGGTATGATTATGACCGAGGATTATTCTTATAATAATCATGGCCGTAATGTGACGAATGATGTGGTGAAAGTCCTTAGTGGCCTGTAATGCATTGATGGACAGTTTTTGGTATGATTATAACCAGGGATTATTCAGTATAGCCATGACCATTGATGATTTAGTGAATATCCTTGGCCCGTAGTGTAGGGAAGATTCGATGATATGGTTTATTTATTAAGCTGAGTCTCAGAGATAAAAATTGATGAAAACATTTTAAATCATAGAAGATAGTAGATATCATGCTCTACTTGACTCTTCTAATGGATTGCGTATTCCACTGCAGTTAAACTTGATGTCTATTGTATTTTATCAGTTTAACATTGTTGAAGGCTAATGATAATTTATTCTGCATTAACTTAGTCATAATATTTCTTACTGGGCTAGTTGAGCTCACCCTTTCTTTCACTGTTCTCTTCAGGAAATGAGAATATAGCTGGGACGAGCCGGGGAACTGAGTGACGGTCCAGATGATAGCATTAGTAGTCCTCACTATTCTGTGAAATAGTGTGATAATAAATGTAATGAGGACTCCATTGAGTGTGGATATTCTCTAGATGACAATATTCTTATTAAAACTCTTAGATTATGTTTTGTCGTATTTTACACGACTGTTGTATAAATAAGTTGTATTTGAATTTATGTACCATGTATCCATGACTCAAGATGGGTGATGTATACTGCTTTGGGGGCGCCACAGTTTTAGTCACCTAATTATGCATGCTTGATAAGGAGAAATCCTTGTCGGAAAGCCCTCTCTTTCTTAGGAATGATCTGGTTGTTAAATATTGTGAGTTATAATAGTAATAATGAATAAGTTCGTGTTGATTAAAGATGAAATTAATATTTTCATTGTGTTGGAATTATTAGTGTTAGTGGAAATCGACATCTATTCAGATAATAATTGATGTCTGGAGGATATATTGACCAATCGGATAATTAATCGGATAAATGAGTAATTAATTGCTATTAATTGACATGTTTATAACTATTTGTTCACATGTGTGTTCTATTGATTCACATGCATGTACTATTAGGGGAAGTGATGCAAGATTGATAATACTTGCATGCCTAAATTAAAAATAGAGGTATAGATGAATGTACTATACTGTAATTATTTTTTTCACATGTATAGAACTATTGAGCCACATGATTGTACTATTGATTCACATGATGTACTATTAGGGGAGGTGGTGCAAGTTTGATAATACTTACAGGACTAAATTAAAAATGAAGAAAAAGATGAAGAAAAAGATGAAGGTATTATATTGTAATATTTCGAGCCCTAAAACGTGCAATTATCGAAACTATGTTTTCTTATAAGTAGAAGCTCATTCTTCTTTCATTCTCACCAATTCACTAAGACTTACAAGAGCAGTTATAGAGAGAGAAGCTATAGAAAGAGAAGCTATAGAGAGAAAGAAGAAGAGTATTTTGCTACTTCACTATTCCAGTATCTAGTCTTCTTCCAAGGTAAGGGGTATTATTTATTTCATATTCCGAAGAGATATTATTTTTTGTATTCGTATGAATATTATTTTCGTTCAATATTCGTAAGAAATATCATCTTCATTCAATATTCGTAGGAATATTATTTTCGTTCAATAGTCGTAAAGGATATTATATTTTTCAGTATTCGTAGAAATAATATTTTCTTCCATACTCTGTAGTATGTGAGTAATATTATTTCGTTTCATATTCCTAATTCTACACTCATTCTGTTAAAGTATTGCTTCTATACTCCGTGAAATTGTAGAATATCATTGATATTTGCGCTTCATCCAGTATCTTTTCATGAAAATATTATTATGAGCTTTCTTGATAAGTATTGATCTTTTCATACCGGAATACTATTCATGAGTTACTATTTACGGGTTACTATTTACTCAAATATTATTCACTCGGGTATTCGGAGCACTTTTCATGTCAGAGTACTATTCACGAGTTACTATTCACTTGAATATTATTTGTGACGCCCCCAAAATAGGTCCACACGACCCATTCTGAGTCGCCAGATATCACACTATAAAAATTATTTACAAACTTAATTTGTACAACTGTTGAACTGTCAAATGCGAGAATACGACCACGCTTAAACCGTGAGTTTTAATACAAATGTATGTAACTCTCATGGTGCCTCGACCACAACCTTACAATGGTACTTTACATAAAAAAGTACAAATAATAAATTTTTTAGAAATTAAAATCTTTGGAAAATACTCAAGGAAACCTTCGTACATGGGAGACCATGCGTCTAGGTTATGATAGATATCATATGTCCACAGAATTATCCTTGGTTGACCCAATAGTCCCCAAAGAAAAATAAGAAGATTGCTATCATCTTCTTTCCAATGGTGAGTCTTCTCTTGACTTATAATTATCTCCATTGTCTCCAATTGAGAATCATATTTCAAACAAACTCCAAGATTATATAGGTAGTGCTCGTAGATATACTCAGCAAGTGGATGTTCACAACCCTGTCTTATGATAACACGAGGTTGTATGTCATTAGACATCTTGTATGATAGTGGCAAAACACCCTTCCAAAGTTGGGTTCACCTCATGTAACGATCCGAAATTTTAAAGTGTAATTTAAATATTTATTGAGTTATATAAATATTATTGGGTTAAGTTCATATGACCACCTGGGGTTTGGGCGGTTTCCTACTTAACCACCTGTAGTCAGTAAACCTACATTTAAACTCTCGACCTTTTGAGGTGAAGTGAAAAAGTCACCTTTTCCATCTAAATTAACTGTGCACGTATGTCAGACGCCTAAAACGCATGAGAAGGGACTGTATTGGTCAAAAATAACTGTTAAATGTCTTAAATACCCATTCTTCTTCTTGTTTGTTGGCTTGTAAGACCAGATCGAATCATTTTGTTCTTCCCATTTAAGCTATTTGAGCTCCATCGCAGACGAAATTGAAAGCTACTTCTTAAGCTCTAAAAACCGTAGCACATAGTGAGAGAAGGAAAAGGAATCCGGCTGGTAAAGGAGAAAGAATTGAGAAACAACCATTTGCAATTTCTGATGGTAATTTTTCAATCCCCTTCCATTCCTTTTTCATTCCATCCTTGTTAAGAAAAGGACTTTCATAGCCGAATGGCTCGATCTGAACTTGAAGGACTGTTTGTCCTTTTAGTTGCTATGTTGCTGCTTATAAATTTAGTTCACTGGTATGCTACTGTTATGTATACAAATTAGGCACAAGGAGATAGGTATGGCTGTGGAGTAATAAGGATGTTGTTATGGGTTGTTATTGTAAACAATGGCTATGAAATTAGTAACCTAAAACTATGCCTATCAACTGTTTGATAAAAGTTCTAAAAGAACTATTTTGACTGAAAATTATATATTAAACCAAAGTAAAGCTTGGGCTTGACTTGTTTATCATATGTGGTGTTAATTAGACCAAAGTAATTATTATAGCATTTATTAGATTATAGCAAAAAGCAAATTAACCATGGAAATAATATATATACATTTATGGTCTACTCTTTGATATTACTCTTCGTGTTGTTTATGTGAATCAGGAGTCATGTCTTCATCAAGCAATGATGTAGGAAGGATGAATGGTGAGTTGCGCTACATACCTAAGTGATGTAAATGTGGGAAAAAGCAAGTGTAAGAATTGTTGACTCGAACAAACCATCGAATGAGAGATTATATTTTGTATACGATGAGTGAGTTTTGGGCATGGTGCTTGCCTTCTACAACAAACTCAAGTGGAATAGTCAGTGGCCCCAATGAAGACAATGACAGAATGGGGACATTAGTGAGTGGAACAAAATGCAAGTGTTCATGTGAGCTGAATAACATACCAAGTAAGATGATAGTTGTTGAAAGTAATGCGAAGATGATAATTGTTGTTGGACTTGTGTTGTATTTCATGTCAGTTATGATGTATTTTATTAGTAACAAATGAATGTATAAACTAATGGTAGTTTAGGAGACCTACCAACTATGATGTAATGTTTAATGTTCAATGTTTAATGGTAATGTTTAATGTTCAATGTCTAATGGTAATGTTTAATGTTCAATGTTTAATGGCAATGTTTAATTTCAATGTTTAATGGAATGTATAAATTGTCAATGTATAAACTGTATAACAAGGTGTGAAATATTGCAAAGCTGATTCAAACAGTTAACTGACAAAAAATTATGCGCAAAAACTACCCATTTAAACATTAAAGAGTTACATTCTAAGTCTGTTACATAATATCCAACTATAAAACATAGTCCAAAAACTTGTCATTGAAACATTGTCCAAAAACTATCTATTTGACAAAGTAAACTATCTATTAAGAGTTATAAATTTTATGAGAAAAGACTATTTTAAAAGTAAACCCTTATAACTCCTTGTGGTTAACTCCAAAATTGATGAAATTTTTATTGGGAGTACATCTATATAACATAAGTATACTCTATAAATTTTGGAATTTTTGGACAAACATACAATTTATGATAAATGTCTAAATATTCGGCAGTTTTGACCATGTGAAAAATAGTAAATGAATTTTAAAAATTTTGAGAAAAATATATGTTCAATATGGGACTATATTATGCTAAATCCCAGAAAAGAAAATTTATTTGTACTGATTTGGTATTTTTCATGAAAATGGACTAGTTATGAGTAAATGAATTAAATATGTTATGTGAAGTAACAAAATTGGAAAATAGGATTTTATGGCTTGGAAATCCTATATAAGGTATATGCAGACTTTTGATGAGGTTGTTGGTTATTGGTAATGAAATCTTATGATTTTGACATTTTAATATGATTAAATGGATTAATTAGTAAAGTGTAAACAATTAAAATAAATTGTTTATAAGTTTAAGAAATGATTAAAATATTGTGGTAGTATTAATAATATTAGATTATGAGATTATTAAGTGATTTATAACATTTAGATTAAGGTGTTATGAAATCATTGATTTATGAATATTACTTTTGAAATTAAATGCAGTTGTTGATCATATTGTTTTTATTATCATATATATATAACATTTTTATAATCCCGGTGATAAAATTTCTCTTTGACTTAAGTGTAAAGATGGGTAGATTATTGGTATGATCGTGACTATGGGTTCTCTTTGGCCAGTAGTGCAAGGATGAATTGTTGTCTGGCATGATCATGACCATTGAATTTACAATGGAATATTTTTAGCTTAAGAGCAAAGGTGAATTGATCAACATGGTTATAATTATTGTTTATATAAATTCTGAAATGATTATATATTTCTTTAAAATATTAGTATCTTTGGCCCGTAGTGCAAAGATGACCTGTTGTTGAATATCTTTGGCCCTTAGTGCAAAGATGACCTGTTGTTGAATATCTTTGGCATGTAGTGCAAAGATGAACTGTTTTAATGAATATCTTTGGCCCGTAGTGCAAAGATGAATTTATTAGTATAATTATGAACAGGAACTGTGATTTGGTATAACCATGATCTTTGATATTTCAGGTATAGACAGGTGATGTAAATTATCTTTGTCCTAGATGAGAAGAGGAATTTAAAACCGTAATTATGGTTATGAGTTATTCACATGATTGTGAACAGGAACTGTTAATTGATGTTACAGGAATTAAAGCATTGTTGGTGGACTTTTAACATGGAGAAGATAATAGACTTTATGATCTATATGACTCTTCTAATGGATTGCTCATTCCGCTGCAACTATGGTTGAAAAGTTTTATCATCTACCATATGTTCTAAATCTCTGATTTATTACTGATAAAGGCTATTGATAATTTAATTATCTTTAGTCATAATATTCTTTATCGAGCTAGTCAGGCTCACCCTTTTTGCTTCACAATTCCTTTTCGTGTAATAAGAGTGTTACCGAATTGAAAGGGGATAACAGGAATAGAAAAAGTGGTCTATAATCATTGAGGTTCTCCTAAATAGTATGGAAATAATTTTATCGAGAACTTTAGATAAGTGTGTTGTATTGTATACGCCATTTGATATTTAATTTTGGTGAACCGAATAGGTGCGTGAACCCAACTTTGGAAGGGTGTTTTGCCACTATCATACAAGATGTCTAATGACCTCACGAAAGTTATCATAAGACGTGGTGCACATCCACTCCACTTGCTGAGTATATCTACGAGCACTACCTATATGATCTTGAAGTTTATTTGAAATATAATTTTTAACTAGAGACAGTTGAGATAGTTATATGTCAAAAGAAGACTCACCATTGGAAGGAACATGATAGTAATCTTCTCGTTTTTCTTTGGGGTCTATTGGATCAACCAATGATAATTCTCTGGACATATGATATCTATCATAACTTAGATTCATGGCCTCCTATGTACGAAGGTTTCCTTGAGCACTTCCCAAAGATTTTAATTTCTAAAATAGTTCTAGAATGTACTTTTATGTAAGGTATCACTGTGAGGTGTTGTCCATAGTTGGGACATGAGTCACAGTTGGTATTAAAACTCACAGTATATGTGTTATTGTATTTTGCACGAAAATTGTAGTAATAAAGTTGTAGTTATTTTCTGTACCATGTATTTGGCGACTCAGAATAGGTTGGATGGATTTGACCTATTTTGGGGGTGTCACATGTATTATTTCTTTTGTATTTATGAAGAGAACTTCTATTATTCCATTCTTTATTATTATGTTGGAATAACCTGTATATGTGAAGTATCGCATACATGGTGAAAATTTTCTATTATTCCATTCTTTATTATTATATTGGAATAACCTGTTTATGCGAAGTATCGCATACATGGTGAAATTCTTCTATTATTCCATTCTTTATTATTATGTTGAATAACTTTATTTTACTGCAGTATATCGCATACACGGTAAAATTCTTCTATTATTCCATTCTTTATTATTATGTTGAATAACTTTTGTTTATCGCCAAGTCTGCATACATGGTGAAATTCTTCTATTATTCCATTCTTTATTATTCTGTTGAATATCCCGTCTGTATGCGATTACGCATGACTTCGGTTCCATTATTTATTATTCGTTTGAATAACCCGTCTGCAGCAGATTACGCACGCACGGTGAAATTCTTTTATTATTCCATTCTTTATTATTATGTTGGAATAACTGTCTATGCCAAGTCTTTGCATACATGGTGAAATTCTTTTTATTATTCCATTCTTTATTATTATGTTGGAATAACTCGCATCTGCCAAGTACTACATACACGGTGAAATTCTTTTATTATTCCATTCTTTATTATACCGTTGGTTATTGATTTTACGCTTTTATGTCTTTGGCTTGTAAAGTGCAAAGATGATATGTTGTTGAATATCTTTGGCCAAGAAGCAAAAGATGATCTGTTGTTTGATAGCTTTGACACGTAGTGCGAAGATGGACGCGTGTGTATACATGATCACGGACCACTAGTGATACTTAACGAATATCCTCGGCCAGTAGTGCATGGATAATTTAATGATGTGATTGGCGTGATCATGACCATTAGTTAACGAAGTTAAATGTCTTTGGTCAGTAGTGCAATCGATGGTGTAATTGATTGGTATGATCATGACCATTGGTTTTATAGTTGAATATCTTTGGCCCGTAGTGCAAAGATAAACAACTGATTGGTATGATCATTGTTATTACATTTTAATATCTTCAGCCTTTGGGATAAGGATATTGAGTATACATTCTATTAAGCCTTTGTGGCAAGAAGGAACTGTTAATTCACATTTTTATAAATATGAATTGTGAATTTAACTAACATCTTTGGTGGTTCAGGTGAAGACAAGTGATGAAAGTTCTATTTATCTTAAGTATAACAAAGAACTGTTGATGAGTATTACAGGAATAAAATATCAACGATGGACTTTTAATCTAGAGGAGATAGTAGACATTATGTTCTACTTGACTCTTTTAATGGATTGCTGATTCCGCTGCAGTTAAACTTGTTGTCTATTATATTATATCAGTTGTTATACTGTTGAAGGCTAAGGATAATTTATTCTACATTATCTTAGTCATGATATTTCTTACTGGGCTAGTTGAGCTCACCCATTTGCTTCACAATTCCTTTCAGGTAATAAGAGTGTAGTTGGGTCGAAAGGGGATAACAGGGAATAGAATCTGGTCTATAAATCATTGAGGTTCTCCTAAATAGTATGAAGATAATTGTATTGAGGACCTAAGATGTGTGTGTCGTATTTTATACGTCACTTAATAATTGATTTTGGCGAACAACAATAGGGTGATGGGAACCCAACTTTGAAAGCGTTAAAAGTGCACCTCATTAGAATAAATATGATAGTAATCTTCTCTTCTTCTTTGGGGTCTTAAAATATTTGTCAACCAGATTTTATATGGCATCAGAACAATTTGAGTTTGATACCGCTCACTGAAAACAATATTGTATTAAAACTCACGAGTTCTCGTGGTCGTATTCTATACGACAGTTCAACAGTTGTATAAATGAAGTTTGTATTTGATTTTTATAGTGTGATATCTGGCGACTCAGAATGGGTCATGTATACTTATTTTGGGGGCATCACAATTGGTATCAGAGCTTAGGGATATAATCATTTGGCGGAGATAAGAGTCTAGAACTAGGAGGGAGAGACGAGTTATATACTTCGCTAAGTGTGTGACTTACCTAAGCTGAAATTGTTTACTTGATAAGTTGACAAATTATGATATGTCAATTAACCATTGTTTTGAAGCTATATTCTAGAATGATATTTGAAATACAGGAGATGAGAAATGAGAAAATCATGATAGAGCGAAAATAATCGGGAAGGTACAATCCGAAAAGAAAGCAAGGTATTCTCATCTCTTCGAATATCAGGTACGTACATAAATTTCGAGGGCGAAATTTCATAAGGAGAGGAGATTGTGAGACTCCAAATTTTATGAAATAAAAGTATTCAATTTTTCTATTTTGGTAAATAGTTAAATTGATAAAAGTTTAAAGTTAAGGGTGATATTTGAAATTTTTTCAAAGTAAGCAAGTTGTTATAAAATAATCGGTAAAAAGTTATTCAGTATATATATAATGGTAACCACTGTGATGGTGACATGTTGGTGGGAGGGGAACATGTGGGGCTCATATGTTGGAAGAAGACCAGTTACCTTCATGGGAGGGCACTCCCTTATTGGTTGTCTTAGTTTTGTTTTATTATTAGTAATAAAACAGGAAATTTCTTTTTCCTAAGAAGGATCTGGTTGTCTAAGTTTTTGTTTTATTATTAGTACTAAAACAGGAAAGGTTTTTATATAAAAAAGAATACTTTTATAAAGTTATTTATTTTATTAGACAATAATTAGAATATATTATATTTTATTATGATAGTATTGCGATAAAGTGCTGCGATAGTATTTTGATAGAAAATCTTTTTATATAAAATAAAATACTTTTATAAAGTTATTTGTTTTATTAGACAATAATTAGAGTATATTATATTTTATTATGCATAGTGTTGCATAGTGCCTGCATAGTGTTTTGCATAGTAAAATCTTTTTATATAAAACAGAATACTTTTATAAAGTTATTCGTTTTATTAGATTGTCCTCATCATTTAACAGAACAAGCTTCCTCCTTAATGCATCTTTCCCTTCTCCATCATCATCATCACTCCACCAATCCTCTACAAATACATCATTCATGTTCACCTTTGGTTCATCTATTTTTTTGGTGCCTTCTTCGAATATATCATCATCCCCAGGCACCTTTAGATCCTCATCCATCCATGGTGGATGCTCTGTATCTTCCCCATTATCATTATCAGCTTGTTTTTTACTATTTTCCTTTGTATGTTTTGTTTGTTTTTTAGGCTTTCCAGTTTGTTTACCTTTTCCTCATCTGCTTTCTTTCTCTTTGCCTTTATATCTTTCTTTTTTGCTTCCCTTTATCAGTAGTACCACCATGGTTAATGTTATCAGTTGTTTCACTTTGAAGTCCAAAGTCTTTTTCATTTTCATTTTCACTTTGGTTCATGTTATCAGTTGTCAAACCATAAATGTAAGACCCCAAATTTTATGAATAAAGATGATTTTTCTATAAATATCATTTTTGAATATTATGGAATGAATTTGATATAATGTTATAGTTGTGGGTAATATTTATAAATTTTGCAAAAGTACGCAAGTTGTTATATAATATTCGAATGGTCTGGGAATATTCGCTTTTAACAGGAATATTCGTAGACGACGAAAGACAATCATTAGTGGATCCCACAATGTAATTATTGTTTGGATTAAGAAAACGATAAAAATATCTTTTATGAAAATAACGGCGGAAGTTTTACCGTTAACTGTTGAAACACCCGGTGTTAAAAGTACAGTAATACGCGTGGTTTCATAGTAACACACGGTATTAATTATTGATACTTACGTGAGAAGTCACTCAGTTTTGTTCAATTATTGCTACAGTAATTGCTGCTTAGTATCTCACGTTAGTTGATTCAATTATTGTCAATATTTTATATATTATTAAATCAATAATTGAGATGACAAAGTTATTAATATTATTATTTACAATATTAACGATGTCTAGAAGTTCTCACAAGGAGAGGTTTGGTCACCTAATCAATTGCTACCGAAGATAGGAAGAAATCCTTATTGAAAGCCCTCTTCCCGGAACGACACAGTCGATTAATATTGTGAATTATAATAATGATGATATATCCTCTTAAAAATATTGAGGGGATTTTTTTAATGAAGTATTTGTTGTAAATGTTGCTTATTTTATGGACCTCCATTTACCCATTTTTTAAAATAATTGGTAGAAAATTATTTAATATAATAAAGGTGGGGCCCACATGTTGGAAGAAAAATGACTTTTGGGGGGGTGGATTTGTTTATAAAAAGGTAATTAGTATTATATATATATATATATTATTGTTATTTGGTTGAAAACATGCATCAGTGAAACGAAATAATGCATCCGTGAATTCATAAAGCGTCCGTGAGTTGCATAATTGAATTTTTCTTACACAGTGCCCCTTCAATTCTCCTATAAATAGGATGCTTAGTTAGAATTGAAAAATCACACCAGAAGTTCAGAGAATTCTTCTATAATCTTGAGCGTATTTCTTTAGAGTTTTAAAAAGCTTTGAGCGTAGTGCAAGTTTTCTTCAAGAATATCCTCGCCCTACCAGTCGGAATACTCTTCTTTTATGGTAAGGGGTATTATTTCTTTCTTTCGTCTTCATGAAGTGAACTTCTATTATTCCATTCTTTATTATTATGTTGGAATAACATATCTATGCGAAGTACCGCATACATGGTGAAATTCTTCCGTTATTCCATTCTTTATTATTTTGTTGGAACATCACCGTCATGCAAGCATGCATGACCATGTTCCGTTATTTATTATTCTCGTTGGAACATCCCGTCTGCGTGCGCTACGCATGATTTGGTTCCATTATTTATTATTCTCGCTGAATATCCTCGTCTGCGCGCTTACGTGCACGACCGGTTCCATTATTTATTATTCATTGGAATAACTCGCTTATGCTGCTTTGTCTATCGCATGCTCGGTGATTTCTTTTGTTATTCCATTCTTTATTATACTCAACATTAAGGTTTTGACTTATACTCCATGAAATTAGTGGAATATCCTCGATATTTGTGATTCGTCCAAAGATCTTTTCATGGAAATATTTCTTCGAGCATTCTTGAATTTTACTCTACAAAAGAAGTATCATGTTGACAATTTGGACGTTATTAGTTCCTGGATAAATTAATTCTTGAACTTGTTTATTGAATTCGTATATCATTGTCATCATCTTCATGTTTATATTATGTAGAAAGTCATCTGTGGCCTGTAGTGCATAGATGGACTTGGTATGATTATAACCAGGGATTATTCGGTATAATCATGATCATAATGTTACAAATGATGTGATAAAAGTCCTTATTGGCTGTGTAGTGCATTGATGGACGACGCTTGTTGGCATGATCACGACCATCGATGAATACATGAATATCCTCGGCCGTGGTGCATGGATAATTTGTGGTTGTGATACTAATGGATATCCTCTGGCCGTAGTAGTGTGTGGGGATGATGTGGATTATTTATTAAGCCGAGTCTCAGCGATAAAAGTGATGAAAAACCTTTTTAAATCATAAAAGAAAGTAGATTTTATTCTCTACTTGACTCTTTTCTTTGGATTGTTTGTTCACCGCAGCTTAAACCCGATGTCTATTGTATTTTATCGCTTAACATTGTTGAGGCTAATGATAATTTATTCTGCATTATCTTAGTCATAATATTTCTTACTAAGCTAGTTGAGCTCACCCTTTTACTTTCATTGTTCTCTTCAGGAAATGAGAACGTAGTAGGGACTAGTCGGGGAATGGAGTGACGGTCCAGACGATAGCATTAGTAGTCCTCACTATTCTATGAAATAGTGTGTTAATAAATGTATTAAAGACTTATTTTGAGTTTTAATACTGTCTAGAAGATAATATTTGTATTAAAACTCACAGCTCCTGTTTTATATTTAAGATTGTATTTGTATTCTGTACCATGTATTTGGCGACTCAGAATAGGTGATGTATACCTATTTTGGGGGCGTCACAACAAATATACCTAATGTTATCATTTTCAACTTCTTCTGGCCTAACAACTTGTATGGGACCTCCTTCATTTCTTGTCCATATATATGCACCTCCTCACTCTCAGCATTAACTAAGAAATCAATCATATCAATGACATCTTTGTCATTTTGCATCAATAATGCCCCACCCTCCCAAATTTTATATCCAGGTACAAGATAATAAATATTCAAATTTGAAACTGGGCATAAAGTAGAGAAGTATTCATGTATACTAAGCAAAGAAAGGTAATCCAACCCAACAGTCTCTACTATTTCTTCACTACCCCCAACATACTTATGTACTGGATCTTTAACAAACTTCCCACCATAATGAAAAACAATTCTGACAGACATTCTGCATTAAAGAAATGAAGGAGAAATGTTTGAATAACATACAATACTTTATAACAAGTATCACAAAAAGGGGACCAATGTCAGTGGCAGACACAGGGCAGACACAGGGGGACAATAATAGTAATAAAGAAAGGGGGACCATAGTAGTGAGCATACTTTATCCAGCACCAAATATACTAACTAATTCATCCAAAAAACATGCATGCATATACAACAAACAACTCACAATTAAAAACAAAGTACATATCATATCTATCAGACAAGGAGAAAATTACCTAAATCGGCACCAAATCAAGTATCACAGACCAAACGAAGGTGGGAACACAGTAAATCACGAAGA
Organism: Panax quinquefolius; assembly: GCA_020205615.1. NCBI lineage: Eukaryota > Viridiplantae > Streptophyta > Magnoliopsida > Apiales > Araliaceae > Panax > Panax quinquefolius. The sequence continues at coordinate 126,780,809 of CM035161.1, read as the reverse complement.
TCCACCACGAACACACTAAACCCACACCCTATTTCTCTCGCCTCTCTAGCCCTAGATATCACCACGATCGCTCGTTCTCTAGCCCTAGAAATTGATCTGAAATGAAATGAAAGAAAACCCACTTCGCATCTGTCGTTTTCAAATATATATGAAGGGTAATTAAGTCTTTAGCCAAATAAAGTAACAGAGTTAAGACGGAAAGCACTTTTTCACTTCACCTCAAAAGGTCGAGAGTTTAAATGTAGGTTTACTGACTACAGATGGTTAAGTGGGAAATCGCCCAAACCCCAGGTGGTCATCTGAACTTAACTCAATATTATTTGAGGTGTTTATTGTTAAATAAATATTTTATTGATGTGATGGTTGATGAATCTAAATATATAAAAGGAATTTTCTAAATTAAATTAATTTATAATTTAGAGATTTGTATTATTACATGAGGTGTTATGTTGTTGTTGTGATTTAATAATTTAGATGGTATATTAAATTATTAAATAAGTTATAATGGAAATTATAATTTTGTGATATTTGCTAAAAGGCTATATTTAATTAAAATATAGTATGTGGTTAATTTAATGGGTTAATGTTGGATATGAAAATAATATGTGATTATAATTTATTAACTAAAGTGTTTATTAAAATAAATTAAAAATGATTTAAATTAGTTTTTGTCAAACAAGGCTTAAAAGTATTTTAATCCTTTAAACTTAAAGAGTTTGCCAAACAAGCCTTATGGCTTTTGGGATTTCTAGTTTTTGAAAATCAAATAAAATAAATAAAATAAATTAAAATAATAAATATAATATATTTATATTATATACGTTTCTTAAGTTAGTCTATGGTTTAGCCTAAGAGGAGAAAACTAAGAAGTTCAGAGAACTTGAGAGAGAATTAGAGAGGAGCCTTAAGAATTTTCTCAACAAATTCAGTGTTTAGCAAGGTTGTGCAAGCTAATTGAAGGTAATTCTCCATAATCTCTATATTATGTGTATATATATATATATATATATATGTATGTATGGATGAGTTTATGGCGTGAAGTTTCAAACTCAGTGAATTCTAGCTTTCTGTAAATTGTGTTACGTAATCTGTTGATGGTAATTAGATATAGTGATGATTAGAAAGTATGTTTATACAATAATTGCATGCTAATTTCGGTTTACAGTAGAAGAAAATTTTGACAGTGTATGTTTATATGTATTTTTTTCATATGTTCATGAAAAGTATCAATTTTGGTGGCCAATTAGTATGTGAAATTATAAATTGAAGCTTGTATATGTTAGTTCAATGAGATACGAGCATAACGTAATTGGAATGGAGTGATTTGGCCAAATAATGAATTCACAGTGGTGATTTTTGGGATGAATATCAAAAATTGGAGTTTTATATGAAAAACATAAAAATTGAGAAATTAAAATAGTTTTAGTTACTGTTAAATTGTGCTAAGTGGTTGAAGAGGTTAGCAATCATGTCTATGATAGTGGTATATTTATTTTACGTGTTAGTATCACTGTTTGATGGGTGAAATTCGTGTTAGTTGGCTTAAGAAAAGTGTCGTGGCTTTCTTCCTTAAACCGAAGCTCTAAGTTTTGCAAGCATGCCGCATGTGAGCATCCCCATATATAAAACTCCGCTACGCCATGCGCAAGTGCCCATTTTCGCATTAATCAAGTCTGTTTATTCTGCAGACTTTGGTTGCTCGTTGTAGCTTAGCTTAAGGTTATGGAATGTGAGAATCATGTAACAACAAGGTTAAATAGAGTCATGTTATGTGGATTATGAATTAAAATTTTTAAAAGTGATTAGTAAATCGAGAATGCGTTATGTGATAATTTGGTATACATAATGAACGTTAGACAAGTATTGCGAAGTAAAACACTTAGAGTTTCTAAAATGTAAATGGTAATGAACATGTTATGATATGTTAGCATATCTAATAGGTATTGTGGTTCTAAAATTATGTGTAGGTGATCGTGAGTTTAATTTATAGCTTACGCGCGAGGCAAGTTTTCTAACTCTATATTTACATTGAGCAAGTTTCTAAACTCTATCTTTTACATTGAGAAAGTTTCCTAATTCTTTACTTTTGTTGAGCTAGTTCCATCATTACGTTATATAGCTTTATTCTTTGATTGAGCAAGCTTTCTATTTCAACTGTTGATTGAATATTAAGTCAATTGTCCCTAGAGTTCATTCGAGCAAACTTTAACTCTAATGTTATTTGAATTCTCATTTTTGTTGATTCATTCTAACTTGTTTCTGATTAAGCAAGTTCTTGAGTTATATTCTTATATAATGAACACAGTTTGAACTCTCGTCTTTATTATTGAACTATTTTTAATCCTTGCATGAATTATTACCATGTTGGGCAAGTTTTTAGTTTCCAGCTTGCTATCAGTCAATGTATGTTCAGTAATTTCATTTCTAATGTTATAAGACTCTAACCTTAGCTTATTTTCTGTTCAAGCAAAGGTTTATCACTTTATTCATTTTGTTGAGTACTTATGCTCTATAGTTATTTCAAGCATGAGTTTAATACGTATAATCAGTTCATTTATGATTCTCAATTGTTCTATGTTATGTTGTTAAACATCTGTTGTGATTATCAAACACTGTTAATTCAACTAGTCCTCTAGTTGATGTTCGTTGAACTTCAAATTACCCTTGAAAGCTTATCCAAACCAAACTTTCTTTGGTGCGGACTTGTACTCTAAATACTGAGATGAACAACCCTACTATTATTAGGGGATAATTTACGCGTAGCGTTAAAATGTTTGTGCACAATACATTGTACGAAGGGCTGATCCCCCTAAGTACGAGGAGTCCTTATAGTCGTATGACTGTTAAAGTTGGAGTTGAAAGATTACTCGCAACTGTGGACATAGTTCATGGTCTTATGACCCTCAGTTATGTATATTCCATATTTTGGATTCCAGTTTCTGATTATCATTAATAGAGTACTATTCAGTTTTGATGAACCTATTCGTTGGGAGTTATTATTGTTATTTTCATGTTGATTCTTTATTATATCCAGTGAGCAATTGTTTTGCTCACTCTTGGATATTTATATACTCATTGCAGCCAAAGTGGAGAAGGTAGATGAACCTTCAACTAGCAAAGGAAAGGGAAAATTGTACAAGTGATGCTGATTTGTACTTTTATTTTTATGATGACCTTAGACTTTTAATAATGATGTGATGTAATAAATTTTATTTCCGCACTTGAATGATGTTTAAAGGTTAGATAACCTGGGATTAATTTTGAATGTAACCCTATTTAAGGGAAGGATTTATGATTTAAATATTATTTAATTGGGTAGATAGTATGAATGTTTGGATAGTGAGCACCAAATCTTGTGGGAATGAAGTACCTAGATTTGGGGGTGTCACAGGTTGGTATCAAAGCTTTAGGTTATGAACCTTAGGTGGGGGAAAGCCTTAGGAAGTAACCTTTGAAAAGATAGTAATGATAAACTCTCATCGAGTTTTAGGAAAGAGAAAGTAATAAAATACTTATGTGCTTATGTGATTACAACTTATGTGCTCGTGAGTGTCGAGTAGTAATGATTAGTAATTAAAATTTAAACTTTGGTTGACAGGATGACTAATATAGGAAGATCCAGTCAGGCTAGAGAGGAGGAGCCTCGAGATATTAAGGTGATTTGGGAACAACTACTGCCATGGGAAACAGGTTTAAATTGGTCATGATGAGTTGAAAGCGAGAGAGTACCTGATGAGGAGGATGAGATAGAGACAGATGAGGAGGACCCCGTGGAGCTGCCACAGTTGGGGGATGAGGAGGAAGAAGAGGAAGAGCTTCCACTTAACTCGATAGCCGCCCGTATGTACGATGAGGTGTATGACCGCAATGTGGAACTTCAAGACACCGTCGAGGAGTTACAGGAGATAGTAGCTGAACAACAGACCTCGATGGCACAGAAAGACGATGAGATCCAGGATCTAGAAGAACGACTGAATAACGTTAAAGAGAAGTTGGTCCACACTGAAGGAGAGAACGAGCGAATGATGGCAGAGATTACAGAGTTAAAGGACAAGTTAAAAGAAGAATATACAAAAAGGGCAAGAGCCGAAGACGCGTACAGTGAAGCTTATCAACGAGCCAAAATAGCAGAGAGGGACGCACAATCAAAGAGGAGAAAAATGGAAGAGATGAACAACGTATTTAACACCGTGATCAATCGAGCTCAAGATCGAGTCATGGGTTATCCGATTCAGTTCGAGACGCTACCGTCATACATATTGGATCGCCGAGCAATGTTCTGAATCATGGAGGAAGAGCGTCGTAAGGCTACGCAGCATCTTAGTAGGACCTTGTAGAAAATGTAATTGATAGGTGATTTGAAAATAAACGAAATGTAAATCCCGGGTATGATATAACCAACGGGATAGATGATGATGATGTTGTCCTGCAACTATTATAGTTCAGGAAAATAGTGGAAATAGCAGTGATGCTATTGCTTTGATGTTTTTAAAAATGATGAATGAATAAAAGTTATTGTTTTATTCAAAGTGTTAAGTGTTATGTGATAAACTTTTATGATGTGCAACTTAAGTATATAATACTTAAAAGGGTGAATAAAAGCTAATGGGTGTATTTTAATAGAAAATGACTCCAAGACGACAACCACCACGATAGAGAACCACTGAGGAAACCAACAACAACAACAACATTGAGGAAGGAAACCCAGTTCAGCAGCTAGTGACGTTACTGACAGGTGCTTTGCAGAATCAACCTCAGAATTAAGGTACTACATTTAAGGACTTCAAGGCGGTTGGACCACCAGAATTCTGAGGGTCCATGAATCCAGTTGAGGTTTAGACCTGGATCATGGAAATCGAGAAGGTTTTTGATGTTGCTAGGGTTGAGGATAACCAGAAGACTGCTTTTGCAATATTTATGTTGAAAGTAGAGGCGAGCTATTGGTGGCAGGCCAATAAAACTCGGGAAGGACCAACAGTGATGACCTGGGATAGGTTTAAGGAAATATTCTTTGAGACCTATTTCCCAGAGAGTTCGAAGAGCCAGCTAGAGGTTCAGTTTTTGGAACTAAAGCAGGGAATGATGTCGGTGTCTGAGTATACCACAAAATTTAACGAGTTGGCGAGGTTTGCGCCATATCAAGTCAGCACAGACGAGCGCAAGACAAGGAGGTTTGAGTAGGGACTGAAACCCTGGTTGTACAATAGGGTTTCCCTGTTCCAATTGAAGACATTTGCAGTAGTAATGGAGAAAACAATTCTAGTTAAAAGTGGAGGCGAGGCAGTAACAAAACATAATCAAGAGCATAGGAAGAAGAAAAGTGAAGGTGAAGCTAAGAGTGGTGGTAGTAACGGCGAAAATGGCAACAATTTGAAGAGGAAGTGGAATGGGAATGGGGAGCCGGAAATCGAAGAAAGAAACCAAAGAAAATAAGAAGTTCGAAGCATGCGCTACATGTGGAAAGTTTCACAAGGGTGTGTGCTTGATGGGGAAACGAGTATGTTTCAATTGTGGCCAGGAGGCTCACATCGCTCCAAATTGCACTCAAGCTAAGAAGAATGTGTGCTTCACATGCGGATCCAAGGATCACTTTGCTCGTGAATGCCCTAAAAAGAGATCTGGTGAGACAAAAGGGAGCAAGGGCAATGCTAGTGGAGGTGCGCTAGCTATTGCTGGACCAACATCAACAAATAAGCCTACAGCCAGAACTTTCAACATGACGGTTCAGGACGCGGTGCAATCAAAAGATGTCGTGTCAGGTATTATCCCAATCAATGATATAAATGCATATGTATTATTTGATTTGGGTGCAACTTGCTCGTTTATATCTGATGATTTTGCTAAGAAGTTAGAAATACCTTGTGAAGAGTTGAAATTTCCTTTAAACATAGAAATTGCGAATAGGGAAGTGATTCCCCATCGGGTTCAGATACAAAAAAGCTCGTAGGGTGAACATTAATGGGAATGTTATGAAAGTAGATTTAATTCCGATAAAACTCGGAGAGTTCGTTGTTATTTTGGGAATGGATTGGTTGTTTAATTATGGAGCGATAATTAACTGCCAAAAGAAGTGTGTAAACCTTATGACTCCGTCAAAGGTAGTTTTTCATGGTAGCAAATCGCCTAGACAAATGAAATGTCTGACGATGATGCAGGCCAAAAAGTTATTGAGTCAGGGTTGTGTAGGGTATTTAGCTTACATAGTCGATACTCAAAAGGAGAAGGTTATGAAATTGGAGGAAATACCAGTGGTTAGGGAGTTCGTGGACGTGTTTTTGGAGGATTTTCCAGGACTTCCACCTGACCGAGAAATCGAGTTCGTGATTGACTTAGCGCCAGGAACCGCTCCGATATCAAAGGCCCCTTACAGAATGGTTGAGATGAAAAAATTAATGGTGCAACTGCAAGAACTGTTAGACAAGAAGTATATTCAGCCAAGTGTGTCACCGTGGGGAGCACCGTTGTTATTCGTGAAGAAGAAGGATGGGGTAATGCGTCTTTGCATTGATTATAGGGAATTGAACAAAGTCACTATGAAAAACAAATACCCGTTGCCAAGAATAGATGACTTGTTTGATCAATTGAAAGGTGCTAAATATTTCTCAAAAATTGATTTGAGAAGTGGATATCACCAATTGAAAGTGAGGAAGGAGGATGTACCGAAGACGGAATTCCGAACTCGGTATGGACATTACGAATTTTTGGTAATGTCTTTTGGTTTGACAAACGCCCCTGCAACGTTCATGGATTTGATGAACAAGGTGTTTAAACCATTTTTAGACAAATTTGTGATGGTGTTCATCGATGATATTTTGGTGTACTCTAAAACACAAGAGGAACACGTGGAACATTTACGTCTGACGTTGGAAACGTTAAGGAAGGAAAAGTTGTACGCGAAATTTTCTAAATGTGAATTTTGGCTAAAACGTGTGCAATTTCTTGGGCATGTAATTTATAAGGATGGGATTTCCGTAGATCCATCAAAAGTTGAAGCTGTGATAAATTGGGAACAACCAAGAACTCCATCAGAAGTGAGAATTTTTTTGGGATTGGCAGGCTATTATAAACGGTTTATCCAGGATTTTTCCAAGGTTGTCACTCCGTTGACAAATTTGACAAGGAAATCTGTAAAATTTTCATATATCACCCTTAACTTTAAACTTTTATCAATTTAATCATTTACTAAATAGAATAATTATAAGAAAATTGAATACTTTCATTTCATAAAATTCGGGGTCTCACAGTTTCCCCTCATGAAATTTCGCCCTCGAAATTTACATACCTGGTAGTTCGAAGAGATGAGAATACCTTGCTTTCTTTTCGGATTGTACCTTCCCGGTTATTTCCTCTGTATCATGATTTTCCCATTGCTCATCTCCTGTATTTCAGATATCATTCTAGAATATACCTTCAAAACAAAGGTTAATTGACATATCATGATTTGTAAACTTATCAAGTAAACAATTTTAGCTTAGGTAAGTCATACACTAGCGAAGTATATTACTCCTCTCTCCCCTCCTAGTTCTAGACTCATATCTCCGCTAGCGACCATATCCCTAAGCTCTGATACCATTTGTGACGCCCCCAAAATAGGTCCACACGACCCATTCTGAGTCGCCAGATATCACACTATAAAAATCATTTACAAACTTTATTTATACAACTATTGAACTGTTGTGCAGAATACGACCACAGTTAAATTGTGAGTTTTAATACAAATGTATGTAATTCTCATGGTGCCTCGACCACAACCTTGCAATGGTACTTTACATAAAAGTACAATCGATAACCTGCTTTTAGAAATTAAAATCTTTAGAAAATACTCAAGAAACCTTCGTTCATGGGGAGGCCACGTGCGTCAGGTTATGATAGATATCATATGTCCACGTAATTATCCTTGGTTGACCCAATAGTCCCCAAAAAAAATAAGAAGATTGCTATCATCTTCTTTTCTAATGGTGAGTCTTCTCTTGACTTATAATTATCTCCATTGTCTCCAATTGAGAATCATATTTCAAACAAACTCCAAGATTATATAGTAAAGTGCTTCGTAGATATACTCTGAGTGGATGTGCACAACCACATCTTTATGATAACACGAGGTTGTATGTCATTAGACATCTTGTATGATAGTGGTAAAACACCCTTCCAAAGTTGGGTTCACCTCACCCTATTCGGTTCACCAAAATTAAATATCAAATGACGTATACAATACGACACACTTATCTAAAGTTCTCAATAAAATTATTTCCATACTATTTAGGGAGAACCTCAACAGCTATAGACCATCGTTCTATTCTCCTGTTATTTTTATAAAAAGATAATTATGTCGTTTCCTTACTACGATAATACTTCCGTTATGGGGTCCACCAATGATTGTGCCGTCCTACGGATATTCCCCGACAAAAAAAATTTTCCCCGACCAAACGAATATTTTATAACAACTTGCATACTTTGAAAAATTTTCACATATCACCCTTAACTTTAACCTTTTATCAATTTAACCATTTACTAAATAGAATAATTATAAGAAAATTAAATACTTTTATTTCATAAAATTCGGGGTCTCACATTATTCATTAGGGTATTGGGGCACTTTTCATGCTGGGGTACTATTCACGAGGTACTATTCCCGAAGTACTATTCACAGGGTACTATTCACGAGATACTATTCACCCAAAAAATATATTTCTTTCCTGTCCAAATTATTTTTGATACATGAATATTATTCTTGAATTTTACTCCACAAAGGAGTATCATGTTGACAATTTGGATATTTTTAAACTCTGGATAAATTTAAAGTCTTTAAAATTTATCCTTGATTTCGTTTGATTGATGCTTATATCATTGTCATCATCCTCATGCTTATATTTTGATGAAAATCATCTTTGGTTACGTGCATAGATGGACTGTTGATTGGTATGATTACGACCATGAATCATTCGGTATAATCGTGACCCTTAATGTTACAAATGATGTGGTAAAAGTTCTCATTGGCCTGTAGTGTATTGATGGACAGTTGTTGGTATGATTATAACCAGGGATTATTCGGTATAATCATGACCATTGATGATTACATGAATATCTTTGGCCCGTAGTGCAGGGATGATTCGATGATGTGATTTATTTATTAAGCTGAATCTCAGCGATAAAATTGATGAAAAACTTTTTAAATCATAGAAGATAGTAGATATCATGCTCTGTTTGACTCTTCTAATGAATTACTTGTTCCGCTGTAGTTAAACATGATGTTTATTGTATTTTATCAGTTTAACACTGTTGAAGGCTAAGGATAATTTATTCTGCATTATCTTAGGGGATGTTTGTGACACCCCCAAATCTGGTTCTTCCATTTCCATAGGATTTGGTGTTCACTGAACAAATATCATCTATCTATCTACCCATAAATAAATGCAAACCATGCAATAGATAGAAATAATAAATAAATCTCCTTTTATGGGGTTACATCAACTACATAATAATAAAATCCGAGGTTGCTCTAACCTTAAACATCTGTGCGGAATCATAAACAAATAATAAGTCTTTAAATAACATAAATCCAGAATATCATTACATAAACACATAAATAACCAGTCTTCATTACTTGCTAATCTTGCCCTTTTCTTTACTAGTGGAAGGCTCGTCTGGTCTTTCGTTCTTAACTGCAATGTTATTATTAAGCAAGAGTGAGCACAATTGCCCACAAGTATAACAATATAATGAATGAATAATAACATGCGAATAAATTAAAGGCTTTTGAAATAGGAAGACTCGGCTTTTGAATCAAGAATGAACAGCAAGAAACAAAAGAACTTCTGAGGGTCATAAGACCTTGAACTATATCCTAGGTTGTTAAGAGTTTATACTTGAAACCTTTAACAGTCATAAGACTATGGACTCTTCTTCTCGTATTTAGGGGGGATCACCCTTAGTACCATCACATCGCACAATATCTTAACGCTAACGCATAAGTAATCCCCTATACAGGGTTGTTCATCTCAATTTGACATTAGAGTCCGCACCAAAGGAAGTTTGGTTTGGATAATTCATCAAGGGTTCTAAAATTTAGAACGCTAATCAACTATGAACTAGTCGAATCATTAAGGGTTCGCTAGTCTAACAATGTTTAACAGTAACTGATAATTCAATTGAATAAAATCTCAAAAGGTATACAATAGAATAAGTATTGTATAACAGCATCATGCTTGAATGATTAATAAACTTTAATATAACAAAAGAGACTTGATCAATAATAATGAGAACTTGCTCAATGTAGAAAGGTGAATTTATCAACTTATATAACGATAACAAGTAGGGTTAGGAAACTTGCCTCGTGCATAGATTACACTTTAATTAAACTCATTCCTTGATTTAAATCCTACATATCATTTACGTTCACAATACTAGTCAATTATAACGTACTAATCATCAAAAGTTCATTCTTTTTGTTTAAACTCGAATTATGACTATGCTTAGTCAAATTACCGTACTTGTTTTCACGTAATATTACACTATACGAACAACAAGCTAATTACATAATCAACAATTCAATCAACATGTAAATGTCTTCTTGACTTGATAAAAACTTATTTTAATATCTCATTATATGTCTAACAAGTTTTTATATTCGTTAGATTAGGTTACTATCACATTTCTATACTTGAACACTTAAAAAATGCATTTACGGACATTACGCTAAGCCATATACTGGCTACCGATAAGCCTATTCTTGGCGTTGCGATTGGAAACTTGGCGCTACGGTGCGAGACTTGATTCTGCGATTGGCGTAGCCATGCACAATGAAACTCCAGATTTTGAATCTCGATTCACAAGAACAACGAGTTCAAATAATTTATCATTATCTGATCATTAATTTCATCAAATTAATCATACGTACATACTAGAATTCGAACATAATCATTACCCAACATTTATAGAGTAATTTTAACCAATAAAAACACATAATTACAGAATTAAAACATGCAAATTTCACTGTTCTTGGTGTTCTTGAAGGTTTTGAACAAAAACATAAAATTTTAACACTACGGATTCGTTATAACACCTAATCCATCCATTCAAATTTTGTTTTCTTCATTTTAGCATGCATAATTATATACAAGTGAAAATTTTACAAAATAATTTATGTTTGACATATTAAAATCACGTATAAGGGTCATATGGCCATATTCTATACTCTGTAATTTTGAAACAACAACATACGTTATAATATTATGAAATTGATGATATGGAACCATCTAATACATATGAAAACACATTAAAATAACATCTTAACACATATATGCACATAATCTTTACTCTTTCCAATTGTTGAATTAAACAAGAAATTGAAAGCCATATTCATGAAACTTTAAATGACGTAAATAAACTGGATTGAAGAGGTTACCCTCAAGAAAGTTCCTTTGATTCTTTACTTTCTTCTTCAATCACTAAATTTTTCTCTAAACTCTCTGAATCTCTCTCAGTTAAAACTCATAATTAAGATACGTCTTCTCAAATACGACTGATAAATAAAAGAAGAACACGTAGAATCGACGACGTTATGGAGGTCAGTTACCTATCATGGGTAATCGCCTCCCCTCTCCTTAGTGCCATGTTTGGCTAGCCTTAAAAGGCTTATACCCCATTAATTTAATAAATCTCTTATATATAGTTTGGAAATGTCACACCCCTTAATAAATTAAATCAAATATCTTATTTAATTTATTTTAAATAAAATATAATAATTTCTCATTAATTCACATAGTCACATAATTAAAATTTTCATTTATTAATAATGTCAAAATATTAAATCTCTAATTAATTATTAAATTAATTAAAAAATAACATTAAGCTTATTAAAATTTTCTTTTAATACAATAAGCTCACATAATCACATACTTGAATGATAAAATTCTCCACATTAATTTAATAACTATAACACATATAATTAAATTAATCTACCACGACTTCATCAATTAATTATTTAATCTAATAATTAATTCATCAAAAATATTTATTCAATCTAATAAATATTAAAATTAAATTACAAAATCTCTAGTTGTTATATCTTTCCCTCTTAAAAGGATTACGTCCTCGAATCATAACTCAACAATTCGGTCCTGCTTACATTCTCCCCTTACAAAGATTCTATCCCGAATAATCGCTTATAACAATCTAAGTAAATAAATTAGGATAATTTTTCATCATATTCTCTTCGAGTTCCCACGTAGCTTCTTCAGCGTTGTGGTTCCTTCAAATTACCTTAACAGAAGGTATGACTTTATTTCTCAGAACTTGTTCTTTTCGGTCGATAATTTGAATTGGAATTTCTTCGTAAGATAAGTCTTTGTCAAAATGTAGGGGTTCATATTCAATCACGTGCTTGTAATCGGTTTTGTAGGGTCGTAGAACTAAGACATGAAAAACGTTGTGGACATTCTCTAGAGCTGGAGGTAAGGCTACCTCATAAGTAACTTCTCTGACCCTTCGCAGAACTTCAAAGGGTCCAATGAATCTTGGGCTTAATTTCCCTTTCTTTCCGAATCTGATCTTTCCGTTCCAGGGAGAGACCTTTAAAAACACATAACTACCCGACTCGAACTCAACATTTTTACGGTGTGGATCGGCGTATTTCTTCTGCCTATCTTGAGTTGATGTCAATCTTGTTCGAATCACTTTGACTATTTCTGTTGTTTGTTGTACCAACTCCGGGCCTAGTAATTGTCTTTAGCCAACTTCATCCCAAAGATAAGCGGCGTTCGCACTTTCTCGCCAGCCAGATAACGCTTCATAAAGGCAAGATGCCAATACTAGCGTGGTAACTGTTGTTGTATCCGAACTCTACGAGCGGTAGATGATCATCCCAATTTCCTTTAAAGTCCATTATACAAGCTCTTAACATATCTTCCGATGTCTGAATTGTTCTTTCACTCTGTCCATCTATTTGAGGGTGATATGTTGTGCTCATTCGCAACTGTGTACCCATGCATTCTTGTAGACGTTTCCAGAAGTTCGACGTAAAGCGCGAATCTCTATTAGAAACAATTGACACCGGAACTCCATGCCTTGAAACAATCTCTTTCATATATAACCTTGCCAACTGATCTAAGTTGAATCTGATTTTGATCGGAAGGAAGTGTGCGAATTTCGTCAATCGGGCAACAATAACCCATACTGCGTCATAGCCTTTCTGAGTTGTCGGTAGGCTAACCACGAAATCCATCGTAATATGTTCCCATTTCTATTCTGGAATCTCTAAAGGTTGTAATAACCCACTCGGCCTCGATGTTCTTTAACTTTCGACATATCGTCGCACTTGGCAACACATTCTCGCAACCTTTCGTTTCAAATTTGGCCACCGTAAATGTTGTCGAAGATCTTGGTACATCTTGGTACTACCAGGGTGAATCGAATATCGTGAGTTATGAGCCTCGCTCAAAATTTCTTCCTTAATCTCTGGCAATCAAGCGGTACCCAAATTCTACTCTCAAACCTCAGTATTCCTTCCTTATCCATCTTGAATCTTGATTCGGTTCCTTCGGATATCTTTTTTTTCACTGTTTTACATTCATCATCCTGAAGTTGAGCCTCCTTAACCTTGTCTAGTAGAGTTGTACCAGATTTTATCTGAAACAGTTTCTCATCAATCTCCATAGGACACTTAATTTCCAATTCCAGCTTTTCTATTGCTGAAATTAACGCCTCCTGTTCAGTCAACATCATCAGTTTCTCCCGACCCTTTCTACTTAAGGCGTTGGCAACCACATTTTCTTTACCCGGATGGTATAGAATCTCACAATCATAATCCTTAATTAACTCCAGCCACCTTCTTTGGCGTATGTTCAAGTCTTTCTGTGTGAAAATATATTTCAGACTCTTGTGGTCTATATATATTTCACACTTCTCCCCATAGAGATAGTGCCTCCAGATTTTCAAAGCGAAAACCACTGCAGCTAACTCCAAGTCATGGGTTGGATACCCCTTCTCATAATCTTTCAGTTGTCATGACGCATACACAATGACTCTACCGTTCTGCATAAGCACACAACCGTCCTTTATGCGATACATCACTATAAACCACAAAATTTCATGTATCATCTGGAAGAGATAACACAGGTGCTGAACTCAACCTCTTCTTTAATTCTTGAAAGCTTTCCTCACACTTCTCCGTCCAAACAAATTTCACCAATTTCCTAGTCAAATTCGTCAACAGAGTTACGATGTAAGACCCCGAAATTTTTAAATAAAAAGGAATTTCCTTTATTTATTATTTTGAAATAGTAAGAGTTGATTTGATTAATGTGGATAGTTAAGGGTTAAATACGCAAATATTTCAAAATAAGCAAGTGGTTATAAAATATTCATTATCGTCGGGGAATATTCGTTTGGTCGTGGAATATTCGTCTTTGTCGAATATATTAAATACGACTACAATGTGACCGTGTGTGGGCCCCATAACTGAAAAGCGATTGGAGGAAGAAAATGACAAATATAAGTTGTTTTTAAAATAGCAGGCGTAGTTATTCAAGTATCATTGTTGGAATACCCGGTGGTTAAAACACACTAATACGCCGTTGTTGAACGAGAAGACGGTATTATTGCACCAATTATTGATTCTTACGTAAGAAGGCACTACTCAATAATGGTTACGATAATTAATGCTCAATATTTTATTGAGTTAATAATTCTTTGCGTTGATATTTTATATTCTTTGTTGTTTCAATAATTGTCATTACACAAGATTTTTTCATTATCGAAGCAATAATTCATATTATCTAAATAATATTATTAGATAACATTATTGGCAATGTCTAGAAAGTTCTGTCTAAGGAGAGGTTTGGTCACCTAATTGCGCTACCAAGAAGAAGAAATTCTTATTGAAAAGCCCCTCTTTCACGAAGCTACCTCAGTTGTCAATATTGTGATTCTCAGTAATATTATTTGTGAATAATTAATTATTGATTTATATGATGAGGCAAATATTGATTTTATGTGGATATAGATGGAGAAAATTTTAAAATGACAATTGTTGAAAATTAATATTTTATCTTTTTCTCGATAAAATAATTCATTTAAATATATTATTTTAATAATATATTAACGGTGATATTTTTACAACGAATGTGGGATATATGAGTATACGAGGAGGAAGAGTATTTTTGTTGCAATAAATGTTTAAAACATGTTAAACATGCTCAATTGGACCCCATTTATTGACTAAAATTTGATTATAGCACGTAAAATCTACTGTTTGTGGATTTCTTTTTGGCCAATTTCTATTTGGAATTTGGAAAAACTTCCTTCAAGCAAAGTTGTAGAGAATTGAAATTCCTATAAAAACTCGTGAGATTCAAATTTTCTGATGAAAGGGCTATTTATTATGAATTATTGAAGTTCAAAGCTCAAAATAATTGATTTTTGTAAGTTTTAATTATTTATTTTATGAAAACGTTTTTATCATTTTTTTCTAGAAGGTTGGCATGTGGAAAATGTTGGGATCTGATTTCCAAAGAGGCGTGGAAATTTATTAATAATAATATATTTTATTAAATTTTACTGCTTTGGTGTTCTAAGCATTTTCCTATAAATAGGGTGCTTGGGTTAGAATTGAAAATCACACCGTAAATCAAGTTTTCTCTCTATATATTATCGAGCGTATTCTTGTGAGTATTTTGAGTATACTTTGAGTATTGCTATACTATGCAAGTCCAAGTCATAGCCTATATCCTGTGTTTTTCATTTAAGATCTTGATCTTTCGAGGTAAGGGATGTTATTTTCTTCTCGAATGATATTATTTCTTCAATATCATTATCTTTGAAATATTAGTTGGAACTTTTATCAAATTTGGAACTTTTTTCATGTTCGGGTTACTATTCATGGGTTACTATTCATGAGTTACTATTCACGAGTTACTATTCAAGCGAGTTACTTATTCACGAGTTACTATTCACGAGTACTATTCACGAAGCGTGAAGATGTTTTTGTGGAATTTCTATCTTTTGGTGTGAGTTACTATTCACGTGTATTTGACTTTATTCACGATACGCACTATTCACGATACTCGGATTATTCAATCAAAAATAAAATTTCTTCTTTTTCGTCTAAAAACATCTATTCGGATACTAACTCGATTGTATCCATGTTTTGATCATTCTTGAATTTTACACCACTATGATTATTTTTAGGTATTTTTGGACATGGATAAAACCAAGTACTAATCCTTAATCCTTAATCCTTGTCATTTTGTTTCACCGGATTCGCTTTTTAAAAAATATTTTTCATCATCCTCGGTCTTAAATGATGATATTATGGAATATCTTTGGCCAGTAGTGCAAAGATGAATGATTTCTTAAGAATATCTTTGGCTCAGTAGTGCAAAGATGAATGATTTCTCAAGAATATCTTTGGCCCGTAGAAGGTAAAGATGAACAGTGTTTAAATGAACACGACTAAACTGATGAATATCTTTGGCACCAGTAGTGCAAAGATGAATATTTGCCGATGTATATTGATTGATGTTACAGGATAAAAGATAGACGATGAACTTTTAAATTCATACATAGAAGATAGTAGTTTGCATTCTCTACTTAACTCTTCTAATGAATTATTATTTCATTGCGAATATTGATTTAAAATTTGTTGTCTATTGTATTCTATTATATTTTTTCCTGTTGAAGACTAACGATAATTTGTTGTATATTATCTTAGTCATAATATTCTTTATCGAGCTAGTTGAGCTCACCCTTTTCCTTTTTGTTCCATTTTTTCTCGGGAGGCGAGAATATAAGCGAGTATTTAGTCGGGGTATGGAATGAAGGTTTTAGAAAAGGATTGTTTAGTAGTCCTCACCATTTTGTAAAATAATGCATCAATAAATGTGATGAGGATTTATTTGAGTATAGATATTATACTGAAGATAATATTTGTATTCAAACTCGCAGCTTTTTTTACTGTTGTAATAATAAAGTTGTAGTTGTTTACATACCATGTATTGACAACTCAGAATAGGTGATGTATACCTATTTTGGGGGCGTCACATACGATCTTGGAGAAATCTTAAATGAATCTTTTATAATAACCTGCCAATCCGAGAAAACTTCTTACTTAAATGAGCGTCTTCTATAATCCCGCTTAATCACAGCTTCGACTTTAGAGGGGTCCACCAAAATTCCTTCCCTATCAATCACATGTCCTAGAAATTGTACTCTTTCAATCCAAAACTCACATTTCGACAACTTAGCATACAACTTCTCCCTTCTCAATGTCTCTAATGTCACCCTCAAATGCTCTTCATGTTCTTCTTTGGTTTTTGAATATACCAAAATGTCATCTATAAATACCACCACAAATTTGTCCAAAAACGGTTTGAACACTCCATTCATTAAGCCCATAAATGTTTGCGGAGCATTTGTTAGACCAAATGACATTACCAAAAATTCGTAGAAGTGACCATATCGTGTTCACGAATCTTCAGTCTTTGGTACATCCTCCGGTCTCACCTTCAATTGATGATAACCACTCCTCAAATCTATCTTTGAAAAGTATCTTGCTCCCTTTAACCGATCGAATAATGTCGTCGATTCATTGGCAGAATGGATATCTATTCTTAATCGTGACCTTATTCGCCTTCTATAGTAGTCGATCAGAGCCGCATTGTCCCATCCTTCTTCTTTACGAATAAAACCGGTGCTCCCTACTTGATATGCTTGGTTGGATATACTTCTTGTCCAAAGAATTCTTGTAGTTGGACCATCGGTTCTTTCATCTCTATCGGTGCGCCGATCGATGCGGTGCCTTCGATATTGGAGTCATTCCTGGAGCCAAATCGATCACGAATTCAACTGCTCTATCTGGAGGATGTCCTGGCAAATCATCCGGAAATACGTCCGCAAAATCTCTCACTACTGGTATTTCATCTATTTTCGGATTCTCTTTACGACTATCGACTATGTAAGCTAGATATCCTACACCGCCTTGCCTTAACAACCTCCTGGCCTGCATCATCATCAGACAACTCGCTTGTCTAGGCGACTTGCTACCATAAAGCACAACCTTTAACGGTGTCATAAGGTTAATACACTTCTTTTGACAATCAATTACCGCCCCATAACTGGATAGCCAGTCCATACCCAAAATAACATCGAATTCTCCAAGTCGAATAGGGATAAGATCTACGTTCATGATATTACCCTTAATATCCACTCTACAGTTCTTATGCACATACTTAACATGGATTATTTCTCTATTTACAATTTCTATGATCATGGGGTATTCTAACTCGTCCTTAAATAATTCTAAGTTCTTAGCAAAGTCATCAGATATAAATGAACACGTAGCACCCGAATCAAATAATACATAAGCATTAACTTTATTGATCGGAATGATACCGACACCTATCGCGAGATCGCATCGCATCTCCAGATCGTATTGATATCAATGTTCGGTACCGCTTACCTATTGGTTGCGGTTGGTCCTGCGATATTCAAAGTGTTTCCACCGGTATTTCCTTTATTTCCTCCTGAACCCGTCCCTCCAGATCCCTTCTTAGGACAATCCCTTGCAAGATGGTCCTTTGAGCCACAAGTGAAGCGAGGCACCCTTCTTCTTTGGTTTTGATATTGGTGCTATGTGGCCTTCCCGACCACAATTGTAGCACACTCGTTTCATTTTCATGCAAACTCCCAAATGAGTTTTTTCGCAGGTTGGGCACGCTTCGATCATTTTCTTCTGCCCTCCTTGTTGACTTCCAGCCGACGAGTTATCAGACCACCTCCTCTTCTGATTATGACTACCCCTAGTGCTACTCCCACCAGTCTTGTTATTACATTCATTCTCACTCTTTTTCTTCTTCTGATCCTGATTATATTTCGTTATCGCATCGCTTCCACCCTCAGCGAGTATGGCCTTCTCTAATACTCCAACAAAAGTGTTCAATTGGAACATTGACACCTTGCTATACAACCAGGGCTTCAGTCCCTGCTCGAATCGTCTTGCCTTCCTCTCATCGGTATGCATTTAGTATGTGGCAAACCTAGCCAATTCGTTGAACCTTACCGCATAATAAGCTACTGATATACTCCCCTGTTTCAACTCTAGAAACTGAACTTCCATCTGATTTTGTGAACTGGTCAAAAAGTACATCTCGAAGAACATCTCTTTGAATCTCTCCAGGGATATTACACCTTCACCTCCCCGTACTTTGTTTGCCTGCCACCAATAACTGGCTTCAGACTTCAGCATGAATATTGTATACGCGATTTTCTAGTCTTCCCTTACTCTAGTGACATCAAACACCTTCTCCATCTCCATAACCCATGTTTGAGCTTCAATTGGGTTTATGGAACCTTTAAACTCTGGCGGTCCCACCGCCTTGAAATCCTTGAACGAGGTGTTTGGTGGAACTTGTGGTTGATTGTTAAGTGCTCCGGCTAATAGGTTCACCAACTGCTAAACAGGGTTAGCATTGGCGTCGTTGTTGTTATTCATTGGTTCTTCATGAGCTTGTTGACGGTTTTGTCTTCTTCTAGGCGGCATATTTCTGTTAAGAATATACGTTTATTAGGGCTTTAATCAATCCTTTAAACATTTAAGGCTTAACTAAAATATTTAATCATAATTCACTTTATACATTATTTCAAATAAACTCTGACATTTTCATTCAATTCAAAAGTTTTAACATCATCAGATAGCATCACTGCTATTTACATCCACTTTCCTAAGATAAAGAATCTACAGGATTTAAAACATTAAAATATTCCTTTGTTTATAAACACATCAGAATTTACATCATTAACTACCAGATAGGTTTTCACATAATTAAACTAATTCTATCACTGCTTATTAAGGCGCTGAATAGCCTTGCCACGTTCTTCTTCCCTAATGCGAGACATTGTCCTGCGATCTAGCATATATAATGGTAGACCTTCAAACCGGATTGGATACTTTATAACTTTCGATCCGGGCGCATCCATCAGATTATGAAGTGTGAGTACCTCTCCCAAGTTTAGCCTTCTTTTGCACGATAATCCTCTTCATCAAGATCAAAGATGACGTGACTCTCTTACCCAAATTCTCTCTGCTAATGCCGCCTTTCCGAGCTCTCTTTCGAGATCCTTCTTCAACTTCTCTATTTCTTCGGTCTTCTCCTCAGTTTGACCCTTCTCGTGAACCAAATCCCACTCCACGTTTCCTAAACGTGTGTGAAGAGTCACAATTTCCCCATCCTTCTGCTCGATGGTGATCTGTTGAATAACAGCCCTCTCCTTCAGCTCCTGAACAGTGTCCTGCAACTCTATGTTACGATCATAACGTGCATCATACATCTCAGCATCAATGGAGTTCGGTGGGAACTCCTCTTCCTCCTTTTCTTCATCAGAATCCTCCTCTGGATCGGTCTCAGGCTCATGCTCCCGACCAACAACAGTGATCAACGGAGATGTCTCTCTCTGTACCAACTGTTCCCTGACGACATGAATGTCTCTCTGTACCAACTATTCCCTAACTAGCTCCTCCAACATCCAACATCCTGACAACAAAATTTTAAGTTTTAGTTACTAATCCATGCTAGCGAACACATAATTTAACACATTAGCACATAAAGTCTTTTATTATCTTCAATGAATTTTAGAAATTCATTTCTTATAACTCAATAAGAGTTTACCACTACTATGTTCTCAATCTCATACAAGGCTACTACCTAAGGTTGTTCCCCCATCTAAGGTTCATAACCTACGACTTTGATACTAACTCACTTGTGACACCCCAAATCCCAGATTTCTTCTTTTCCACAGATTTGGTATTCAATTTAACAAATATCATCTATCTATCTACCCATAAATAAATGCAAACCATGCAATAGATAGAAATAATAAATAAATCTCCCCTTATAGGGTTACATCATCGCATAATAATAAAATCCCGTGTTGCTTCTAACCTTAAACATCCGTCAAAATCATAAACAAATAATAAGTCTTTAAATAAAATAAATCCGAATATCATTACATAAACACATAAATAACCACCTTCATTACTTGCTAATCTTGCCTTTTTTTTACTTGGTGGAAGGCTCGCTCTAGTCTTTCGTTCTTAATCGCAATGTTATTATTACGCAAGAGTGAGCACGATTGCCCACAAGTATAACAATATAACGAATGAATAATAACAGGCGAATAAATTAAAGGCTTCTGAAATAGGAAGACTCGGCTTTTGAATCAAGAATGAATAGTAAGAAACAAAAGAACTTCTGAGGGTCATAAGACCTTGAACTATGTCCTAGGTTGTCAAGTGTTTATACTTGAAACCTTTAACGATCGTAAGACTATGGACACTTCTTCTCGTATTGGGGGATCAAATCTTAGTACCATATTGTGCACAATATCTTAACGCTAACGCATAAGTAATCCCCTATACATGGTTGTTCATCTCAGTTTGACATTAGAGTCTTCACCAAAGGAAGTTTGGTTTGGATAATTCATCAAGGGTTCTGAAATTTAGAACGTTCATCAACTATGGACTAGTCGAATCATTAAGGGTTCGCTAGTCTAACAATGTTTAACAGTAACTAATAATTTAATTGAATAAAATCTCAAAAGGTATACAATAGAATAAGTGTTGTATAACAGCATCATGCTTGAAAGATTAATAAACTTTAATATAACAAAAGAGACTTGAACAATAATAATGAGAACTTGTTCAATGTAGAAAGGTGAATTTATCAACTTATATAACGATAACAAGTAGGGTTAAGAAACTTGCCTCATGCGTAGATTACACTTTAATTAAACTCGTTCCTTGATTTAAATTCTACATATCATTTACGTTCACAATACTAGTCAATTATAACGTACTAATCATCACAAGTTCATTCTTTTTGTTTAAACTCGAATTATGACTATGCTTAGTCAAATTACCGTACTTGTTTTCACGTAATATTACACTATACGAACAACAAGCTAATTACATAATCAACATGTAAATGTCTTCTTGACTTGATAAAAACTTATTTTAATATCTCATTATATGTCTAACAAGTTATTTTATTCGTTAGATTAGGTTACTATCACATTTCTATACTTGTACACTTAAAAAAATGCATTTCTAGACATTACGCATAAGTAGCTGCATACAAGGCCAATCGATAAGCCTATTTTTTATGCGTTAATACATGAGACTTCATTCTAGAGTTGGTATTTATGACGCTTGAAACTCTAGATTTTGAATCTCGATTCAAGAAGAACACGAGTTCAAATAATTTATCATTATCTGATCATTAATTTCATCAAATTAATCATACCTACATACTAGAATTCGCACATAATCATTACCCAACATTTATAGAGTAATTTGAACCAATAAAAACACATAATTATAGAATTAAAACATGCAAATTTCACTGTTCTTGGTGTTCTTGAAGGTTTTGAACAAAAACATAAAATTTTAACACTACGGATTCGTTATAACACCAAATCCATCCATTCAAATTTTGTTTTCTTCATTTTAGCATGCATAATTATATACAAGTGGAAATTTTACAAAATAATTTATGTTTGACATATTAAAATCACGTATAAGGGCCATATGGCCATATTCTATACTCATGTAATTTTGAAACAACAACATACGTTATAATATTATGAAATTGATGATATGGAACCATCTAATACATAGAAAAACACATTAAAACAACATCTTAACACATATATGCACATAATCTTTATTCTTTCCAATTGTTGAATTAAACAAGAAATTGAAAGCTATATTCATGAAACTTTAAATGACGTAAATAAACTGGATTGAACAGGTTACCCTCAAGCAAGTTCCTCTGATTCTTCACTTTCTTCTTCAATCACTAAATTTTTCTCTAAACTCTCTCTGAATCTCTCTCAGTTAAAACTCATAATTAAGATACGTCTTCTCAAATAAGACTGATAAATAAAAGAAGAACACGTAGGAACTGACGCGCGATATGGAGGTTAGTTACCTATCATGGGTAACTGCTCCCAACCTCCCTTAGTGCCATGTTTGGCTAGCCTTAAAAGGCTTATACCCCATTAATTTAATAAATCTCTTATATATAGTTTGGAAAATGTCAGACCCCTTTATAAAATAAATCCAATATCTTATTTAATTTATTTTAAATAAAATATAATAATTTCTCATTAATTCACATAGTCACACAATTAAATTTTCATTTATTAATAATGTCAAAATATTAAATCTCTAATTAATTATTAAATTAATTAAAAAATAACATTAAGCTTATTAAATATTTCTTTTAATACAATAAGCTCACATAATCACATACTTCGAATGATAAAAATTCTCCACATTAATTTAATAACTATAACACATATAATTAAATTAATCTACCACAGCTTCATCAATTAATTATTTAATCTAATAATTAATTCATCAAAAAATATTTATTCAATCTAATAAATATTAAAATTAAATTACAAAATCTCTTGGTTGTCACAAAGGTTTGTTTAGAAATTTGAATGGAGTGAATCTGAATGGTGAATGGGTCGGTCGTTTGTTTTTAGATGCGAATGGTTTGATTCGGTAAAATGGATTTGAAATTTGATGGTTAAATCAGATTTTTTTAGTTGAATGGCTGAATGAGTAGTTGAATGAAGTAAAAAAATAATTTAAAAATTAAAAAAATTAAAAAATATATTAATTATTATATTAAGTAATATTAAATAAATTTACAACAATTTTGAAATTTTTCAAAGGGGTAAAATAATAAATTTTTTTCATTCAGATGTTTCAGACATGTCAATTATCAAACAGTTTTTTTCATTCAAATTCAGCTCATTCAGATTTATTCAATTTTTATCAAACACCCCCTTAGTCATAATATTTCTTATTAGGCTAGTTGAGCTCACCCTTTTGCTTTCTTTATTCTCTTCAGGAAATGAGAATGTAGTCGGTACTAGTCGGAGAATGGAGTGATAGTCCAGGATAAGTGGCTATAACAATCCTCACTATTCTATAAAATAGTGTGATAATAATTGTAATGAGGACTCCATTGAGTGTGGATATTGTCTAGAAGAAAATATTCGTTTGTTTTAGCAGTCCTCACTACTTAGTGTGATAATAAATGTAATGAGGATTGAATTTGAGTTTGAATACTGTCTAGAAGATAATATTCATGTAAAAATTCAGCTATGTTTTGTCGTATTTTTACACGACAGTTGTATTAAAGAAGTTTGTATTTAATTTATGTACCATGTATTTGGCGACTCAAAATGGGTGATGTATACCTGTTTTGGGGGCATCACAGTTGGTATCAAAGCTTAGGGATATGATCCCTGGCTGAGATGTGAGACAAGAACTAGGAGGGGAGAGACGGGGAATTCCTTCGCTAGTATGACCTACCTTAGTTTATTTGATTTTTAATTGGTCGGTCAGAGTATAAGGATAATATGTGACATGTCAATTAACCCTTGTTTTGTGATAGTGTTTGAAAATGATATCTGAAAATGTTGAGATCAGCAATGAAGCACATGAGACCGTTGAGTCACCAACGATCAATACACAGGATAATGTACAACAGGAAGACAATAATCCTCAGGTAAACAACAACACCGATCAAATGATGAACGATGGGATGTTCATAGTGTGACGCCCCCAAAATAGGTCCACACGACCCATTCTGAGTCGCCAGATATCACTCTATAAAAATCAAATACAAACTTCATTTATATTAATCATTGAACTGTCGTCATGACATGAGATGCGACAACAGATAAAGTTGTGGGTTTTAATACAATATTATCTCGTAGATGATTCCAAACTCAAATTGTTATAATGTCATATAAAATACAACAAAGAAATATTTTAAGACCCCAAAGAAGAACGGAAGATTACTATCATATTTATTCTAATGAGGTGCACTTTTGACGCTTTCAAAGCTCTGTTCTCATCACCCTATTGTTGTTCGCCAAAATCAATTATTAAGTGACGAATAAAATACGACACACACATCTTAGGTCCTCAATACAATTATCTGTTGCATGTCATGCCGTTTTATAATGTATTGAAAAACTTCGACAGTCTCGGACCATCACACTATTTCCCTGTTATCCCCGCTCGACCCAGCTACACTCTTATTACCTGAAAGGAATTGTGAAGCAAAGGGTAAACATAATTAGCCCAGTAAAGAATATCATGACTAAAAATAATTAAATTATCAATAGCCTTCGCCAATAATAAATCAGTGATTTAGAACATATTGTAGATGATAAAACTTTTCAACCATAGTTGCAGCGGAACGAGCAATCCATTAGAAGAGTCAAATAGACCATCAGATCTATTATCTTCTACATGTTAAAAGTCCACCAATAATGTTTTATCCTCGTAACATCAATCAACAATTCTGTCCCACAATCATATGAATAACTCATAATCATAATTGTGATTCTAAATTCCTCTTCACACCCGTGACGAAAGATAATTTTCATCACCTATCTTCACCAAACATCAAAAATCATAGTTATACCAAATCACAATTCCCCGCCATAATCATACTAATAAATTCATCTTTGTACTTCTACGACCAAAGATATTCATTAACAATTCATCTTTTTGCACTACAGGTGCCAAAAGACATACAACCGTATTTTAGAAGAGTCAAGTAGAGCAGTGATATCTACTATCTTTTACTTAATTAAAAGAGTATAATCAATATTTTATCGTTGAGACTCAGCTTAATAAATAATTCACATCATCGAATCATCCCTGCACTACGACCAAGGATATTCATGTAATCATCAATGGTCATGATTATACCAAATAATCCCTGATTATAATCATACCAATAACTGTCCATCAATGCACTACGGGCCAATGAGGACTTTTACCATATCATCTATAACATTACGGGTCATGATTATACTGAATGATCCCTGATCATAATCATACCAATAAAGAGGTCATCTATGCACATAAGCCAAAGATAATCATCAATCAATAGTTCATCTTTGCACGTAAGCCAAAGATATACAACTGTAAAACCAATAATCAACAGTCCATCTTTGCACGTAAGCCAAAGATATACAACTGTAAAACCAATAATCAATAGTCCATCAATGCACGTAAGCCAAAGATGACTTTCATCACAATATAAGCATGAGGATGATGATAATGATATAAGCATTAATCAAATAAAATCAAGGATAAATATTAAAGACCTTAAATTTATCCAAATATTATCAATCATTTAATAAACTCATAATCTAATATTATTAATATTATAACAATATTTTAATCACTTCTTAAACTTATAAATAATTTATTTTAATTGTTTACACTTTACCAAATAATGCATTTAATCATTCAAAACTGTCATACTCATAAGATTTCATCATCAATGATCAAATCACTCATCAAAAATCTGCATATACCTTATATAGGATTTTCAAGCCATAAACTCCTATTTACCAATTTTTTAACTTCACATAACATATTTAATTCATATGTTCGTAACTAAACTATTTTCATGAAAAATAACAAATCAGTCCCAAAAATTATTCATTTATGGGATTTAGCAGAATATGGTCCTATATTGAACATATATTTTTCTCGGAATTTTTAAAATTCATTTGCTATTTTTCATATGGTCAAAATTGCTGAATAATTAAACATTTATCATAAATTGTACTTTTGTCCAAATATTCCAAAATTTACAGGGTATACTCCTGTTATACATATGAACTCCCAAAAAAAAAATTCACCAATTTTGGAGTTAACCACCAGGAGTTATAAGGGTTTACTTTTAAAATAGTTTTTTCCCGTAAAATTCATAACTCCTAATCTATACATCTAAAAATCGCAATTTTTGGACACAATCTAGAAAACTCATCAAATTATCATTTCAAATTTTTCCAGAATTTTTGAGAGTTAAAAAAATTGCGAAACTGCAAATGGATTTCCGCCGGCCATGTGGTAATCCACGTAGACAGATCATTTCCACAATTTAATAAGGAATGAATGCGAAGGATCATTCACCATGCATGTGGTAATCCACATAGGCAGGTTATTCCAACAGAATAATAAAGAATAGAATAACGTAAGAATTCACCATGCATGCGGTGAGTCCGCAGAGACATGTTATTCTAATAGAATAATAAAGAATGGAATAATGAAGAATTCACCAGAATGCGATAGATCATGCAGATGTGTTATTCCAACGTAATAATAAAGAATGGAATAACAACGAAATTCTCCGTGCCCGCGATAGGCCGTGCAGATAGGATATTCCAACAGAATAATAAAGAACGGAACCAAGTCACGCCAGTAATCGCATGCATGGGATGTTCCAATGAATAATAAAGAATGGAACCAGTCATGCGTAATCCGCATGCATACGATGTTCCAACGAATAATAAAGAATGGAACCCGGTCATACGTAATCGCATGCATGTGATGTTCCAAATGTAATAATAAAGAATGGAATAATAAAAGAATTTCACCATGTATGCAGATTACATGCATATGTTTATTCCAACATAATAATAAGGAATGGAATAACAATATCTCTCTTCATGAATACGAAAGAAATAATACTCATACTATAATAGCAGACTTCTCTTCTTCTTTCTCTCTATAATTTCTCTCTATAATAATTGCTCTATAGCTTTAGTGAATTGGTGAAAAATAATGAAGGAATGAGGTTCTATTTATAGGAAAATATAGTTTCGATAATTACATCGCTTTGGGGCTCGAGAAATATTACGTCATAATACCTTGAACTTTTCTTTCATTTTTAATTTAGTTCTGCAAGTATTATCAAACTTGCACCACCTCCCCCAATAGTAAATCATGTGAATTAATAGTTCATTCATGTGACTTAATAGTTATAATCATGTGAAAATACTAATTACAAAGATATAGTACTCTCCATCTATACCTCTATTTTTTTAACTTAGTCATGCAAGTATTATCAATCTTGTACCACCTCCCCTAATAGTACATGAATGTGAATCAATAGTACACACATGTGAACAAATAGTTAATAGCATGTGAATTAATAGCAATTAATTGCTCATTTACCCGATTAATTACCCAGTTGGTCAATATAACTTCCAGACATCAATTACTATCGAAATAAATGTCGATTTTCACTAACACTAATAATCCCAACACAATGAAAATATTTTTCTCAAAAATTTTATTTTTGAAATTTTAAAGTTTGACTTTTTCTGAAAAAGTCAACCCCAGCAAATTTTGTGTTTATAGTCTATTTCTACTAATTTCATCGTTCCAGACTCAAATATCACGTCCGCGTCTCCAAATTTAACTCCGAACTCAAATTCAATTTTTAATAACATTCATCATTAATATTATAACTCACAATATTTAATAACCAGGTCGTTCTTAGGAAAGAGGGGGCTTTCCGATAAGGATTTCTCCTTGACAGAACTTCTAGACATTGTTAATATTGCAAATAATATTATGAATAACTTTGTCGTCTCAATTATTGATTTAATAATATATAAAATATTATGCAGATGATACTGTGACAATAATTGAATCAATAATATGAGAGATATGATGCAGCAATTATTGTAGCAATAATTGAGTATAACTGAGTGACTTCTCACGTAAGCATCAATAATGAATACCGTGTGCTACTATGCAACTACGCGTATTACTGTACTTTTGTTAATTTAACCAATTACTAAATAGAATAATAATTATAAAAATTGAATACTTTCATTTCGTAAAATTCGGGGTCTTACACAGAGGCTTTATGCAATTCATGCAACATTAAGCGAGGGCAACTCCTATTCAAAATGCGGGTGGAAACACTAGCAACTCTCAGACGGTCACCGCTAAACAGTTCAAGGAGCTGGGACCACCGAAGTGTTTGGGAGAGCCAAAACCACTTAAGGCGGAGACGTGGATAAAGCAGATCACTAAGATATTTGATGTCTTGGGATGCTCCGAGGAGCAAAAGGTTCCATTTGCCACTTTCATGTTGCGAGGAGGGCGATTCTTGGTGGGAATCGATAAACGTACTCATCCCGCCGCAGACCAAGAAGATGTCTTGGGAGAAGTTTCAAGAATCGCTTCAACGACAAGTACTTTCCCGAAAGTATTCGTCACATGAAGGAGGTATAGTTCATCAAGTTTGGAGCAAAACAATATGACCGTGTCGCAAAGACGGGTTAAGTTTGCTTAGGAGTTGTCCCTTTGCATCCCACTTGGTTGATAATGAGGAGAGAATGACACGGATGTTTCTAAGAGGTTTGAAACACGAGATACGCCAATACCTCATTTCTCACAAACTTTATTTATATTCGGATGTTGTGAATAGGGCTCAGATTATTGGAGCGACGATAATGAGCCAAATGACCAAAAGATAATGACCAACAACACGATAATAATCGTCTTCTGGCAGCAACGGCCATCTAACAACGATAACCATCGTGAAGGAAATTATCGAGCGAGAAATGGTAACCACTTGGTGGTAATCATGGCCAAGATAATAGAAGAAATGATTCAAGTGGAAAATTTAAGAAGAAAGATTTAACGATGATGGGAAGACGCTTACAGTGAAAGACCAAAGAACAAATTCTAAGGGAGGAGAACGACCGCCGATTAGATCTTCTGAGATGTGGAGAGGAGGGACACATAAGTCCAAACTGCTCACAACCTTCCAAGGTATGTTTTAGTTGTGGAAAAGACGCGGTCACATAGCTCGATTTTGTCTCAGTGTAAAAATCAAATCCAATTTGGGACTATGGGACCAAAGCGGATCTTGACAAAACAAAGTCGGTGGTTTCAGGAAGAACGTTTTTCGTGACTTCTCAAAAAGCGAGTAACCCGAACAAAGTTATCACGGGTTAGTTAATCATAAACTCTTGTGAAGTTTATACCTTATTAGATACCAGTTCTACCCATTCTTTTATTTCTCCTATTTGCACTCAACGTTTAAATTTAACTCCGGAGAAATTAGACTTTGACTTATCTGTTGAAACTCCATTAGGAGAAACCTTCATTACATGTGTTATCCAAGTCTTGGATTAGAGTCACAATTTTTAAATGACATTTCTATCGTTAATAAATTTCCTGACGTATTCTCGAAGAACTTCCTGGCCTACCCCAAAGCGTGAAATCGAATTTTGTATTGACCCCAGTACAAAATCCATTTCTAAAACCCTTAAATATTTCTTCAACCAAAATGAATGTATAATGCGCCAAAAATGTTGGCTCGAGCTGTTAAAGATTACAACCATACCATTCAATATTATCGTGGAAAAAGCGAACGTGGCAGCTGATGCATTGAGTAGAAGATCGTATGCGTTTACGATTGTAACGTTGTTAACACAAAGACCCATTTCATATGACTTACAAATGATAAAGATAGAGTTAAAAATTTTAAGGACCCACGTAATAATGTCAAATATTACGAGTAAAATTGACGTTAACCGATGAAGTTAAAACCGCTCAAGCTACACACCCAGAGCTGATGAATGTGAAGAAGAAGGTTCAAGAGGGCGTTATTCTAGAAGCAAGAATCGACGAAGAGAGTAAATCTCAAACCTCGATTTAATTGGGCCATTTGAAATCCTTGATCGAGTGGGAACTGTGGCCTATAGACTCTTTTTACCGCCGAGTATGTCGCGTGTTCTTAATGTTTTTCACGTATCGATGTTACGTAAATATGTGGACGACCCGAACCACATTATTGAATTAGAACTAGATGAGATAGCAGAAGATTTAACGTATGAGGACATACCTATTAAAATGTTGGATAAGAATGAATATATTCTACGCTCAAAGGTTATACCTCAAGAGTTAGAATCTGACGAGGTATCATCATCTCTTCGACATACCAGGTACGTACGTAAATTTCGAGGGCGAAATTTTATAAGGAGGGGATATTGTTAGATCCCGAATTTTATGAAATGAAAGTATTCAATTTTCTTATAATTATTATTTTATTTAGTAAATGGTTAAATTGAGAAAGGGTTAAAGTTAAGGGTGATATGTGAAAATTTTGCAAAGTAAGCAAGTTGAAATTATGTTGTAGTCAGGTATGTTATTTTTTTGTTGCATTCATACTCTGTTTCATAGTACTAACTTAGAAATGTCATACCAACTACACCAAAAGAGCAAAATGCTCTGTTTTTCTATTTCATTCATTAAAATCATAAACATCAACCACCAAATTTCTTTAAAATACAATGTTGTTTAACAATCAAACACCAAACTTCAACTTTTACAATCAAAAACTTGAAACACCAAATTTCCACAGTTACAATCAAAAACATCAACCATCCCAATGTTGTTTTACACCATTATTACTAATATAAATTAAAAATATCATCCATGAACAAATTACAACAATCCACATCCTTGTGAGTGTTTTTGTTTTTTGGGCTTTTTCCCTCTTCAATTCTTTGACCACAATTGATTCACTTCCATTCTCAAGGAATTTCAGCCATTATATTTCTTTGTTCGTAGAGTAAAGTTCATCCCTCAATTTTTTATCACTTCCCTTGATCTTTTAGTGAATGCAGGGTCACACCACTTGAAAATCGACAATAAATCTTTAACTCCTGCTCAAAAGATACAATAGAGGAAGATTTGTGACTAAAAAACCCCTTTTTCATGCCAAAAAATTTCAAATAAATCGAAAATTCACATACCTTGTACCTGCTACAACCAACAAATCTTTTTCCTTGATCTAGGGTTCCATCTTTCCATGCTTCCCGCATAGGTGCAACAATTCGACAGCCGCATACGATGGGATTGAATTCGGCGGTGTCGCACTCAGAATCTGCACACTTGCTCATTATTTTCCTTCTAAACGAGCTCTCTTCCCTATTTGAGGTAATCGTCTTTTCTAAATCATTGGATTCTCAATTTTAATTACTTCAAACCATTCACCTTTTGATGTCTGATCTCTGCTCTTACAAAGAACCCTAAATTTTTCCCCTTTTGATGTCTGATTCCTTATTTAACATGGATTAAATTCGTTGGGTCGGCTCGGACGGGCATGTGTATTTGTTTTTTATGCGTGGGTTATACCTAATGTTTAAAATGCTGTTAACTGTATCTTCCAGCTAGGATTCTATAAATACGTGGCATTTCCACGTAATTATTCCGTTAAAAAACTTAACCCAGATGACGGAAAGTCAATTTTGTGTTAGAAAAGTCGAGTACAGTTAGTTGACTATAAGGAAAAAAAAAATCAGTTATCTATTTATAAATTGGCCTAAAGTATAGTGACCAAAAAATCATTTAACCCTCACAATAACTAATATCTTATTCATCTCACTAAATGAGTTTTAATTTTTTTAAAATCATTTTTTAAAATTTAAAACTATGAGAATTAATTTAATTTAAACAATATAATCAAAATATTACTATCTATATTTTATAAAATAAATCTTCTTTTACAAATATATATATATATATATATATATATATATATATATATATATTTACTCTTAAATAAGTGAGTGCTTAGTTTTATATTGATAGGATGAATTGTTATGATGAATTTAAGAATATGGCACAATTTTATACTACCAATAAAAATGTACACTCTATTTTTGCAAATTAATAATATCTCTGTATTTTATTTACAATGTGCCTGAAATAAATTTATTATTATATTGGTATTTCGTTAAACATATTAATTTCTTTCCAAAAAAATAACTTTAAAAACATTATTTGTTTATAATTTATCTTTATATGGATATTTTTTAAAAAATAATATAAATATATATCATATTAAAAATAAAAACTTGCCCCACACCATAAAATTTGTAGGTCCGTCATCGGTGCATGCATGTTGAGTGATCCGATTGTCATGAAGTTAATTTCATGGTAAGTTAATCAATTGACCAATACAGTGGTAACACAAAGAGGGAGAGATTACCTCCCAACCTAAATGTCGATACTGTATTGATCAATTGAACAAAATTAACTTCATGTGTTCTATTTTATTCTATTTGATTAATTTTGTTTTTATGTACAACACAAGAAAAGAAGAAAAAAATGGAGTAATTAAAAAGAGCTGATCGATATTGACGACTAACACTTGAGAAAAATAATACCAATATTTCCAAGGAAAATTCCTGGCTGACGATTCAAAAAAAGGCAGGCTGATATTATACTTTGGTTGGTGTTGGAATAAGATTTCTTTGTATGCATAATGCATTGCAATCAGTACAAACAAACCTTTTATAATACACAAAGTAGAATAAAGATTTGATATTCCTATATATATAAGAACAAAAAAATTTATGCATAATAATATATTATTCAATCGGATATGTATTAGTAACTCCAAATCATGCAAATAGAAACTTCTTAGCAGGCTGAATTGTCCAAGTCTCTTTAGCCAAACTAATCAACAAATATATATATATATATATATATATACTAGTAATTATTCCGCGTAACGAAATCTTTCATCTCTCTTCATTTCAACTATCTCATTTTTATTTCCTCTCTCTCCTCCTTTCTCTCTCACCACCATTTCTCGTCCAAATCAATTAGAATGAATCTAAACTGTCATTGTGTTTTTCCCCCCAAATCAATTAGAATAAATCTGAACCGTATTTGTGGTTTCCCGCCCAAATTCAAAATGAGTTCTATCTTATTAATATAGATATACTAGTAATTGTCCAAATCTGAAGGCACGACATAACGAAATCATCTCTATCCGTTTCAACAATTCTACTTTTATTTCCTCGTGTTCTAAAAGTCGTTAGTCAGTCCCATGTCGGTTGGCTACCAACTAGCGACTAGAGGATTAATCGGCTAATCGGATTTTCAATTTTTTTAAAAAATATATAATCCCCTTCCTCTTTCATAAGTTTTGAGTAAGTAGAATAACATGAGTAACACAAATCATCAAATAAAAACATGAAAACTAAGTAAAACCAAATAATTCGACGCTCTAAGTTCAAAACATGAAGACAAATTAACCAAATGAAACTAGTAGCACAAAATCAATAGTAAATCACTCCTCCTCCTCTTCTCCATATCCCTCCAAGACTTGCTCTCCATCGGACTCAAACTCATAATTCTCATCTTCCTCTTCGTTGTCATCATTTTCTGACACAAACTCGTTTTCATCTAGTTCTCGCACATTTTTACCACTTTTTCTGGGTAGAAGGACCTCACCCGCTCCCATAGCTTCCCCAACCATATTCCATGTAAGTCCCGAACCCGGCTCAACTTCATCGTCACCATCTTCAACAATCCATTCTTGTGCATTTGTTGCTTCACTAGTAATTAAGACACCTTCTCATTTACCCTTCTTTTCTTGTTGACAAATTTGCCATTGAATTGGACATACACTAGGTTGTTCAACCTTGTTGCATCAAATCTATTCCTTTTCTTCGTATGTATCTATACATTAAAGAAAATTCTCAAGTTAATAATTCTAATACCCTTATTAAAAAATTACTACAATAATGAGAGGGAATATGTACTTACTCCCTCAAAAGTGCTCTAATTTCTCTCACATCCGGATGAACTCGAAGTCAAAGAGATAATTCTAATGGCCATTTTTTTCAAGTTGGGTGTATGATTGCCATAGTTAGACCACTATCCAACTAATCATGAAAGAAGCACAATTCAATGAGTAATTTAGTACTAACTATAAGTTACTTGATTGGGGAAAAAAAACTAAGTTACTAACTAAGAAAACTTAAAAAGTAATTACTAAGTTATCCGAATCATAAGTGTCATTGTTCTCCTCACATCCCTTTGCGGCTAATGGTCTACCAAATTCACCCTCTTTGTTCTTGTACTTCAACAACTCTTTA
Source organism: Panax quinquefolius (assembly GCA_020205615.1). Classification (NCBI taxonomy): domain Eukaryota; kingdom Viridiplantae; phylum Streptophyta; class Magnoliopsida; order Apiales; family Araliaceae; genus Panax; species Panax quinquefolius. The sequence continues at coordinate 126,746,012 of CM035161.1, read as the reverse complement.
TTGATAACCTCATTTTGAACTTCAAAATCATCGGGGAAGAAAGATTCAACACAAATAAAAACATCATCCATGATAATTGGATCATCTTTCATGGTAGGATCCTTGAAGAGGTAAAATGGATTCAAAAAGTAAGCCGTCAAATGCAATGGACTATCAAGCCAGCCTAAACTTTTTGTGTCAATGACTTGTAGTATTGGCCGGCATTTACCCTCATTTTGTTTGTATGCCTCTTTGTTATCTTCTTTCGTTTTCTTGAGCTCTCCATACACAAAGCCCATTGTGGGCTTCCAATCCCCATCAACAAGACGAAGAACCATCACTAATAGAGCAAACACTTTCAAGCAAAGAGTTACACTATTCCAAAACGTCGTACTCATCACCGTAGCAAATGCGGCTTTCCCCTTTGCGGTCTTCACCCATGGAAGAGCTCCCCATTCATTGGTAGTACACATCATTTTCAACTCTTATTTCTTCTCCACCATACTTTGCATTGTCAAGAAGACGGTTGCAAATCTAATAACACCTGGCCTCACCATGTCTCTCTTTTTTGTATGTTTTCTCATCAATGCCAATGTTCTATGATGACCATAAATAAATATAGTGAACTTCTTTGCCCTTTCAATAGTGTCTTTGAACTTTTGTTGCTTTCCAATCCCTTCAAGCATGAGGTTTATTGTGTAGGTTGCACATGAGGTCCAAAACATGTGTGGCCTTTTGGCCTTCAACAATGCCTTCGCTGCCATATTATTAGAGGCATTGTCCGTGACTACTTGGATTACATTTTGCGCCCCAACTTCATCAATGCACTTGTCAACATAGCCAAATATATATTCAGCCATGTGCGACACCTCCAAATCTTTCTTAGAAGAAAGAAAACAAGTCTCAGTCCTACAATTAACACATAAATTCATGATGCTTCTTCTTTTTCGGTCGGTCCAAGCATCGGTCATGATAGAGCATCCCATTGAAGCTCACTCTTCTTCTTATGTCTTAAGTGATTGTTTGGTTCTCTCCACCTCCTCCTTCAACAACGACTCCCTTAATTGGTATTGACTTGGGTGTTAGAAGCCTTGGCCAAATATACCCACCGCCTCAACAAAGCGTTTAAAGCTATCATTGTCAATAACATGAAATGGAATACCGGCTTCATACATCCATCGAGCCAAGTACCTATTCACATCATGAGTTCTCTCTTTTCAAAGTGCATCATTCATGTTTTGTTGTCACATCCTCTTACTTGCACTCAAATTCGGATTGATGCCCCTTGCATATCTATCCATAAGACCAAGATAATGGGGCCTCTTCTTTGACCCTAAAACTTCAGCTTCTTCGTCTTCATTTCCTTCTGGAATTGCCTCCACTTCCACTTCCGCTCTAACATTCACGTCATCTATCCTCTTATCTCTCTTTTTAGTTGCTGCCTTGTCAAGTGTCATCTTACACTTTTCTTTATCTTCCTTGGTTGACTTGGGGCATGATGCTACATTTCCCTTGATTTTTGCTATGTGTTTTTTCAATCTATAAACTCCTCCACCATACTCTTTGTAACACAATTTGCATCTCCAACAATCCTTGTTGTTAGAATTTACAAGGAAGCCATATTTTCATCCAATATCATCTGAAGCTCTTTTTAATACTGAACACTCAAAAGTATTAGAGGCTGTCGAAGACAAAGATGATGATTGAGCCATTGATAATGATTCTATACTATACGGCTGTACTTATGCATAAAAATATAAAATCAGTTATTTCTCCAAACCCCACAGTCAGATTTTAATAATTTAATTTATAACTGAAGTTGAAAAAATTTAAAAATTAAAATGAAATATAACAATTAACTAAAAAAATTAACTAAAAATTAACTAATTTAATTTATCCAACCTTTTCTTTAATGCCCACTAAGGAACTAATTAATTAAAACCAAAAAAATTAAAAATAATAATAATTTTACCCACTTTGGCCAATTTGTTGACAAACTGCTTATGCCTTATATTAGTATTTAGTTGATTGTAAATTATTTACAAAAAAAATAGAGAAACTGAGAGAGAGAGAGAGAGAGAGAGAGAGACTAGCTTGATCTACCCGATCGAAGATGATGAAGATGAAGAGCAAAGATCGAAGATGAAGAGCAAGCGGTAATAGCATCGAGTACCGCAAAGCAAATGAAATCAAGAAGAAGAAAGAAGAAGCAGCTGGCGATCCAAATCCGTTCGTTGTCGAATAAATCGAAGAAGGAGAAGCGATCGCGATGGCGATCGACACGATGGCGATTGTCGATTGAAGAAGAAGAAGCAACAATAAATCGCTTGATCAATTTTTATTTTTTTCAAAGAAGAAACAGTAGCAGTCAACAGAGGTAGGATATAAATTTTAAAGTTATAAACATAATTCATAAATTACACTATGGCCCCAAACATTTCACATGTTCTATTTTTTACCCTGATATATTTCGATTTGTCCTGACTTTACTGACTTGAGCCCGACTAAGTCGGCCAGCGACTAAATCAAAAGACTAGGACTTGGTCGACTCGGCGAGCCTCCGACCCCGACCTAGTCACCGACTAGTCGACCGACTTTTAAAACACTGTCATTTCCTCACTCTCCTCCTTCCACTCCCACCACCATTTCTCGCCCAAATCAATTAGAATAAATCTAAACCGTACTTGTGTTTTTTCGCGCAAATTCAAAATGAGTTCTATCTCATTAATATATATATATATAAGTCATTTTTTCCTTTAATAGTTTGATAAATCATGCACAACTAACAATCAATATTAAAACAAGACACTGCTATTCCATGTATTGAATAATAGTAAAAAAAGGGTAGACCCACATACTTCTTTTTCTATTTATCTATGCAGAATAATTTGTCTACTTTGAAACAAATTGTCAAACAGACACTATTTTACCAAAACAACTACTTAAAACACAATCAAGGCTATAACTCTTCCTACTTTTCAGCACTTTCACAGGAAAATGAGTTTCGAATGGAAGGAAGAGTACTTGGATCGAATCTTGGTACCAATCGGGTTGCTGATCATGTTTGGCTATCATCTATTTCTTATCTACAGATACCTAAAATTTCCATTGATGACAGTTATGGGCTGCGAAGATCATTACAAGAGAACCTGGGTTCACAAAACTCTGCAGGTTAGAAACTCTAAACTGTCTTCGTTCTGCACCATAGAGATATACTAGCATTTTCTACCTCAATCTAACTTCACCTTTTCAAACATTTCTATTGGTAAATCTCAGCTTGATGCTAAGGACAAAGGACCGGCTATAGCTGTGATTAACAGCACCATATCAGCAGCAACCTCGCTGTCTTCAATTTCTCTAGTTTTGAGCTCTCTCATTGGAGCATGGATAGGAAGCTCATCAGAAAAAAACATCCTTTCAAACAGTGTTATTTATGGAGACACCAGGCCAAGCATCTCTTCCATAAAGTACATAGCTATACTTTCTTGCTTCCTAGTTGCTTTTGCTTCCTTCGTACAAACAATAAGGAACTATGCCCTTGCCGCTTTTCTCATTAGCATCCCAAATTCTGAAATTCCTGTAAGCTATGTACAGAAGCCAATTATAAGAGGAAGTAATTACTGGGCAGTAGGCTTGCGTGCACTTTACATTGCTGCCAGTTTGATACTCTGGATTTTTGGACCAATCCCAATGTTCGTTTCCTCAGTCATTGTGGTAGTGATTTTGCATAATCTAGACACCAATTCAACTCCACCATATCAATTTCAACCACAGTTGAGGCATAACGTTTTCCAGAAGATTGGTGAAGAACTAGCGACTGTCACCAGGGCTTTTGCGCACCAAGAAAGATTAAATGAAAATTGAAGCATAAGCTCAGAAAAGTAGCTTGGAACTATAAGAATATAAACAGACAATTTTCACTTTATTCACAGCTTACAAGCTTGTAGAATTCATTACTTTCCAACTGATTGTTAATTGTATACTGCTTCCAACAAGCTTAAATACATCAATTTTTTTAATTGACTTGGGCTTTCTTATTGGATCTTCAACATTTGAAAGAAGGAAACTATCAGCTATCCCTACAAAGCTATTTAGATTCATTACTTTGAAAACCATTGTTCTCTTGGCTAAACCAAAGTAAGGCATATCCCGATCCTCTTAATGTCTGAAACACTTTAGAACCCAGGATCTAAAATTCTAAATTGCTCGTTGGGTAAATATTGACTTTTTGATTAAGCAAACTATCAAAGGCAACAATCTACCACCTTATTTGAAAGGCTAATATGTGGTCCAGATCACATAAGGAATGGGTCAGGAGAGCTCCAGTCTAGTCAGAACTAAAACTCCTAAAGAAACCGAACCTTAATGACAGAGCTCTGAGTGACATATGACTTATGAATAATACAGAAACCATATAGGTAAAGAGAAACTAGACTAAACATTGCTTGCTAATATACATGTTCAATCATGAGAGCTAAACAAAATAACTGCAAGAGAACTTAGCAGGATTAGGATCACTAGAACAGAAAAAAGAAAATAAGAGAGGCAGAGAAAAGAAGGTATAATGAGAGGGAAAGGGCAGGATCAACATTTCCACCTAGTGTCTTAGAAGAAATATAGTGCCTCCCTAACAACTGCTTAGAAGTATATGACAGTTAACTATTAATCACATAAAGTGACCACATTGTGATCATAAAGAAAATCACTAAAATGAAACTTCATGATATAGATTGAATAGATATATGTAACTACAATTTGGTAAGAAACCCTAAAAACCTGTTCTTCCGTTTTGTTTTTTGTTATGTCTTCAACTATTGCACACTATCTGAATTTTGATCCCCACTTCTGTTGTTCTCTTCAGAGCTATCACTTGCTGTCAGAATTAGTGAACTTGCCTCGTCCTTTTTATCAGTTTCTGCACCTGTAGAATCTCCCATAAAAGAATTGATGGCCAGCTGGCCCGAGTAAAGTACCAAACCTACAGCGTTGATGCCAAAAACGAAAGTAGCAAGGTAGCACAACCCATTTATAATAGTCCTGCAAACAATAGAGAAGAATCTTTAATCCACATTGAAAGCAAAGCATGCTAAAAGATAGATGCTGAAAGATAGTTGTTAGTCTACCTTATAGTTATTGTGATCTGACGGACCTTAAAATCCAAATAAGAAGAATAGTATTAGTATTAGGCTATTAGCTGATGAAAACAGCAGGAAAAACACAACTATTTCTAAGACAAGTAAGAAGATTTCTTTTTGTGAGTTCAGGTACAAATTAGGGTTCACGTGTGACCTAAAAAGTAATAATCAGATTTAAAAAGCCGAAATAAATAAGCGACACCCGAGTGAAGCCTCCGCGAGTCCCGAGGTAAAACACTCATGAAAAGACTCATTTTGAAAATTGGTTGAGGGATAGGATTGGCGACTAGAAGGACAGGACGGCTTGGGCATTACTCAGGTAACTAAGGGTACTTCTAAAATTTCCCCTGAGGTCACATGTCAGGCACATGATTACTTTCCAAGAAAACTCTATAAATACTCTCTCCATTTCAATAGATGGGCGTCCTTTTCCTTTTGGATTCTCTCTACACCCGAGAAGGCTCTTTCACCCTAAGAGTTCTGCCACGTTTTATTGGAGTAATTGTCTACTTGTTCTTCTCCCCTCTCCACCTCATCAATCAGTTATGTCCTCTTTGTGGATTTCTCTCATCCTCAGTCAACATGAAACCCTAACCATAGCGAGATACGATTTTCTTGCCCACACTTTTCAATTAGAAGAGAGGGGTTACAGTTATAACATCATGTAGTTTCTTATTTCCCATCAACTTAAGAAGAGTTATTTGGTATGTCCAATATACCATGCTAAAAGTTTACCTTTTAGACCAAGTAATCTAAATGCAAGCATCTTATATGAATAACTTGTCAGTTATAAGCTGCATATTGTTAGGAGACTTGATTAGATTTTATACTTGGTGTATTATTATGAAGTAATCTAAAATCCTACATTAAATGAAAGAAAATGATATATATTGCAAATATTTACGTCGACTTTTGATTGTTAGTTACGTGGATAAATATTGATGGTAACCTTTTTAGAGATATGTGTAATAAGTGGGACCCTTCTATAATTCCTACCAATTCATGTATCGATAAATTTAATAATTGTAACTCGGCACAAATTTATCACAATACTTAGCATGACTCTTAAATGGACAAGGATTAATTCCCATTTCTTATATTGTCTCATTTGAAACTTATCAAGCTTAAAATTTTATACTTCCAGAGTTCCAGTCCTTACATTCAACATAGTAATGGACTAAAGAAGAAAGTTCCCACAAACAAGGATGCAATGCAATGGAGAAACAAACCGAGAAATTATCCGAAAGGGTCTGGCGATTTAAAGAGGCCTCAATAGTTGTAGAGAACTTGTAAAGAATAAGCGCAATCACAGCAGCTGATATCCCTCCCAACAATGCTTGAACAGCCGATGGAGGTGACTTAGCATCATCAACTGAAGTTGGTGCCATTGCTTTCAAATTCTCCATTGCTTCTTCCTTTAACGATTTCTTAGCTCCGGTGGACCTGAATTTCTAAACCCACCAAAACCACAATTCATAACTTTATACTATTCAATAACTTGATACATAAACTATATTAAACAATAAAGCTATTTGGGAATTTACCAGTTCTTCAGAAATTGATACTATTCAATAACTTGATACATAAACTGTATTAAACAATAAAGCTATTTGGGTATTTTACCAGTTCTTTGGCTCGCTTTGCTCTGCGTCGGAGGGAGCGGAAGAGGAAGACGGAGATGGCACCGGTGAGAAGCACACTGGTGGCGACTTGGAGCGTTGAGGGGTCATCGTTGGTGGCAAAAATGGAATTGGACGACGGGAGTTCAATGGGTCCGTCGTCTGGTGGTGCGGCTGTGGTGGTGGTGGTGGGTTCTGTGAGTTGAGCGAGACATGTTCCGGGTCTGGGTCTGGGTCGGGTGGGAAATTGGTGGGAAGAGAGAGAGAGGGGAGATAAGGGTCTCTGGGGAAAATGGAGAGAAAGGGAGGTGAGAAGTGGAGAGGGTTTATGTGAATGAGAGAGAGAAGGGAAGGAAAAGTGATGAGAGTGCAACATTGAGAGGATTTAGAGATTAAGAGAGAGGGTTTTCGCGCAGTTGCTCTATTTTCTGTACTTTGTCTCTCTCATGGATATCTCCTTTGTCGTAACAGAGGAGTGGCTGAGTGAAGTCTCAGCTCCAGCCTCCATCTCCATATCCATGTTGGATTTTTCAAGAGATAAAAGTAGAGTTGAGTTTATTCCAAAAGTTAGTAAAAAAAAAAATTTACAACTTTTTGATTGATTTTTTTAATATTTATTTAGTTACTAAAATTATTACTTGAAAATTAATTAACGAAAAATATGCTTAATTGTGTCCCATACAAATTTTAAAATAGAAGAAAAGAAAGATAGAAAACTAGTGCATTTTGAATAAATACAATTAATATTTTATATTATTGACTAAATTGAGTATAAAATTTTAATATTAGCCTTCTGGATTTTATTGAATTGGAAAGTTGAGAGAGAAATAATTTTGTCTTTTGTCACGAAGAATAATATAAAAATTAAATAATTAATGATTTCTTAAAATTTACCACTGATAAATAAAATAAACAAAAATAGACAAATAAAAGGATTCCAACTTTTTTATCTTTATTTTATATTTTAACAGTTATTAGTACAAATAAATAATATTTAAGTAGTGTCATTGGTACATCTTATTAAAAAACAGCTTTCATTACATGTCAATTAAAAAGCATCAGCATGTTACAAACACCCCCTTAAGTTAATCCCCTGCAAAAGTAACCCCCCCGCACCCCCAACAATCCCATCAATAATCCCAAATATACTAAAACCAATTTTAATGTGGCCCGTGGGTGGGTATTTGGATCAAATAATGCTTTAGCAATTCTGGTTAGTTATCAACACTCCAGGGGCCCGCGCATTGGACGCCACAGCTCTAGCCCAAAACTTAATCTGGGCCTTCATCTCGTGGGCCGACTTCTTTTCATTATTAGCTGCTGCTGCAGCAGCCCAATTTGGAATTGTAGCAGCAGATCTCATGTTCAAATACAATGATGCATCTGATAAAGAATTGGACCTCCTCAACTTCTCTTTCCCCATATCTTGCAAACATGAAACTTTGTTTGGACCATCAAGTTTAAGGCTTTGGTTGTCAGATTTTAAACTCGAGGCCTTAAAATATTGGGCTTCTTTGGGCTGGAGATTACTTGGGCTTTTTGCCATGTTTTTTTGGTTAGTTTGGTATTGTTGTCCCATTTCCTTGCATCCCTCCATATGATCTTTCTTTCTCGGACGATGTTTCCTCGTCGGAATGGTAGAGCTCTGTGACATAATTTAAATAAAACCAAATAGTTAGTGGTTAATAATATTAAAAAACAATATATTTAGGTTAAAACACAGGGATATGTTTTTAAAAAATAAAATTTTGATCGTTTTATATACATGTATCTTTAATTTTGTAATCAAGGAAGTAGTTATAGTACCTTTGATGGCTGTCTTGGAGGTAAGATATCTGAAGAATTGAGAGACGCTTGCCTAATCAATCTCCCTAAGGTAAACTCACTTTCTTGATCTTCTTCTTCTTCTTCTTCATCATCATCATCATCTTCTTCTTCTTCCTTTCCTACACATGAAGGTGGTGATAAAGATGGTGCCCTTATCAAACTATTTCGTAATGATGATGATGATGATGATGATGATCCAATATTAGGCTTTATCCCTTGTGAAAAATCAAGAGTAGTTTCTTTTTCTTGATTTACCTCTACTGCTCTTGCCATAAAACTTGGAAGAGATGGTGCTCTAGCCAACATAGGACCACCAAAATTATCACCTTTAGTAGGGTGTTTCTTTGTTGATGGACATGAACATTTCCCATCATTTCTAACAAACATTTCTTCTTGACTATTATAATTTGAAGAAGGGCATGGATCAGAATTACATCTTGACATTTTTGTTTTAGTACCACCACTATTTAGCAAGTTTCCAAAGAACCAACACTCTTCCAAAAGGTTACCAGGCTCAACCTTTTGAATTTGATCCTTTCTATTGGAACAGCATTTCTCACCAATGAGCTCCATACCCAAAAAAAACAAACTAACTAATTGGAGACCCACATGAGGTTCTTGGGGTTTATGGTCTTTTATATTGTTTTGTGTCCACAAAAAGTTGTCACAAGCAAGGCCATGTGGGATCAGACATGCTGTGCTTCAAGATTGCCACAAATTTTTAATATTATGTGGAGGGAGGAAGGGGGGATAAGACTGGATTTATTATTTGCTTGATGATTGAGTTTTAAGGGGTTGGTGGGTGAAAAATAGAGAGGGGGCTGCATTTAATTTGAGCAGAGAAAGTAAGGGAAGTACAGATATAGATTCCCATCAACTAAATGAATATGAGGATTTGTTTTGTAATATATTGGTGAATACAATAGGTCATGACAGCATAGTGCAAACTGCCCATGTGATGATCCTCTTTTTATGGTCACAGCCTATGTACAGGACCAAAAAAAGAAGGGTCTTTTTATATTGTTTCTTTTGACAACTAGTGGTGAGGGAGGTGTCTAAATATTGGTACAGTTATAAAAGAAATGCAATTGGCTGTATAGGCAGCAGCATTCAGCTCCCCATATATAGCTACTTGCAACTTCCTTCCTTCTTTTATCTTCTTTTTTTATATATATATTTTTCTAAATAAAAAAAATAGCCATTTGCAACTTGATTTTAATTGGGATTAGATAGTTTTTTTTTTCTCTTAGTGTTATTAATTGGGATTTGACTTATGTTTGCACATCTTTATTCTATTTATTTTTTTAAGAACCTATATTATTACAATTCAAGATGAAAAATAGGGTGAAACTTAAGAAAAACTTACCTTTTAATCTTTTGTAGCAGCTGCAAAATTATGACATGATTTGGTATTATTTTATTATTTTCAATTTTACGTTAATTACCATTTGCATTCAACATATAATTAATCCTTATATATAAATTATATTATTATTATTATTATTATTATTATTATTATTATTCCTATTTAGTAAATCATTGCTGGAGGTGCTTTCCTAGTTTAATTAGGCAAACAAACTGCTTCAGGCCTGCTCATGGTTTTACGAAATCCAGTTGGCTGGCAAGGCATAACAGAATAAAGCTGGGAGACAGGCCCTAATGCCGGAAATTAAGGTCTTTCTGACATCAAATCCTACATAGGAAATAGATTCTTCAACCTATTCAATTTAATTTTTAAAATTAAACGCGGATATATTAAAATTCAAAATTAGTATAACTTATAAAAATTTAAAATAAAATAAATTTTATAATTAATAATTTTTGTTATATATTATACAATTATAATAATTATATCAACTAAAAAATAAATAAATTCATGTTAATTTAAAATTTAATATATCATTTGAATTTAAAAATTAAATTGTATATTTGATTTTAAATGGGAGTGAGTATTTGACAATACCAAATTGTTCTTTCTTACCATTTTAATCTAATGGTTAGATGACATGTGACCTACTCGTAGACTAGCCACAATTTTAATCTAGTGGCCAATTGTGGTTAGACACACATGTGACCTACGAACAGGAGGCTAGTAGTACTACAATATTTGTAGAAACATGTGACACCTTCATACGCAGTATATATTCAATATATTCCCAAATAATATAATATTAAATATTTTAATAATAATTTATAACATAGTCAATCACATGAGATCTATTTAATTAATATAATGATGATACATTATTTAATACCTTTTTTGAGATTAAAAAATTAAAACTTTTAGGTTATATTTGTTTAGAAAGATTACACTTGGAATCAGACTATTAATTTCAATTGTATTGTTTGTTTTTAAATTTGAACTTGAAACTATTAGTTATGGGATTATAAAATAGATTTAGATGTGCGATTATTTAATATCATGTTCTACATGGTATTATAATCCCTATCATTTGAGATTAAAAATTGCTAGACAAAATTAACCTCAATATTTTTCTAAAATGACCATAATATCATGTAATTTCTGTTACTATTACTGGCAACTCAAAACTTATTAGTACAAAGACTAAATATTATTATTTTTTTTTTTTTTTTTTTTTTTTGGGGGAGGAGGATTACACCCCCAAATTCGGGTATCTTCCAACCCGACAGATGGTGCTACAAGGTACTACCATTCACACATACATTCAATTGAAATTACTCAAAAGAATGAATATGTCTTCTATATATATTCCAAAATAATATTCCTTTCTCAGGTTCATTATAATCAATACATTTGTTTCTTGTCATAATATCAAATAATTACAACATTAAATCTATACTATTACATAGACAGCTTAGTGGTTTGCCTTAGCCTTTCCTTTATCTTTATTCGATCCTTCGGGTCGCTCAATCTTAGCTGCATTCATATGATTCAAGTAAGAGTGAGCATAACTAGCTCAGCAAGTATGACAATTTCATTTAAACAACATGCTTGAAACATAGGAATCGTATATCTTCAATAACTGAACAATAGTTATGAAGTACTATCGATAATTCAAAATAGCACTTCTTTTTCTTTAAAACATTTCACAATGAACCACGTTCATTAAACGTATATTTTGGTCCAAGACCTTGAGCATTCGTTCTTTCTTTGAAAAGGACAACTCGGCACTAAGTCCGTAAGTCCGGTATTACTTACGAGCACGTCTAGGTGATCAGCCTATAGTACTCTGTGATGACCCCAAAACAGGTATACATCACCCATTCTGAGTCGCCAGATACATGGTACAGAATACAAATACAACTTAATTATACAACTGTCGTGTAAAATACGACAAAACATAACTGAGAGTTTTAACATGGATATTATCTTCTAGACAATATCCACACTCAAATTCAATCTCATTACAATTATTATCACACTATTTCACAGAATAGTGAGGACTACTAAAATAACCATCTGGGCCGTCAATTCATTCCCCGACTAGTCCCAGCTATATTCTCATTTTCTGAAGAGAACAATGAAAGAAAAGGGTGAGCACAACTAGCTAGTAAGAAATATTATGACTAAGATAATGCAGAATAAATTATCCTTAGCCTTCAACAGTATAACAACTGATAGAATACAATAGACAACAAGTTTTAGATCAACAACTGCAGTGGAACAAGCAATCCATTAGAAGAGTCAAACAAAGCATGATATCTACTATCTTCTATAATTTAAAAGTTTATCATCAATTTTATCGCTGAGACTCAGCTTAATTAATAATTCATATCACTGAATTATCCATGCACTACGGGCCAATGATATTCATTAGTATCACGACCACGAATTATCCATGCACTACGAGCCAAGAATATTCGTGTTTTCACCAATGGTCATGAACATGCCAAACAATAATTCATCTTTGCACCCTTGGCCGAAGAGAATGCATGATCATGTTTATACCAATAACTGTCGCTGAGACTCAGCTCAATAAATAATCCACATCACTTGTAACATTACAGGTCATGATTATACCGAATAATCCCTGGTAATAATCATACCAATCAACAGTCCATCTATGCACTACGGCCAAAGATGACTTTCATCATAATATAAGCATGAGGATGATGATAATGATATAAGAATTCAATTAAATAAAAGCAAGAATAAATTTTAAAGATTTATAATTTAATTTATTCAGAATTCAATAATATCCAAATTGTCAACATGATACTGCTTTGTGGGGTAAAATTCAAGAATAATATTTTATCAAAAATGATTTAGACCGAAAAGAAATCAATTTTTGTCATGAATAATACTTCGGGTGTAAGACCCCAAATTTTACGAATAAAGATTTAAATTTTTTGAAATATTTTTTTGAATATTATGGTGTGGATTTAATATAATGTTATAGTTGTGAGTAGTATTTATAAATTTTACAAAGTATGCAAGTTGTTATATTATATATTCTTTTTGTCGGAGAATATCCGTACGACGGTACAATCATTGGTGGACCCCATAACGAAATTATTATCGGATTGAGAAAACGACATAAATATTTTTATAAAAATAACGGCGGAAGTTTTACTGTTAAAACTGTTGAACTACTCGGTAGTAAAAGTACAGTAATACGCGTGGTTGCATAGTAGCACACGGTATTGATTATTAATACTTACGTGAGAAGTCACTCAGTTTTGTTCAATTATTGCTATAGTAATTGCTGCATAGTATCTCACGTTATTTGATTCAATTATTGTCGATATTTTATATATTATTAAATCAATAATTGAGACGACAAAATTATTAATATTATTATTTGCAATATTAACGATGTTTAGAAATTCTGCCAAGGAGAGGTTTGGTCACCTAATTGCTCGCCAATAGGGAGAAATCCTTATTGGAAAGCCCCCTCTTTCTTGGGAACGACATGGTCGATTAATATTGTGAATTATAATAATGATGATAAATGTTGTTAAATATATTGAGGTGTCTTTTTATGAAGTCACGGAAGTTTATATATATATATATATATATTATATATAAAATTTGTTTTATTAGTATTATTAATATAATAAAAGCGTAATACTTTTATAAAGTTATTTGTTTTATTAGACAATAATTAGAATATATTACATTTTATTATGAATAGTGTTTTGCATAGTATTTTGCATAGTAAATTTTTTTTATATAAAATGCAAATACTTTTATAAAGTTATTTATTTTATTAGATAATAATTAGAATATATTATATTTTATTATGCATAGTGTTTGCATAAATGTCTGCGTAGTGTTTGAATAGTAAAATCTTTTTATATAAAATGCAATATTTTTATAAAGTTATTTGTTTTATTAGACTATGAATAGAATATATTATATTATATTTTATTTTAAAGATTTTGTTTTATTAGAATATTTTATTAATACTCTGCATAGTAAATCAATATATATGGTCTGCTTTAAAAGTAAATCGATCTCGGACCGCTTCATGAATTAATTAATTACTATTCACCCATTCTCCTATAAATAAAGCTCATTCCTTCATTATTTCTTACGAATTCATTGAAACTCTGAGAGAGAAAAACTATAGAGAGAAAGAAGAAAAGTATTCTGCTACTTCACTACTCCTATATCTAGTTTCTTCTAAGGTAAGGGGTATTATTTTTTTCGTATCCATGAAGAGAACTTCTGTTATTCCATTCTTTATTATTCTGTTGGAATAACCTGTATAAGCGGGCTACCCTATACTTGGTGAAATTCTTCTATTATTCCATTATTTATTATTATGTTGGAATAACCTGTATATGCGAAGTACCGCATACATTATGAAATTCTTCAGTTATTCCATTCTTTATTATTACATTTGGAATATCGTATGCCGCAGACATTCGCTTTGACTTGGTTCCATTAATTATTATTATGTTGAATAACTTTGTTTGTGCGATTATCGCATGCGTGGTGATTTTTGTTGTTATTCCATTCTTTATTATTACATTGGAATATCCTCTGGTGTGTGAATTTTGCACGACTTGGTTCCGCTTCTTTATTATTCGGAATATCACGTCTGCAAGTGCGTTCGCACGACCGGTTCCATTCTTTATTATTACATTGGAAATAACTTTTATGCATGCGATTCTATCGCACGCACGGTGAATCCTTCATTATTCCATTCTTTATTATTCTGTTGGAATAACTTTGCATGTGGATTACCACATGCGTGGTGAATGATCTTTGTATTCATTCCTTATTAAATTGTGGAAATGATTCAGATATCGTGGATTATCGCATGGCGCGCGAAAATCCATTTGTAGTTTCATATATTCTATTATACTCAACCGGTTAAAGTTTTGACTTCTATACTCCATGAAATTAGTGGAATATCCTTGATATTTAAGCGCTTCATCCAAAGATCTTTTCATGGAAATATTCTTCCGAGCATTCTTGAATTTTACTCTACAAAGCAGTATCATGTTGACAATTTGGACGTTATTGAAATCTGGATAAATTAATTCTTGAACTTGTTTTATTGGATTCTTATATCATTGTCATCATCCTCATGCTTATATTACGTTGAAAGTCATCTGTGGTCTGTTGTGCATAGAAGGACTTGGTATGATTATGACCAAGGATTATTCGGTATAATCATGACCGTAATATTACAAATGATATGGTAAAAGTCCTCATTGGCTCGTAATGCATTGATGGACAGTTGTTGGCATGATCATGACCATTGATGAATACACGAATATCCTTGGCCCGTAGTGCATGGATAATTTGTGGTTGTGATACTAATGAATATCCTTGGCCGTAGTGTAGGGATGATGTGGATTATTTATTAAGCCGAGTCTCAGTGATAAAAGTGATGAAAACCTTTTAAATCATAAAAGATAGTAGATTTTATTCTCTACTTGACTCTTTTAATGGATTGCTTGTTCCGCTGCGGTTAAACTTGATGTTTGTTATATTTTATCAGTTTAACATTGTTGAAGACTAATGATAATTTATTCTACATTATCTTAGTCATAATATTTCTTCTTGGGCTAGTTGAGCTCACCCTTTCTTTCACCGCTTCTCTTCGAAATGAGAGCGTGGTGGCTTAGACTAGTCGGGGAACGGAGTGATGGTCTAGATGATAGTATTAGTAATCCTCACTATTCTGTTAAATAGTGTGACAATAAATGTAATGAGGACTTCTTTGAGTGTGGATATTGTCTAGATGACAATATTTTTTTTAAAACTCTCAATTTATGTTTTGTCGTATTTTACACGACAGCTGTATTATTAAGTTGTATTTGTATTTTGTACCATGTATATGGCGACTCAGAATAGGTGATGTATACCTATTTTGGGGGTGTCACAGTTGGTATCAAAGCTTAGGGATATGATCTCTGGCTTTGATGTGAGACAAGAACTAGGAGGGGAGAGACAGGGAATTCCTTTGCTAGTATGACCTACCTAAGTTTATTTGGTATTTAATTGGTCGGTCAGAGTATAGGGATAATATGTGATATGTCAATTAACCCTTATTTTGTGACAGTGTTAAATTTACAGAATTATCCCGGTTTGTATCCCATTTGGTCGATAATGAGGAGCGAATGACGCGAATGTTTCTAAGAGGTTTGAAACCCGATATACGTCAATACCTCATTTCTCATAAACTTTGTTTATATTCAGATCTTGTGAATAGGGCTCAGTTATTGGAGCGCGATAATGAGTTAGCACAACCAAAAGGTAACGACCAACAACACAATAATAATTGTACCGGTGGCAACGGCCATCGGAATAATGATGACCAACGTGGGGAAAATTATCATGCCAAGAATGGTAACCACTTCAGTGGTAATCATGGCCAAGATAATAGAAGTGGAAATTTCAAGAAGAGGAGGTTTAATAAAGACAATGACATCGAAGACCGTTTCAAGGAAGAAGAACGACCACCGGTCGTATGTTTCAAATGCGGACAGGAGGGACACATCCGTCCAAACTGTACGCGACAATCCAAAGCGTGTTTCAATTGCGGAAGAGAAGGTCACCTAGCTCAATTTTATCGTGTAGTGAAGTCAAGTCCAGCTAAGATAGTGATGTCAAAGGATGTCTCAGACAAGTCAAAGCCGGTAGTTTAAGTGAGAGCGTTTGTCGAGGAACCCTAACAAAGTTATCACGGGTTAGTTAATTATAAATTCTTGCGAAGTCTATACCTTATTAGATACCGGTTCTACCCATTCTTTTTGAATAGTACTTTGTGAATAGTACCCCGTGAATAATACTTTGTGAATAGTACTGTACTTATGAATAGTACCTTATTTATGAATAGTACCATGAATAGTACTCTGTGAATAGTACCATATATATGAATAACGTCGTATAAATAAATAGTACCCATAAATAGTACTCCAGCATGAAAAGCTTAAAATTTAAGAAGAATTTTCAGAAAAATATCCTTGTGAAACGATTCTAGATGAAGCACAAATTTCAAGGATATTCTACTAATTTCACGGAGTATAGAAGCAATATTTTAATAAAATGAGTGTAGAATTCAGAATCTGAAATGAAATAATATTACTTACATACTACAGAGTATAGAAGAAAATATTATTTCTACGGATATTGAACAAAAATAATATCCCTTACGAATACGAAAGAAATAATACACCTTACCTTAGTAGAAAGCTGGATACTGCAATAGTGAAGTAGCAGAATACTCTTCTTCTTTTTCTCTATAACTTCTCTCTCTATAGCTTCTCTTTATAGCTTCTCTCTCTATAATTGCTCTTGTGAGTCTTAGTGAATTGGTGAGAATGAAAGAAGAATGAGCTTCTATTTATAGGAAAACATAGTTTCAATAATTGCATGTTTTGGGGCTCGAATTATTACAGTATAGTACCTTCATCTTTTCCTCTATTTTTAATTTAGTCCTACAAGTATTATCAAACTTGTACCACCTCCTTTAATATTACATCATGTGAATCAATAGTTCCATTCATGTAAACAAATAGTTATATACATGTGAACTAATAGCAATTAATTGCTCATTTATCCAATTAATTATCCGATTAGTCAATTTAACCTCCAGAAATCAATTATTATCGAAATAAATGTCGATTTCCACTAACACTAATAATCCCAACACAATGGAAATATCAATTTTATCTTTAATCAACACGAACTTATTCATCATTAATATTGTAACTCACAATATTTAACAACCCGATCATTTCCAGGAAAGAGGGGGCTTTCCGATAAGGATTTCTCCCTATCGGCGCGCAATTAGGTGACCAAACACCTTTTCTCGACAAAACTTTCTAGACATCGTTAATAATTCAAATAATAATATGAATAACTTTGTTGTCTCAATTATTGATTTAATAATATAAAATAATATCACGGATAATCTTTGTGACAATAATTGAATCAATAATATGAGAGATATTATCGTGAGCCATCAGATAGTAATAATTGAGTATAACTGAGTGACTTCTCACGTAAGCATCAATAATCAATACCGTGTGTCTACTATGGAATCAATGCCAGACATCGCACTTTTACCACCGGGTATTTCAACAGTTAACGGTAAAACTTTCGCCATTAATTTTATAAAAAGATATTTTTATCATTTTCTCATTCCGATAGTAATTTCGTTGTCGGGTTCCCAATGATTGTGTCGTCGTACAAATATTCCCTGTTAAAATGAATATTCCCCGACCAATCGAATATTTTATAACAACTTGCTTACTTTGTAAAATTTATAAATACTACCCACAACTATAACATTATATCAAATTCACATCTTAATATTAAAAAAAATATTTCGAGAAATTATATCTTTATTCATAAAATTTGGGGTCTTACATACTCTATGTTGTACAACACTTCTTCTATAAACGTATTTACGTTTAAGTTTTGGCAACCTCACGTGCCTGTCGTTTGATGACAAAATGTTTGTTTATTCATACTCAGTATTTCTTTGAAATCCATACCAAAACAGTTTGGCAAAAGATAGCAACTTTAATAACATTTCAATATATTATAAGAAATCCAATAAATACATTAAGTCTAGCCGAAAGAACTGGCTTCGACCTCATCATACATTAATTCATGTGCAAGATACATGAATCGCAAAGCTTGTCCAGAATGAACATAGACAAGGGTTAGAATACTTGCCTTCAATGTCTTCTACAGATTAAATACGTTTCCTTTTAAGTCTTTAAGGTCTCTACAATACATAACCATGTAACATACCACATTAGGTCGTAATCAAATATGTATGGTTCCTAACGTATCTTATCCTTCTTCACAATCTAATCGTTCATTAGATTGTTTAACATTGGTTACGGTTTATCGTATTGTTTTACATTCACGTTCAAGTAATTTTTCTTCAACCTTTAGTTATAATTCTCAACGTTATAATGATCATTGATGATGCTTACTTTAAGTTTATTAATGTATTACTTCATCATTAATCAACCAACTTCCTTCTTATCTTAATAAGCTTTCTTTTATGCATTTGCCTAGTCTTTGGCCATGCGCCAAATTTTCCTTCTTGGACTCGCGTTGGTGAGTCTCCAAAGAACTATTGGCGGACACGCACATCATGGCAGCCATCCTTAGTACAAATGGTCGCGCTGCGATGCCATTCTCCAGTAGGTATTGGGCACGACTCGGCGCTGCGGCGCCAGCTCTGTTTACCAAATAGTTTAGACAGTTTGTTTACTTAGCGAACTTCCCAGACTCATAATTTGTTCATTTTAAGTCTAAATTGGCTCGTTCAAAAGTCATTAGCTCACAAATCACATGAACTAAGTGTTCATGTAAGAATTTTATATTTTCAAATTCGTTAACACAGAATTCACTATTTAAGTCCGTTTTTACAAAAACGATAAACGTTCGTGAATGAACATAGCTCGTTTCTTCGTTCTAAGTCAGAATTTGACAATTTTTGAGTCCGCAACCCTAAAATGCAAACTTAGACTATTCTCCATCAAAAACCAACGTTTTTGAGTTCAATGTTAACTTTTGACTTCTATTCTGAGAATTTCACGATTTTGACGATTATCGTCTAATCTTGTAAATTCCCTCACAACTTCGTTACTTAAGATTTTTATACCGTTCCAAATGGATTCATTCCATTATCACAACATGTATTATCTGAGCCTACAAATGATAGTTTTAAACTTGTCCATCAATAACAATATTATTATTTTTTAATGACTTTCAATGGTTTATAACTTTTATACTTATGATTTCACTTTCACATGGTTTATTAAGGTTTCATCCATTAATAACCATCCTTATCACTCCTTAACAAACATGCTCTACCACTACTCACTTCTCTAACAAATGAAGAGAGGGAGGATCATGGTTTAGGATGCTTACCCTTGAAGTTCTTTAGCTTTCTTTCCTCTTCTTTCTTGAGTTAGGAAAATCTAGCTCTTACTTCTTTTCTCTCTAAATATAAGCTCTAAGTTTGTTGGTGGAAATTAAACAAGCTAAAAAATCTAGCAAGTCTCTTCTATTTATAGGATTTCCAAAATGAGGGCATAATAGCCATTTAGGCCATCCCACTTCCACAACTCCACCTCCTTACTATTCATCCTTGGTCACCAAGTAAAACCACTTTACTTGGTCACCAAGATGGTTTCCATGTGATCCGTGGGGTCTACATGGGTTGCCCCATAGGTTTTTCTTACCCGTTTACCCATCGGTTCGATCCATGAATCCGGTTCTTAATTTGGGCTTAAGTTTTAATAACTTTAACTTAACATTTGGGCTTGCATTATCAAACATTGGATTTAACATTAATTCACTTGGGCTTGTACAATTCCTACACAAATCCTACAAGTCCAAAACCATTGGCTTAATGCTTTATAACGTATAGTCTACGTATTCTTCTCGTATACTAGTTTGTATAATCATTCATCATATACGATATACCATCATTCATACATACTCATATAATACCTCATATCATACTCATATTTATTACCTCGTACAATACTTACGTACCATACGATCGTCGTTTACTCATTAACGCTTTACTTTTCCTAACGTTCTCGAATTTAGTACGCAGGCAAAAAACTGCGTTTGTCATACTTGAATTATTATTACATAATTCATCCTTCCTTGTTATTCTATCATTACGTATTTATCGGAAGTTCAAAAATAATTCCCGAGCAGATATTGATGAATAATGTTTTTTGGAAAATTTCTCAGAAAAATTTTATTTTCGTCTTGGAAATTCAAACACTTTAATTATACCACGTAGCCAAAATACTACGGCATTCCAACACTATTAGGTTATAGAATAACATTCATCTTGCTTACTCATTATAAAATAATTTTAGTCATTAATTAATCAAATAAAAGTATTTTACAAATAATCCGATTTTCTCGGTCGTTACATTCATCGCTCCTTATAAGGATTTTGTCCCCAGAATCTCGCTTAAAATATTAAACAAACAACTGAGGGTAATCCTTCATCATCTTTTCTTCAAGTTCCCACATTGCTTCTTCGGCATCGTGGTTCTTCCATAACACCTTTACTGAAGGTATAACTTTGTTGTGACGCCCCCAAAATAGGTATACATCACCCATCTTGAGTCACCAAATACATGATACAGAATACAAATACAAACTTAATTATACAACCGTCGTGTAAAATACAACAAAACATAATCTAAGTGTTTTAAAAAGAATATTGTCATCTAGACAATATCCACACTCAATGGAGTCCACATTACATTTATTGTCACACTATTTAACAAAATAGTAAGGACTACTAATACTATTATCTGGACCATCACTCTGTTCCCCGACTAGTCTCTTTGCCACGCTTCGTTCTCATTTCACAAGAGAACAAAGAAAGAAAGGGGTGAGCTCAACTAGCCCAGTAAGAAATATTATGACTAAGATAATGCAGAATAAATTATCGTTAGCCTTCAACAGTGTTAAACTGATAAAATATAAAAAACATCAAGTTTAACTGCAACGGAATAAGCAATCCATTAAAAGAGTCAAGTAGAGAATAAAATCTACTATCTTTTATAATTTAAAAAGGTTTTTCATCACTTTTATCGCTTAGACTCAGCTTAATAAATAATCCACATCATCCCTGCACTACGGCCAAGGATATTCATTAGTATCACGACCACAAACTATCCATGCACTACGGGCCAAGGATATTCGTGTATTCATCAATGGTTATGATCATGCCAACAACTGTCCATCAATGCACTACGGGCCAATGAGGACTTTTATCACATCATTTGTAACATTACGGTCATGATTATACCGAATAATCCCTGGTCATAATCATACCAAGTCCATCTAAGCACTACAGGCCACAGATGACTTTCAACATAATATAAACATGAGGATGATGACAATGATATAAGAATTTAATAAAAATAAGTTCAAGAATTAATTTATCCAGGAACCAATAACGTCCAAATTGTCAACATGATACTGCTTTGTGGGGTAAAACTCAAGAATGCTCAGAAGAATATTTCCATGAAAAGATACTAGATGAAGCGCAAATATCAAGGATATTCCACTAATTTCATGGAGTTTAAAATCCAAAACTTTAACCAAATGAGTATAATAAAGAATGGAATAACAAAAGAAATCACCAGGCATGCGATAGAACGCACAGACAGGTTATTCCAATAGAATAATAAATAACGGAACCAAGTCATGCGTAAACGCACAGACAAGATGTTCCAACAGAATAATAAATAACGGAACCAGGTCATGTGTAATGCACAGACAGGATGTTCCAACAGAATAATAAAAAATGGAATAACAAAAGAATTTCACCATGTATGCTGTACTTCGCATAGACAGGTTATTCCAACATAATGATAAAGAATGGAATAATAGAATAATTTCACCAAGTATAGGGTAGCCCGCGTATACAGATTATTCCAACAAAATAATAAAGAATGGAATAACAGAAGTTCTCTTCATGAATAAGAAAGAAATAATACCCCTTACGAGTACAACAAATAATATCCCTTACCGTAAAAGAAGAGTATTTTGACTGGTAGGGAGAGGATATTCTTAAAGAAAACTTGCACTACGCTCAAAGCTTTCTTAAACTCTAAAGAAATACGCTCAAGATTATAGAAGATAATTCTCTGAATTTCTGGTGTGTTTTCAATTCTAACTAAGCATCCAATTTATAGGGGAATTGAAGGGGTACTGTTTAAGAAAAAATCACGGACGAAATAATTAATGAAATCACGGGCGTCTTCAGACGATTGAATTCTAATCAATTATCAAGTAAAAACAAAAAGCTAAAATCAACCACATGTTGGTTTGAAAAAAAATGAACCACCCGTGTCGCCTTTTTTTTGAATTTTTTCTCCATGACATCTCATATACACCAAAATCATATATATATATATATATATATATATATATATATATTACTTACTACCACCCACTAAATTCTCTTACATATTAAAACATATAATCCATTCACCCACCAAATTCTCTTACCACACATTCACAGCACATAATTTATATATTATATATATATATAACTTATATAATACGCACATGTATATATATATATATATAACTTATATATATATAATAATACAGAACTGAGATAACTTTTTACCGATGATTTTGGAAAATGGGTAAATGAGAATCCAAATAATACGCCAATATTTACAATAAATACTTCATAAAAATCATCTCAATATTTTTAACAATATTTATCATCATTATTATAATTTATAATATTAATCGACCAGGTCATTCCCAGGAAAGAGGGGGCTTTCCAATAAGAATTTCTCCTTATTGGCACGCAATTAGGTGACCAAACATCTCCTTGGCAGAACTTTTAGACATCGATAATATTGCAAATAATAATATTAATAACTCTGTCATCTCAATTATTGATTTAATAATATATAAAATATCGACAATAATTGAAT
Organism: Panax quinquefolius; assembly: GCA_020205615.1. Lineage (NCBI taxonomy): Eukaryota > Viridiplantae > Streptophyta > Magnoliopsida > Apiales > Araliaceae > Panax > Panax quinquefolius. The sequence continues at coordinate 126,722,548 of CM035161.1, read as the reverse complement.
CAAATAACGTGAGATACTATGCAGCAATTACTGTAGCAATAATTGAACAAAACCGAGTGACTTCTCACGTAAGCATCAATAATCAATATTGTATGCTACTATGCAACCACGTGTATTCCTATACTTTTAACATCGGGTTTTTCAACAGTTAACGGTAAAACTTCCGCCGTTATTTTCATAAAATATTTTTGTCGTTTTCTCAATCCGACAATAATTCTGTTGTGGGGTCCACCAATGATTGTGTCATCGTACGAATATTCCCTATTAAAACGAATATTCCCCGACCAATCGAATATTATATAACAACTTGCGTACTTTGAAAAATTTATAAATATTACCCACAACTATAACATTATATCAAATTCATTCCATAATATTTAAAAATGATATTTATAGAAAAATCACCTTTATTAAAATAAATTGGGGTCTTACAATGACTAAGATAATATAAAATAAATTATCGTTAGTCCTCAATAGGGAAAAATCTGATAGAATACAATTGACAACAATTTTTAGATCAATAACTGCAGCGGAAATAACAATCCATTAGAAGAGTCAAGTAGAGAATAATCTCTACTATCTTCTATGATTTAAAAATCCGTCATCAATATTTTTTTCCCTGTAACAACAATCAATAAATATTTCACATCAACAAATTATCCATGCACTATGGGCCAAGGATATTTGTTAGTATCACCAGTGGTCATGATCATGCCAAACAACTGTCCATTTATGCACTACGGGCCAAAGAGGGCTTTCACCACATCATTTGTCTGTAACATTACAAGTTATGCTTATACCAATACAAACTTTCATGGTCATAATCATACCAATTAACAGTACATCTATACACTACAAGCCAAAGCTGACTTTTACCACAACATAAGCATGAGAATGATGACAATGATATAAGGAATTAATCAAGTGAGATCAAGAATAAATATAAAAGATTTATAATTCAATTTATCCAGAGTTCAAGAATGTCCAAATTGTCAACATGATAACTACTTTGTGGAGTAAAATTCAAAAATAATATTCATGTATTAAAAATAATTTGGACAGAAAAGAAATTAATTTTTGTCGTGAATAGTACCCCAAGTGAATAGTACCTGAGTGAATAGTACCCCGTGAATAGTACTTTATAAATAGTACCTCGTGAATAGTACCCCCAATCCCCGAGTAAATAATACCCGAGTGAATAGTAACCCGTAAATAGCACCCCGGCATGAAAAGTACCCCGAATATCCGAGTGAATAATATTCGAGTGAATAGTACCCGAGTAAATAGTAACTCGTGAATAGTACCCTGGGTGAAAATATTGAAATTTAATAAGAAAGTTCAGACCAATATTCTAATGAAAGGATACTAGATGAATCGCAAAGCTCAAGGATATTCTATTAATTTTGGGAATTATAGAAGCAATACTTACCATAATAAGTTTAGATTTAAGAATATCAAAAGAAATAATATCACTTACCTTAGTAGAAGACTGGATACTTCAGTATCCAGTCTTCTACTTAGGTAAAAGGTATTATTTATTTCATCTTCGCTTACGATATTATTTTTCGTATTCGTAAGAAATATTATCTTCGTTCAATATTCGTAGGAATATTATTTTCGTTCCACAGTTGTAAGGGATATTATTTTTGTTCAATATTCGTATAAAATAATATTTTCTTCCATACTTTGTAGTATGTAAGTAATATTATTTCGTTTCGTATTCCTAATTTTACACTCATTTTGTTAAAGTATTGTTTCTATACTCCGTGAAATTAGTAGAATATCCTTGAAATTTGTGTTTCATCTAGTATCGTTTCACAAAGATATTTTTCTGAACATTCTTGATAATTTTTAATCTTTTCAAGCTGGAGTACTATTCATGGGGTACTATTCACAAAGTATTATTCACGGGGTATTATTCATAAATTACTATTCATGGGGTACTATTCACGAAGTACTATTCACGAAGTACTATTCATAAATGACTATTCACGAAGTACTATTCACGGGATACTATTCACTCGGGTACTATTCACCCGGGTAACTATTCCTGACAAAAATTAATTTCTTTTCTGTCCAAATCATTTTTGATACAATATTATTCTTGAATTTTACTCCATAAAGCAGTATCATGTTGACAATTTGGACATTATTAAATTCTGGATAAATTAAATTATAAATCTTTATAAATGTATCATTTGTTTTCTTTTAACTTAATTCTTATATCATTGTCATCATCCTCATGCTTATAATAACAGAGATGTCTAGAATGGAGTTGGAGGTGAGGATACCGAGCGAATCAGGACAGAGATTGTTTACAACGGAGATTCGATCTACCATTATAGAGAGAGTCAAGGAGGTACAACTCAGAACTGATGAGTGTGACCAGATGAAGAAGCGGCTAGCAAAGGAAAAAGATATTAAGTATAGTCTTGATAACGAAGGGTTATTAAGATTTGAAGGAAGAATTTGGGTTCCGAATGAGACGGAATTAAAAGAGGAAGTGTTACAAGAGGCTCATAGTTCGAGGTACTCGATTCATCCTGGTAGTACCAAGATGTATCAAGACTTTCGACAGAGTTTTTGGTGGCCGAACATGAAGAGAGAGATGGCAGAATACGTGAGTAGGTGCTTAACTTGTTAGAAAGTTAAGGCCGGACATCAACGACCAAGTGGCTTGTTATAGTCATTGGAGATTCCGGAGTGGAAGTGGGAGCATATCACGATGGATTTTGTGGTGGGACTTCCGATTACACCGAAAGGGTACTCCGCTATTTGGGTAATAGTGGACCGATTGACGAAGTCGACTCACTTTTTGCCAATAAGGGTCAAGTATAACTTAGATCAGTTAGCTAAACTTTATATTAAGGAAATTATTTCCAGACATGGAGTACCAGTTTTGATAGTGTCAGATCGTGACCCGCAATTTACATCGAACTTTTGGAGAATTCTACAATAACAGTTGGGAACGCAGCTGAAGTAAAGTACAACGTATCATCCACAAACCGATGGACAGAGCGAAAGGACAATTCAGACGCTAGAAGATATGTTAAGATCTTGCATCATAGATTTCAAGGGTAGTTGGGATGATCACTTACCATTAGTAGAGTTTATGTATAACAACAATTATCATGCAAGTATAGGCATGCTGCCTTATGGAGCTTTGTACGGAAGGAAGTGCAGAAAACCATTGTGTTGGGATGAAGTGGGAGAACGCCGAATGCTAGGACCTGAATTGGTGCAGTAAACAACGGATATTGTCAAGCTGATACGAATGCGTTTAGTAGTAGCTCAAGACAGACAGAAGAAGTTTGTAGATTTGCATCGAGTAAATCGAGAGTTTGAAGTAGGCTCGTATGTATTTCTAAAGGTATCTCCCTGGAAAGGAAAGATACGCTTTGGAAAGAAGGGAAAGTTAAGTCCAAGGTTTATAGGACCTTTTGAGGTATTAAAAAGGGTAGGAGAGGTAGCTTATATGATAGCATTACCTCCAGACTTAGAACGAATAAATAATGTATTTCATATATCTTTGTTACGTCCTTATAAGCTGGATTATAAGCACGTAATAGAGTATGAGCCTATTCATATCGAGAAGGACTTAACGTATGAACAGATGCCCATTCAAATCATCGATAGAAAAGAGCAAGTTCTGAGGAACAAATGTAAGACCCAAACTTTTTTTAATAAAGGTGATTTTCTATAAATATCATTTTTAAATATTATGGAATGGATTTGATATAATGTTATAGTTGTGGGTAATATTATAAATTTTGCAAAGTACGCAAGTTGTTATATAATATTCGATTGGTCGGGAAATATTCGTTTTAACAGGGAATATTCGTACGATGGCACAATCATTGGTGGACCCCACAATGGAATTACTGTCGAATTGAGAAAACGATAAAAATATTTTATGAAAATAACGGCGGAAGTTTTACCGTTAACTGTTGATACACCCGGTGTTAAAAGTACAGGAATACGCGTGGTTGCATAGTAGTACACAGTATTGATTATTGATGCTTACGTGAGAAGTCACTCGGTTTTATTCAATTATTGCTACAGTAATTGCTGCATAGTATCTCACGTTATTTGATTCAATTATTGTCGATATTTTATATATTATTATATCAATAATTGAGATGACAGAGTTATTCATATTATTATTTGCAATATTAACGATGTCTGTAAGTTCTCGCCAATGAGAGATGTTTGGTCACCTAATCATGCTACCAATAGGGAGAAATTCTTATCGAAAGCCCCTCTTTCCTGAGAACGACCTGGTCGATTAATATTGTGAATTATAATAATGATGATAAATATTGTTAAAAATATTGAGATGATTTTTATGAAGTATTTGTTGTAAATATTGGCGTATTATTTGGATTCTCATTTACCCATTTTCCAAAATCGTCGGTAGAAAGTTGTCTCAGTTCAGTATTACTATATATATATATATATATATAAATATATATATACATGTGCATATTATATAAGTTATATATACAATATATAAACTATGTGCCGTGAATGTCTGGTAAGAGAATTTGGTGGGTGAATGGATTATATGTTTTAATATGTAAGAGAATTTGGTGGGTGGTGGTAAGTATTATATATGTATATGATTTTGGTGTATATGAGATGTCATGGAGAATAAATTCAAAAAAAAAAAGGTGACACGAGTGGTTCATTTTTTTTCAAACCAACATGTGGTTGATTTTAGCTTTTTGTTTTTACTTGATAATTGATTAGAATTCAATCGTCTGAAGACGCCCGTGATTTCATTAATTATTTCGTCCGTGATTTTTTCTTAAACAGTACCCCTTCAATTCTCCTATAAATAGGATGCTTAGTTAGAATTGAAAACACACCAGAAATTCAAAGAATTCTCTTCTATAATCTTCGAGCGTATTTCTTTAGAGTTTAAGAAAGCTTTGAGTAAGAGAGGTAAAGTTTTCTTCAAGAATATCCTCGCCTACCAACCAAAAAATACTCTTCTTTACTTGGTAAGGGATATTAGTTGTTGTACTCGTAAGGGGTATTATTTCTTTCTTATTCATGAAGAGAACTTCATTATTCCATTCTTTATTATTCTTCGCTGAATAATCAGATACGCTGCTGATTACCCTATACTTGGTGAAATTCTTCATTATTCCATTTTTTATCATTATGTTGAATACTTGTCCTGTCTATGCCAATTCCCGCATACATGGTGAAATTCTTTTGTTATTCTATTTTTTATTATTCTTGCTGAACATCATGTCTCATATGCTACGCATGACCGGTTTCCGTTATTTATTATTCTCGCTTGAACATCCTGTCGTAAGCGCTTACGCACGACCGTTCCGTTATTTATTATTCTGTTGGAATAACCTCGTTCATGCGTTCTATCGCATGCCCGGTGATTTCTTTTGTTATTTCATTCTTTATTATACTCGGTTGGTTAAAGTTTTTTTGCTTTTATACTCCATGAAATCGTGGAATATCCTCGATATTTGCGCTTCATCTAAAGATCTTTTCATGGAAATATTCTTCCGAGCATTCTTGAATTTTACCCCACAAAGCAAAGATCATGTTGACAATTTGACGTTATTGGTTCCTCGGATAAATTAATTCTTGAACTTGTTTTATTGAATTCTTATATTATTGTCATCATCCTCATGTTTATATTATGTTGAAAGTCATCTGTGGCTTGTAGTAGTATGAGATGGACTTGGTATGATTATGACCACTGTGATTATTCTTGTATAATCATGAATCGTAATGTTACAAATGATGTGATAAAATCTTCACCGCCCGTAGTGCATTGATGGACGCTTGTTGGCATGATCATGACCATTGATGAATACACGAATATCCTCGCCCGTAGTGCATAGATAGTTTTTGGTCGCGATACTAATGAATATCCTCGGTCAGAAAAGCAGTGGATGATGTGGATTATTTATTGTCGAGTCTCAAAGAATAAAAGTGATGAAAACCTTTTTAAATCATAATAGATAGTAGATGTTATTCTCTACTTGACTTTTTTTAATGGATTGTTTGTTCACCAGCAGCTTAAACATGATGTTTGTTATATTTTATCGCTTTAACATCATCAAAGGCTAACGATAATTTATTCGCATTATCTTAGTCATAATATTTCTTACTAGGCTAGTTGAGCTTACCCTTTCTTTTCATTGTTCTCTTCAGAAATGAGAACGTAGCGGACTAATCGGGAAAGGAGTGACTGGTCCGTGATGATAGTATTAGTAGTCCTCATTATTCTATTAAATAAAGTGACAATAAATGTAATGAGGACTCTATTGAGTGTGGATATTGTCTAGATGACAATATTTCTTATTAAAACTCTTAGATTATGTTTTGTCGTATTTTACACGATTGTCAGATATATTAAGTTTGTATTTATATTCGTACCATGTATTTGGCGACTCAAGATGGGTGATGATACCTATTTTGGGGCGCGCCACAATTTGGTATCAAAGCTTAAGGATATGATCTCTGGCTAAGATGTAAGACAAGAACTAGGAGGGGAGAGACGGGGAATTCTTTCGCTAGTATGACCTACCTAAGTTTATTTGGTATTTAAATTGTTGGTCAGAGTATAGGGATAATATGTGATAATTTAATTAACCCTTGTTTTGTGGCAGTATTTGAAAATGACATCCGAGAATGTTGAGAACATCAATGGAGCACATGAGACCGTTGAGTCTCCACAGATCAATAATTAGGATAATGTGCATCAGGAAGGCGACAATCCTCAGGCAAACAACAACACGGACCAGATGATGAACGATAGAATGTTTAGAGGCTTTATGCAATTCATGCAACATCGCAAAGAGCGGCTCTCATCCAAAATGCAGTGTGAAACACCGGCAACTCTCGATGGTCACCGCTAAACAGCTTCAAGGAACTGGGACCACCGGAGTTTTTTGAGAGCCAAAATCACTTAAGGCGAGACGTGATAAAGCAGATCAACAAGATATTTGATGTCTTGGGATGCTCCGAGAGCAAAGGTTCCTTTGCCACCTTCATGTTGCGGGCAGAGGCAGACATTACTTGGTGAGAATCAGAAAGCGTACTCAACCTCGCCGCACCAAGATGTCTTGGGAGAAGTTCCAAGAACTGCTCAACGACAAGTACTTTCCCGAAAGTATTCGTCACATGAAAGAGGTAAAATTCATCAAGTTGGAGCAAAACAACATGACCGTGTCGCAGTACGAAGCCAAGTTTGCCGAGTTGTCCCGGTTTGCATCCCATTTGGTTGATAATGAGGAGAGAATGACATGAATGTTTCTAAGAGGTTTAAAACCCGAGATACGTCAATATCTTATCTCTCATAAACTATGTTTGTATTTAGATGTTGTTAATAGGGCTCAGTTATTGGAGCGCGATAATGAGTCAACCCAACCAAAAGAGAGCAGCCGACAAAATGATAATACCAATGATAACAGTTATCGAAGCTATGATAATAAGCGTGTAGGGAATCAACATGCCAGAAATGGTAACCACTTCGGTGGTAATCATGGCTAAAACAATAAGAATGGACATTTCAAGAAGAGGAGATTCAACAATGATGGAAAGACGTCAGCATCAACACCTGTCGTTAAGGAAGGAGAACGACCACCTATCATATGCTTCAAATGTGGAGGGGAGGGACACATCAGTCCAAACTGCGCGATGCCATCCAAAGCATGTTACAATTGTGGAAGAGAAGGTCACCTAGCCCGATTTTGCCGTGCACCAAAGTCAATTCCAGTTGGGATGGAGGCATCAAAGGCCGTCCCAGACAAAAAAAAAATCGGTAGTTCAAGGGAGAGCGTTTATCGTGACCTCCCAAAAAGAAAGGAACCCGAACGAGGTCATCACGGGTAAGCTTATCATAAACTCTAGCGAAGTTTATACCTTATTTGATACCGGTTCTACCCATTCTTTTATTTCTCATACTTGCACTCAACGTTTAAATTTGACTCCAGAGAAATTAAACTTTGACTTATCTGTTGAAACTCCGTTGGGAGAAACCTTCATTACATCCACTGTTTATAAGTCTTGTTTGGTACAAATCGGTACCCTCACATTACCTGTCGATCTTATTTCCTTGAAAATACTTGCATTTGACGTAATTCTAGGGATTGATTGGTTAACTACTCATCATGCAAAAATTGATTATTTTCGTAAGGTTGTTAGCTTTCATATTCCTAACCAACCAATTATGCGAATTCAAGCAACCAAACCATTAAAATCAATCACTGCCATCTCAAGCCATAAAGCTATTCGTTTATTGAAAAACGGATGTCAAGCTTTCTTAGCTCATGTCACGGATCTAAACAAAAATACATCAGTTTTGAATGATATTTCTATTGTTAATAAATTTCCGACGATTCTCAAGAACTTCCCGCCCTACCCCTGTAGCGAGAAATTAAATTTTGTATCAACCTTGAACCCAGTACAAAACCTATTTACAAAGCCCCATATCGAATGGCTCCTATTGAACTTCAAGAGTTAAAGACCCAACTGCAGGAATTATTAGACATCGATTTCATTCGTCCTAGTACATCTCCTTGGGGTGATCCTGTTCTATTCGTGAAAAAGAAAGATGGGAGTATGCAACTTTGTATTGATTATCAGGAGTTGAACCATGTCACCATCAAAAATAGATATCCGTTGCCACGTATTGATGACATGTTTGACCAGTTACAAGGCGCCAAATTCTTTTCAAAGATTGATCTTCGTTCTGGATATCACCAATTGAAGATTAGAACCAATGACATTCCAAAGACGACTTTTCGTAACTCCTGCACGGGTATTATGAATTCCTAGTCATGTCTTTTGGATCGACTAATGCTCCCGCCGCCTTCATGGATATGATGAACCGAGTATTCAAGGAATATTTGATCACTTTGTGGTCGTCTTTATTGATGATATCCTCATATATTCCAAAAGCCATGAAGATCATGAGCAACACTTGAGGCTGATACTCCAAAAGCTTCGTGAAAACAAGCTTTATGCCAAGTTGAAGAAATGCGAGTTCTAGTTTGAGGAAGTAGCATTCCTTGGGCACGTATCAAGTCATGGAATATCCGCTGACCCAAAGAAAGATTGAATCTATTCAAAGTCGGGAACAACCTAAATCGAATGATCAAGTACGTAGCTTTCTCGCTTAGCCGGTTATTATCGGAGATTCATAGAAGGGTTTTCTCGAATCGCTACTCCATTAACTCAGCTGACTTGGAAAGATACAAAATTTGGTTGGAGTGAGGAATGCGAGAAGAGTTTTCAAGAACTCAAGAGGAGACTTATTTCAAAGACCTGCTCGACAATACCATCCGCTCTTGAGGATTTGTCATCTACAAATGATGCTTCTAGCAAAGGGTTAGGATGTGTTCTCATGCAACATGGGAAAGTCATAGCCTATGCCTCTTGACAACTCAAAGAATATAAGAGGAATTATCCTACTCATGATCTAGAGTTGGCAGCAGTCATTTTTTCACTAAAGATTTGGAGGCATTACTTGTATGGGGAGAAAGTGGTGATCTTTACGGATCATAAAAGCCTCAAATATTTCTTCACTCAAAAGGAACTCAACATGCGCGACAAACGATGTTGGCTTGAACTGCTGAAAGATTATGATCATACCATCCAATACCATCCTCGAAAAACAAACGTGGTATCCGACGATCGAAAGTAAGATCATATGCGGTAATGCGAAAAGCGATATTGTCAACGCAAAGGCCTATTTTGTATGACTTGCAAAGGATGGAGATAGAGATAAAGACTCCGTGGACCCACGTGATGATGGTGAATATACGAGTAGAAACCGACTTTAATCGATAAAGTTAAAGCCGCTCAAGCTACGCACTGGAGCCGATGCGTATGAGGAAGAAAGTGCAAGGAAGGTGCTATCTTAGAAGCAATAATCGATGAAGAAGGAATACTTCAAGTCAACTCCGCACTTTGTGTTCCTAACGACCCGAAGTTAAAGTATAAAATCATGATGGAGGCGCACAACACACCGCGCTTTCAATCCATCTCGGGAGTACCAAAATGTATCGCGATCTTCGGCATACATTTTGGTGGGGCAATATGAAGAGAGAGATAGCGATGTTTATCTCAAGGTGTTTAACTTGTCAACGAAGTCAAGCGCGAAGCATCAAGTACCAAAAGGTCCATCAGAACCACTTGAAATTCCGTAATGGAAGTGGGAGCACATTACCATGGATTTCAAGCATCGGTCTTCCCAAGGTTTCTCAAGGCATAGATGCAATTTGGGTCATTGTTGATAGATTGACCAAGTCTTCTCATTTCTTACCTATACGAGAAACTTATACACTTGAACGCCTTGCTCATATGTACATAAAACGAGATTGTAAGATTGCATGGTATGCCAAAGATCCATAGTTTCGATCGAGACCCAAGATTCACTTCACGATTTTGGGTTAGTTTGTAAAAAGCTATGGGCACGGATTTATTTAGTTCGCATATCATCCTCGCATGACGGACAATCGTAGAGAGGACTATTCAAACTCTTGAACATTTATTAAGACTCGTGTCCTCGACTTCAATGGAAGTTGGGACAAGTTTTACCATCGGTGGAGTTTTCCTACAACAACAATTATCATCAAGCAAGTATCGGCATGGCTCCATTCAAGCATTGTATGGAAGAAAGTGTCGCTCTCCAAAGATCTTTGGGATGAGGTGGGTGAAGCAACGTTGTTGGGACCAGAGTTAAGACGTATGACTACTAAAAAGATTCAAATAATTCGACAACGATAAAAACCTCACAAGATCGATTAAAAGAGTTATGTTGATCTTCATCGAAAAGACGAGAATTCGATATCGGAGATCATGTGTTGTTACGTGTTGCTCCATGGAAAGGAGTTACGAGATTTGTAAAGAGGAAAACTCAATCCTCGATTCATCGGCCCATTTTAATCCTCGATCGAGTAAGAACTGTAGGCGTATAGACTCGCTTTATCGCCAAGTATGTCTCGTGTTCATAACATTTTTCATATATCCATGTTACGTAAATATGTGATAGACCCGAACCACATTATTGAGTTAGAACCGGACGAAATAGCGGAAGATTTAACGTATGAAGAGGTTCCTGTTCAAATCTTGGATAAGAAGGAACATATTTTACGCTCCAAGGTTATACCTCAAGTCAAAGTTTTGTGGAGAAACCACGATGTTGAGGAAATGACTTGGGAGTTAGAATCTGAAATGAAATCAAGGTATCCTTACCTCTTCGACATACCAGGTATGTACCCTAATTTCGAGGGCGAAATTTCATAAAAAGGGGAGGTTGTAAGACCCCAACTTTTTTTAATAAAGGTGATTTTTCTATAAATATCATTTTTAAATATAATGGAATGAATTTGATATAATGTTATAGTTGTGGGTAATATTTATAAATTTTGCAAAGTACGCAAGTTGTTATATAATATTTTATTGGTCGGGGAATATTCGTACGACGGCACAATCATTGGTGGACCCCACAACGGAATTATTGTTGGATTGAGAAAACGACAAAAATATTTTATAAAAATAACGACGAAAGTTTTACCGTTAACTGTTGAAAAACCCGGTGTTAAAAGTACAGGAATACGCGTGGTTGCATAAGAAGCACACCAGATTAATTATTGATGCTTACTTGAGAAGTCACTCTTTTGTTCAATTATTGCTACAAGAATTGTTTGATAAGATCTCACATTATTTGATTCAATTATTGTCGATATTTTATATATTATTAAATCAATAATTGAGATGACAGAGTTATTAATATTATTATTTACAATATTAACGATGTCTAGAAGTTCTGCCAATGAGAGGTTTGGTCACCTAATTGCGCGCCAATAGGGAGAAATCCTTATTGGAAAACCCCCTATTTCCTGGAAACGACCTGATCGATTAATATTGCGAATTATAATAATGATGATAAATGTTATTAAAAATATTGAGATGATTTTTATGAAGTATTTGTTGTAAATATTGGCGTATTATTTGGATTATCATTTACTCATTTTCCAAAATCGTCGGTAGAAAGTTGTCTCAGTTCAGTATTACTATAAATATATATATATATATATATATATATATATACATGTGCATATTATATTTATATATATAATATATAAACTATGTGTTGTGAATGTGTGGTAAGAGAATTTGGTGGGTGAATGGATTATATGTTTTAATATGTAAGAGAATTTGGTGGGTGGTGGTAAGTATTATATATATATATATATATATATATGATTTTGGTGTATATGAGATGTCATGGAGAATAAATTCAAAAAAAAGGTGACACGGGTGGTTCATTTTTTTCAAACTAACATGTGGTTGATTTTAGCTTTTTGTTTTTACTTGATAATTGATTAGAATTCAATCGTCTGAAGACGCCCGTGATTTCATTAATTATTTTGTCCGTGATTTTTTCTTAAACAGTACCCCTTCAATTCTCCTATAAATAGGATGCTTAGTTAGAATTGAAAACACACCAGAAATTCAGAGAATTCTCTTCTATAATCTTGAGCGTATTTCTTTAGAGTTTAAGAAAGCTTTAAGCGCAGTGCAAGTTTTCTTCAAGAATATCCTCGCCCTACCAGTCAAAATACTCTTCTTTTACGGTAAGGGATATTATTTGTTGTACTCGTAAGGGGTATTATTTCTTTCTTATTCATGAAGAGAACTTCATATTCCATTCTTTATTATTCTATTGAATTACTCAGATATCGCTGCTATCCTATACTTGGTGAAATTCTTCTGTTATTCCATTCTTTATCATTATGTTGGAATAACCTGTCTATGCGAAGTACCGCATACATGTTAAAATTCTTTTTTTATTTCATTTTTTATTATTCTGTTGGAACATCCTATCTGTACGTTACACATGACCTAGTTCTGTTATTTATTATTATGTTAGAACATCCTGTCTGTGCGTTTACGCATGACCTGGTTCCGTTATTTATTATTCTGCTGGAATATCATGTCTGTGCGTTTATGCATAACCTGGTTTCGTTATTTATTATTATATTGGAATAACCTGTCTGTGCGTTCTATCGCATGCCTGGTGATTTCTTTTGTTATTCCATTCTTTATTATACTCAGTTGGTTAAAGTTTTGGCTTTTATACTCCATGAAATTAGTGGAATATCCTTGATATTTGCTCTTCATCCAGTATCTTTTCATGGAAATATTCTTCTGAGCATTCTTGAGTTTTACCCCACAAAGCAGTGTCATGTTGATAATTTGGACGTTATTGGTTCTTGGATAAATTAATTCTTGAACTTGTTTTATTGAATTCTTATATCATTGTCATCATCCTCATGTTTATATTATGTTGAAAGTCATATGTGGCCTGTAGTGCATAGATGGACTTGGTATGATTATGACCGTGGATTATTCTAAGATAATCATGGCCGTAATGTTACAAATGATGTGATAAAAGTCCTCATCAACCCGTGTAGTGCATTGATGGACAATTGTTGGCATGATCATGACCATTGATGAATACACGAATATCCTCGGCCCGTAGTGCATGGATAGTTTGTGGTCGTGATACTAATGAATATCATCGGTAGTAAAAGGTGGATGATGTGGATTATTTATTGTTTGAGTCTCAACGATAAAAGTGATGAAAAACCTTTTTAAATCATAAAAGATAGTAGATTTTATTCTCTATTTGACTCTTTTAATGGATTGCTTGTTCCGCTACAGTTAAACTTGATGTTTGTTATATTTTATCAGTTTAACACTGATGAAGGCTAACGATAATTTATTCTACATTATCTTTGTAAGACCCCAACTTTTTGAATAAAGTTGAATTTTCTATAATTATCATTTTTGAATATTATGGAATAAATTTAATATAAAGTTATAGTTGTTGGTAGTATTTATAAATTCTACAAAGTATGCAAGTTGTTATATTATATTCGATTGGTCGGAGAATATTCGTTTTAGCAGGAAATATTAAATACAACAAATGAATCATTGGTGGACCTCATAGAATTATTATCGGATTGAGAAAACGACAAAAATATTTTTATGAAAATAACGGCGGAAGTTTTACCGTTGATCTTTGTTGAACTACTCTCGGTAGTAAAAGATAAAGAATACGCGCATTGGTTGCATAAGTAGCACCAGTATTGATTATCGATGCTTACGTGAGAAGTCATTCGGTTTTGTTCAATTATTGCTATAGTAATTGTTGCATAATATCTCACGTTATTTAATTCAATTATTGTCGATATTTTATATATTGTTAAAATCAATAATTGAGACGACAAAGTTATTAATATTATTATTTGCAATATTAACGACGTCTAGAAGTTCCGTCAAGGAGAGGTTTGGTCACCTAATTATGCGCCAATAGGGAGAAATATTTATTGGAAAACCCCCTCTTTCCTGGGAACGACCTGGTCGATTAATATTGTTAATTGTAATAAAGATGATAAATGTTGTTAAAATTATTAAGGTGATTTTTATGAAGTTTTGCTTATTTTATGGATACCTATTACCCATTTTTCAAAATAATCGGTAGAAAGTTATTCAGTATATTTATAATGGGACCACTTGTGATTAAGAGATGTTGGGGGGGAGGGGGACACGTGGGACCCACGTTGAAAGAAAGAAAATGGGTGGGTGGGGGGGGGGAATCTTGAAAATTTTCTACGGGTGGTGGTATTTTTCAAATACCATGTGATTATATATATATATACATATTTATATTATATTTTGTTTTATTATATAATTATAAATAGAATATATTATATTTTATTTAAAAGATTTTGCTTTAAATATGGACCGTCAAATTAAAGTAAATCAATCTGGACCGTTCATGAGTTAGTTACTATGCATTCTATTTTTCTATAAATAGAAGCTCATTCCTTCATTATTTTCTTACGAATTCACTGAAACTCCGGAGAGATAAACCAGAAAGAAAAGAAAAGAAAGTATTCTACTACTTAACTACTCTTATATTCGGTTTCTTTTACTAGTAGGGATATTATTCTTTTATATTCATGAAGAGAACTTCATTATTCCATTTCTTATTATTCTCATTGAATAACTCAGATACGCCAAGCACCCTATACTTAGTGACATTCTTCTATTATTCTGCTTTTATTATTCATTTGGAACATCCTGTCATGTGTTTTACACCTTTATTCTTAAAATCTTTGTTATTATTCTGCTTGGAATATCCTCATGCATGTGTTTTACACCTAACTGGTTAAAATCTTTTTATTTATTATTTTGTCGAAATATATCCCATCTGCATGCATTTTACGCCGGACTTGGTTCCATTATTTATTATTCCGCATTTATTATTCTGTTGGGACATCACATCGATGTGAATTTCACCGACCGGTTCCGCTATTATTATTCATTGGAATAACTCGCTCATACATCGCGGCAATCTGCGCATGCATGGTGATTTCTTTTGTTACTCCATTCGTTATTATACTCGACTTGGTTAAAATTTTGACTTCTATACTCCATGAAATTAGTGGAATATCCTTGATATTTGCGCTTCATCCAAAGATTTTCATGGAAATATTCTTCCGAGCATTCTTGAATTTCACTCTACAAAGCGATGATCATGTTGACAATTTGGGCGTTATTAGTTCCCTAATAAATTAATTAAATGAACTTGTTTTATTAAACTCTTATATCATTGTCATCATCCTCATGTTTATATTTTTTTTGAAAGTCATCTGTGGCACTGTAAGTGCATAGATGGACTTGGTATGATTATGACCAGGGATTTTTCGGTGTAATCATAACCGTAATGTTACAAATGATGTGATAAAAGTCCTCATTGGCCCGTAGTGCATTGATGGATGAATTGTTGGCATGATCATGACCATTGATGAATACACAAAAATATCCTCGGCCGTAGTGCATAGAAATTTGTGGTCGTGACCCTAATGAATATCCTTGGCCATAGTGCAGGGATGATGTGGATTATTTATTAAGCTGAGTGCCAGCGATAAAAGTGATGAAAAACCTTTTAAAACATAAAAGATAGTAGATTTTATTCTCTACTTGAATCTTTTAATGGATTGCTTGTTCCGCTGCAGTTAAACTTGATGTCTATTGTATTTTCTCAATTTAACATTGTTGAGGACTAATGATAATTTATTCTGCATTATCTTAGTCATAATATTTCTTACTGGGCTAGTTGAGCTCACCCTTTCTTTCACTGTTCTCTTCAGGAAATGAGAACGTAGCTGGGACGAGTCGGGGAATAGAGTGATGTTCTAGATGATAGTGTTAGCTAGTAGTCCTCACTATTCTGTTAAATAGTGTGACAATAAATGTATTGAGGACTTTTTCTGAGAGTGGATATTGTCTAGAATATAATATTTGTATTAAAACTCACAACATGTATTTTGTCGTACTTTACACGACTGTTGTATAATTTAGTTGTATTTGAATTTTGTACTATGTATTTGGCGACTCAAGATGGGTGATGTATACCTATTTTGGGGGCGTCACAATCTTAGTCATAATATTTCTTACTGGGCTAGTTGAGCTCACCCTTTCTTTCATTAATCTCTTCAGGAAATGAGAACGTAGCCTGGATTAGTCGAGGAACGGAGTGACGGTCCAGATGATAGTATTAGTAGTCCTCACTATTTTGTTAAATAGTATGACAATAAATGTAATTAGGACTTCATTGAGTGTAGATATTGTCTAGATGACAATATTCTTATTAAAACTCTTAGATTATGTTTTGTCGTATTTTACACGACGATTGTATAATTAAGTTTGTATTTGTATTCTGTACCATGTATTTGGCGACTCAAGATGGGTGATGTATACCTATTTTGGGGGCGTCACAGTCATAATATTCTTTACTGGGCTAGTTGAGCTAACCCTTTTCCTTTTGATTTCATTGTTCTTCTCAGGAAGCGAGAATATAGCTGGGACTAGTCGGGGAGTGGAATAATGGTGCAAAATTGTAAGACCCCAGCTTTTTATAAATAAAATTAAATTTTCTCTATTCATTATCTTGAAATAATAAGGAGTTAATTTGATAAAATGTTTTTGTTATGGGTGAAATGTGCAAATTTTATAAAATAAGCAAGTGGTTGTAAAATGTTCATTTTTATCGGGGAATATTCGTTTGGTCATGGAATATTCTTGTTGTCGGGGAATATTCGTACGACGACGCAGTCATTTGTGGGCCCCATAACTTGGAATAACCGCTTGATGAAGAAAATGAAAAGTTTGAGTTTTTATAAATAATGGCGTAGTTATTACTGCTTAACACTTTGTTGGAATACTTGGTGGTTAAAAATACGATAATATCGTGGTTGCACAAGAAGACACCAGATTGCCTGATGATATTTTTAAATTATTGATCCTTACGTAAGAAGGCACTACTCGATAATTGTTACGGTAATTCTTCGCTCAATATTTTATTTTATTGATTCAATAATTATCTGCGTTGATATTTTATATTATTGTTGTTTCAATAATTGTCACTGCACAGTATTTCTCATTATCATATCAATAATTCATATTATTTGAATAATATTATTAGATAGAATTATTGGTAATGTCTAGAAAGTTCTTTCTAAGGAGAGGTTTGGTCACCTAATTGCGGCGCCAAGAAGGGAGAAATCCTTATCTGAAGCCCCTTTCCTCGAACCGCCTTTGGTTGTCATTATTGTAATTCTGTAATATTATTTGTGAATAATTAATTATTGATAAGGAAATATTTATTTAATGCGGATATAAATAATGGATTTATTTATTTTATGTGGTTATAAATAAAGGAATTAATGTTGAGGTGTTTTATCAGTATTTTTGTCGGAATGGAGGTATTAAAAATCAAATCAGTATTTTTACGATATATTGTGTGAGTTATAATTTTTAATCCGACCGTTGGATCGTTGTGATTTTTGGATATGTTAAACATATATAAGTTGAGTATATGTCCACAAATTTTGAACCGTTAAAAATGAACGTATGATTTGTTATGAATTTTAAGAGGTGACTGATTCAAAAATTAGGTTTATAAATGATTTTGGTGGAAAATTCTAGAATTGAGTGGGCCCCACTTTTGGTTGGTGAAGAAATGTGCTGAATTTTATTTCAAATGTGGTGGGTGGCAATAGTAGCAGGTAAAGCCATCAAGTAGCAGGTCAAGTCTGCTTCGGCGTGCTAACATTTTCCTATAAATAGATGGCTAAGTTAGAATTGAAAATCACATCAGAAACATAAGCTTTCTCTCTTTCTCTCTCTATATTATCGAGCGTATTTTGTGAATATTTAGATACTTTGAGAGTTGCTGTTCAGTACAAGTTTCATTCAACATCACTTCCGACCTTTCATTCCGAAGTACTGTTTCTTAGAGGTAAGGGATGTTATTTTCTTCTTAAATGATATTATTTTCTTCAATATCATTATGCCGAAATATTGATATGAGTTTGATTGTGGAATTTCTACCTTTTTGTGTCGGGGTTACTATTCACGTGATACAAAGACTATTCACGATACTCTGGTCTTATTCACCTAGAAAAATAATTTTTTTTTCTTTTTGTCCAATATGTCTATTATGGTTACTATCTTTGATTGTATCCATGTTTTGATCTTTATTTTTGAATTTTGCTTCACAATTGGTTATTATGAAGTATTATTGATCTTGGATAAACTATTATACGAATCCCTAATAATTGTCCTTCTGTCTCACTGGATTCGCTTTCTTTAAAATATTTTTCATCATCCTCAGTCTTAAATGATGATATTATTGAATATCTTTAGCCTGTAGTGCAAAGATGAATGATTAATTGATGAAATCTTTGGCCCGTAGTGCAAAGATGAACAGGTGTTGAGATGAACATGGCCATTTGGTGATATAAATGAATATCTTTGGCCTGTAGTGCAAAGATGAATATTTGATTAAAGATGTATATTGATTGATGTTACAGGGATAAAATATTGATGATGGACTTTTAAATCTTAGAAGATAGTAGAATTCATTCTCTACGTGACTCTTCTAATGGATTGTTGTTTCACGCATTTGTTGATCTAAAACTTGTTGTCTATTATATTCTATCGATTTTTCCTGTTGAAGACTAATGATAATTTGTTGTATATTATCTTAGTCATAATATTCTTTATTGGGCTAGTTGAGCTCACCTTTTCCTTTTTGTTCCATTTTTCTTCTCGAGAGGTGAAATAGCGAGATCAAGTCGGGGTATGGAGTGATGGTTCTAGAAAGATGTTTTAGCAGTCCTCACTATTTCTGTAAAATAGTGTATGGATAATTGTAACGAGGGCTTATTTGAGTGTTGATATTGTCTAGAAGACAATATTTGTATTTAAACTCACAGTATATGTTGTCGTATTTTGCACGACAATTGTATTATTGAAGTTGTAGTTTGCTTTCTGTACCATATATTTGGCGACTCAAAATAGGTTGGGTGGATTGGACCTATTTTGGGGGCGTCACAAAAATGGTTTCTTAGTAGTCCTGACTATTTTATAAAATAGTGTGATAATAATTGTAATGAGGACTTTATTTGAGTTTTGATATTGTCTACACGACAATATCAGTATTGAAACTCACAGCGTATGTTTTATCGTATTTTACACGACGATTAATAGTTGTATTAATGAAGTTGTATTTGATTTTTGTACCATATATTTGACGACTCAGAATGGGTTGTATGGACCTATTCTGAGGGCGTCACAGTAGGGATAGAGGTGGGGTGGGGGTGTATATATAATCAGTAAATGCTATTTTTTTTATGTATAAATAAGTTTAAAATATGTTATTATTGGTAATGGTATAATAGTCCAAAAGATATTTTTTAATCCAATTTTTTAATTAATTATGAAAAAACAAATATAACATGCGATGATTATCTTTATGTTATGTTAATCAGATTACTACTGATGATTATTACGCTATAGGATCATTTAAATCAAATTTTCTACTGATGATTATTTTTTGTATTCATCCTTTAATATGTCGAAATAACCTGTCTACGCGGATTACGTACCGTATGACAGGTGAAAATCCATTTGCAGTTTCGTATATTATTTTCTTTCATATTTTTAAATCTAAACTTACTATGGTAAGTATTGCTTCTATAATCCTTAAAATTAGTGGAATATCCTTGAGTTTTGCGCTTCATCCAGTATCGTTTTATTGAAATATTGATATGAACTTTCTTATTAAATATCAATATTTTCACCCGGGGTACTATTCACGGGTTACTATTCACTCAGTTACTATTCACTATAATATTATTCACTTGGGTATTCGGGGCACTTTTTATGCTGGGGTATTATTCACGAGTTACTATTCACCCGATTACTATTCACTCAAATATTATTCACTCGGGTATTCGGGGCACTTTTTATGTCGGAGTACTATTCATGGGGTACTATTCACAGGGTACTACTCACCGAAATATTTGTTTCTTTTTTGTCCAAATTATTTTTGATACATGGATATTATTATTGAATTTTACTCCACAAAGCAGTATCATGTTGACAATTTGAACATTATTAAATTCTGGATAAATTAAATTATAAATCTTTAAAAATTTATCCTTTACTTTCTTTTAATTGAATTCTTATATCATTGTCATCATCATCATGCTTATATTGTGATGAAAGTCATCTTTGGCTTACGTGCATAGATGGACTGTTGATTGGTATGATTATGACCAGGAATAATTCGATATGATCATGATCATTGATGATTACACGAATATTCTTGGCCGTAGTGCAGAATAATTTGTGGACATGATCTTAATGAATATCCTTGGCAGTAGTGCGTGATGATTCGATGATGTGATTTATTTATTAAAATTTGAATCCCAAATGATAAAGTTAATGATAAACTTTTTAAATCATAGAAGATAGTAAATATCATGCTCTACTTGACTCTTCTAATGGATTGCTTGTTCCACTGCAGTTAAACTTGTTGTCTATTATATTCTATCAGTTTAACATTGTTGAAGGCTAATGATAACTTATTCTGCATTATCTTAGTCATAATATTTTTTACTAGGCTAGTTGAGCTCACCCTTTTACTTCCATTGTTCTCTTCAAGAAATGAGAACGTAGCCGGAACTAATCGGGGAACGGAGTGATGGTCCGAGATGGTGTTATAGTAGTCCCCACTATTCTATAAAATAGTGTGACAATAAATGTAATGAGGACTCTATTTGAGTTTGGATATTGTCTAGAAGACAATATTCGTGTAAAAACTCACAGCTCATGTTGTATAATTAAGTTTGTATTTGTATTCAGTACCAAGTATTTGGCGACCCAAGATGGGTGATGTATACCTATTTTGGGGGCGTCACACTAACGAATATCCTTGGCCCATAGTGTATTGATAATTTGCTGATGTGAAATATTTATTGATTGTTGTTATAGGGAAAAAAATATTGATGATGGCTTTTTAAATCATAGAAGATAGTAGACATTATTCTTTACTTGACTCTTCTAATGAATTTTGTTTCCGCTGCAATTATTGATCTAAAACTTGTTGTCTATTGTATTCTATCAGATTTTTCCCTATTGAGGACTAATGATAATTTGTTTTACATTATCTTAGTCATAATATTCTTTACTGTGCTAGTTGAGCTCACCCTTTTCCTTTTGTTTTCATTGTTCTTCTCAGAAAGCGAGAATATAGCTGGGACTAGTCGGGGAGTGGAATAATGGTCCAAGATGGTTTCTTAGTAGTCCTCACTATTTTGTAAAATAGTGTGATAATAATTATAATGAGGACTTTATTTGAGTTTCGATATTGTCTACACGACAATATCTGTATTGAAACTCACAGCGTATATTTTGTCGTATTTTACACGACAATTAATATATAGTTGTATTAATGAAGTTGTATTTGATTTCTGTACCATATATTTGACGACTCAAAATGGGTTGTATGGACCTATTCTGAGGACATCACAGTAGGGGTAGAGGTGGAGTGGGGTGTGTATATAATCAATAAATGCTATTTTTTATGTATAAATAAGTTTAAAATATGTTATTATTGGTAATGGTATAATAGTCCAAACGATATTTTTTAATCCAATATTTTAATTAATCCTAAAAAAAAAAATATAACATGAGATTATTATAAGTTATCACATGAATAAACCCATAAAAATAATCATTCTATCTGCTTCTCACCAGTATTATTAAAATAAACTATTTTTAGTCTTTCAATTCAATATTTTTCAAAGAATTGCTTTCATCCTGCTTTTATATGATTGAATTGAAATTTAGATGATTTAACCACGTTAACTATATATTCATTACTAGTGTATTATTTTATCAAGAAAACAAAATAAATTATAAATAGTGTTTGAATTGTGTGAAAGTAAACATATTCAACTTTTAAAAAAAAAATTTAAAAAAAGTTAAAAACAATTAGTAAATTGAACAAATATGATGATCTATTATCTATGTCATATTAATCAATTGAAACTGTTTGTTTATTTTATTTTACACCATTTCTTTTTCCATAGGATTATTACTCTCTGTTTTATAAAAAAATCAACAACATTTCAATAACTTTATTTTTTTTTCATTCAAATAAAAAGAAGGGTCCTTAACACTAATATACAACAATTAGAAAGTAATTACAAAAATAAAACACACACAACATAATTACAAAAATAACGCAATTCATATTAATAAGGAAACCTAAAATTAAGGAGAAATATCTGCCATAACTAATCATTCAAATTCAAATATCTGGGATCTAACCACAAAAACAAATTCAAATTCAAATATTCAAATTCAAATTTCATAGGAAAGACTGCACAAATTTTGTACTTTGCAGGAGGTGGTGGAGGCAATTTTCAGAGGAGGTGACAGCTTCGGAGGAGGTGACAGCTTCGGAGGAGGTGGTAATGGTGTCTTCAGAGGCGACGGTGATGGCTATGGAGGAGGTTACAATGGCGGTGGTGGCGGTGGCGGTGGTGGTGGTGGTGGAGATGGGCGGTGGTGGCTCAGTGGTGGTTTCTGAGGCGGTGGAGGTGGAGGTCACAGGCGGTGTATGGCGGGCAACCATTTTCAGTAGTAAAAGGAAATTCTCAAGATCTTTGCAGAGAGAAGATCATTAGTAATGTCATGGTAACCAAACTTTTATAACAAGGTAATCAAACTTTTATACTAAGGTATCCAAACTTTTATATACCAAGGTAACCAAACCTTGGTAATTACCAAGGTAACCAAACTTTTATACTGAGGTAACCAAACTTTTATACCAAGGTAACCAAAACTTTTATACTAAGGTAACCAAACTTTTATACTAAGGTAATCAAACATTTATACCAAGGTTACCTTGGTATGAAGGTTTGGTTACCTTGGTGTGAAGGTTTGGTTACCAACTGCACTATGAAAAAACTGATGGTGTGGAGGTGGATTGGTTACCTTGGTATAAAAGTTTGGTTACCTTAGTATAAAAGTTTGGTTATCTTAGTATAAAAGTTTGCTTACTTTGGTATAAAAGTTTGGTTACCAAACTTTTATACTGAGGTAACCAAACTTTTATACTAAGGTAAACACCAATCAACACCAATCAACAAAAAAAGTGATCATAAATTCATAATCAAACGCATATTTTGCATAATATTAAGATCATAAACCCCAAATGAATGAAATTAAAGAGAAACCTTAAAAAATTAGTGCTCGAGAGAGAGAGTAAAATAGAAGTACTTACAAAAACAGTCTGAAAGAAATATGAAGAACAATTGGAAGAATGAAAGAAATAGAAAAATGGCGAATAGAAGAAAATGGTAGAAATGACGTCTTCATCTTTTATACACAAAATGGCGAAATAATGTCTTCATCTTCTTTTGAAGAAAAATGGCGAATAGAAGGAAATGAGAGAGAAAATGGCAAAATGACGTCTTCATCTTCTCTCTTCATGGCGTCTTCATCTTCTCTTCACTCTTGACTTTTGTCTTTAAATATGAAAATGGAAGAATAGAAGTGCGATTAATACGTATAAAAAATGAAAGTAGGAGGAGATGAGAGAGAAAATGGCAGAAAAGAATAAAATGACAGAATAAGAGGAGATGAGAGAGAAAATGGTACCTACCAAAACTAATCCCCTAAATTAAGGAATCCTAATTATACTAATATTGTCATGTCAGCCATTACATATTAATCCCTTAATTTAAGGACCTTTAATTATGTTAAGATTGAAAATAAAAACAAAAAAGTGTAATACTTTTGTAATTATTTTATAGGTGTATGGTTTTTGTAATTATTTCTAAAAATGTACTATTATATGTAATTTACCCTAAAAAGAATGCAAAAGCCCATCGGGCCAACCCCTTTACCGGGTCTAACTTAAAATTGTTATTTCGAACTCTTTTTGGAGATTTTCCTCATGTCCTATTAAAAAAAAAACTTCTCTTTTTAGAGGGAGTAGTACATAAGATAAGAAGAGACCAGGATCTTACATGCTACTATTTTTTATTTTTTTGTATTCTTAAAACAAATTTTTGACACCTAATCTTTTATTTAATACTAATTAATTCTAAAATTAAATAAAAGGTCCGATGTCAAAATTTAAATGGAGGGACACAAGAGAACAGAAAAAATGTGGACAGAGGATCTGCTCTCAGATAAGAATGCCAAATCCAACTTCCAATTTTGTTCAACTTCAAACCCTTTTGGCATAGCCGTTGATCAAGCTAGAGAGTTGGGATAGCCGTTGATACATACAGTTCAATCCTGGCCTTCTTTTATTGGTTATTTATGGTATTTATAGTTTTAATATTCATGAAATCTATTTGGTTTCTCATGTTTAATTTAAGAGGAGTTTTAATTTAATGGGGTTAACAGTCAGTCAACCCACTAACTATTTAATTTCAACAAAATATATATAACAAGAAGAAATTGTCATGGAATTTAATTTTTGCTGATTGTCTCAGATTTATATATCCCATGCATTATTCCCCAATGGGCCTGTAGTTTAATTGCTAAGAAAGTTAGTTGAAATTTCAGCTGAATTTTGTAAACTATATGTATCTTTTAGGTCAAGTCATTTGTCTATGATGATCGATGATGATGATTAATACTATTGAATAAAATATACTAACCCTCCGTTCTAAGATATATATAATACAAACACACCACACCTAACCATTCACATTCCAATTCTCATTTAATACTTTTCAACTAATCCACTTGATTACATAGAATCTTCTCAATTTATAACAAATTAATTCCTCTTATTTTTTTCAAATTAAATTATATATATAGTACTCGGACAAAATCGTGACTCAGCCATGCAGATAAACCCCACTTACTTCTTAGGCTGCTATATATATATATATATATATATATATATATATATATATATAATCTCATAGGAGGCTGAAGGAAGCAGGTAAAAGGAGACGTGAAATTTATAAAGTACTAAGCAAATATATAAATTGCTTGTCAATTAATGTATAGGAAAACAAATAAATTATATAAAAAATAAAAAAAAAAAAAACGTCCCCCAAATAATCATGATAAAGCTTTAACTTGCAAGCAAACCGCAGACTTGGTCTATATAATTAATTAATTAATTAATTGCAGAACAACCATTCAAATCATGTCTTCTTAGTAAACATTGAATTTATGCGAGGAACTAATTAACCTTCTTCATGATCATATATCCTGTCAGCTTGATTAATTGGTGTATATATATAAGCATACGTAAATTCATTTTCCTTAAATTTCCATTTATTCATTCATTCTCTTGATCAACACAAACTAATGATATATACATATACATGGGAAGAGTAGTACAATTTAGAAAAACGGCGGCGTGTTTTGTATTTGTTCTTATTTGTTCAGCAGTAATCAAGGTAACAGGCGGCGGCCGGTCTTTACGCTATAGTTGTTCTGATCATGAATTGGCTTCAGATGGTATTGATCATCAGGACAAGAAATTGTCCTCTAATTATCTAGTACTACCTGTCAATGACGAGTACTGTGAGCATATGTACGGGTTTTTGCCATGCTCAGAGAGTGTTTTAGGCCATCTGTTTCTGATTTTGGTGTATGAATACCTCTTGTTTCATGGGGAATCATATGTTGCCTCAGGAGGAGAAAGGATTTTCAAGATTCTTGGTCCTGGTGTGTTTGGTGCAAGTGCTTTCCAAATCCTTGGTGCTCTTCCGGAATCCCTGATTCTTCTTGGTATGTATGTATATGTATACTTAATTGGTCCACTTCTTAATTTCATTTGCTTCCTTAATTCTTCTCTTCATTTCATCTTTTTGGATTCCATTAAAATCCGAAAATAATCGGTTCCGTGATTAGAATTCATGTTAAATACTAGATAATTATGTAGATTAAATACGTAATATCATGTCAATATTTCTAACAAATGCTAAAGATATATATGTTTGAAAGGTTAAAGTTTAATTTCCTAAAAAATTGTCGTTTTTAAAAATATATCTCTAATTTTACACAACCCAATTGAAAACTTTTAGGAATTTGCCTATTCTATGGGATATTAAAGTTGTGATGAGCTGTTTTGGATTAGTTTAACATGTAATGATCATTACTTATGCTCTAGACAATGTAGCAGTTGTGTAATTTATTCCCCATGTCATGAGATTGTGTCCTACAAAATAAGTCTACATTTTGGAAATGTGATATTGTTACTACTATACTTCTAGCTAGAAATTCATGAGCCGTATTAAACAAGCAATATATATTTCTTGGCAGAGTGAATAACATGGATATATATTAATATTAATATATAAAATATAATTATGTAGGTAAGACATTTCTAACTTATTGGATAGGTATTGTTGAATAATCTGAGGCTGAGCTCATCTTCTACTCAAAATAAAATGATGTACGGATTAATTTAGAAATCATATTTATTTTAAATTCTTTATTGGTGGTGACCAATAGGTCTTCATGAAGTCAGTAAGAAATTTTACCATGATATATGATTATTTACCTAAAACTTTTCCAAAATGAAATTTGAGATAATAAGGAAAATTATCATTCTGAATATCCATCTAATAGTTTATTATGTATGGTTTAATGCTCTGAATACTCACAAGTCCAAAAAGAAAAAATCTTTTGTGGCCGGAAATTTTGTGCATGCCCCAGTTTCACGAAAATGGTTTAAATTTTTGTAGTGTAATTGTGTACAACACTTCAATGCTGCTGCGTTTGAGAGTTTAGAGAGATGAGATGGAAAGAAAAAGAAAAAATTTATGTGAACATAAAAATTGGATACGAGTGTTTTACAATTTTATCAATTTGTATTTTGATCAACATAGAAAAGTTCCCAAGTACAGAAGGGGAAGGGAGGAGAATGAATTATAATTTTTCCTTGTCATGTTTGCGAGTTTTAGAAAAGAAGAATAAATGAGATTTTAATTATATTTTAACTTATTTGTGAGTTTTGAAGGAGGGAAAGGAAGAAAAAATATTTTTATTTTTAAACTACACTATTACTATATTACCACCATTACATATTAACGTAATGACATGATTTATTTTGAAAATTATTTAGTAATATAAAATATTTAACTTTCTCATCCCAAAATCCATCTATTTTTGGAGAAAAATTTTAAGCCAAAAATAAAATAACTTTACTTTCAAATCTTTCTTTTTCTCCCTAAAAAAACACACAAACATGATATTCGGAGATATTTTAATTAATTTTCCTTTCCTTCTCCTAAAAAAAACTTACAAACATATATTATTTTTTTAATGAGTTTGTTATCTGTTTGCAGCATCTGGGCTTCTAAATGATGCAGAGAAAGCTCAAGAATATGCATTAACCGGAGTGGGTTTGCTAGCCGGGACAACAATATTTCTGCTCACAGTGGTTTGGGGAACTTGTGTTATCATTGGCAGTACTGATCAGGATCCTTCTAATACTGTAAATAATGCGAATTCGAGTCGAAGCCAAATTCGGAGATTAATATCCAAATTAAATGGTTGGCATTATTTTTTCTTGATAATAAAGTAACAAATATATATTAACATGTTGTAGTGTGTTGTATATGCTTGTTCTAATTATTTTATTTTTCTTCGTATATATATATATATATATATATATATATATATATATATATATATATATATACAGGTTATGGTATAACTACTGATGCAGAGACTAGTTATACAGCAATAATTATGGTTCTTTCAGTGATACCATTTCTTATCATTTTGATCCCAAAAATCTTCCAAATTTCTTCTCTTGGGGAACACATTATCGTTATCACCGCTCTTATTGTTTCTGTTGTGTTCCTATTGTCGTACTTCTTCTATCAGGTATCTGCATAGTATTTTCTCCATTATCAGTTTAATAACTCTAGGTCGATCGATTTCATTGTTGTTGTCGAATACAAAGCTATTACTATACTCAAAAAACTTATAAAATGATCATTAATTAATTAAGTTTCCGTCCAAAATAGTGTCGGAATAGTTGAGTAGACAAACGGTCAACCACCCATTACATGGCGGATGACTGTAATAAATGACTCTCTTTCTTCTCATCAGCATTATTTGTTCTGACCCATATGGTACTGATGATTCTTCATCGGATGAAAGTTCATCGGATTCAAGAAAAAAAAATTGTTTGTGTATGTTATGTCCCAAAACCGGCGGTGCCGGAAATAAAATACTCAAGTGCTCGCCGGAGAAAGTGGGGGACGTATGCGGCGGAGATTAGAGATTCTTTCAAAAAATCCAGCTTTGACTGGGCTCTTTTGATACTGTCAAAGAAGCTTCAGAGGCTTATATGGCGAAAAAAAATGAACAAAAAGTCAATTAACCCATGTACATTAATAGTTGTGCATTTACAGAGATAAAAGAGTATGTGCTCTCCGTATTGAAACCCTATATTAATTGTTTTCTAAACTTTTTGGGGGGTTTTAAACCAAATTTAACCATTCAATACTATTTCTTTTATTAGAATTTCATTTTTCTTATTCCTTTAGATACAAAATTATTCATCAAATTTTTATAATCAATTTTCTATATATTCTTTTGAATTGATAAAATCGCTAATCCAATTAATATTTCTTCGGACATTTGTAGGTCTCTTGAATTTTGAGAGTCTCAAGACATTGTTTAAATGGCTTAACATAAGGGCCACGTAGAATTACGCATATATATTACTTCAATGAGCATGTTAAAAAGTAAAATTCATGTGAAAGCTAGAATATTGGCTATTCGATACAAATTTCTTCATATAATTTATACGAGTAAATTTATTTATTTTTTCCTTTAAACTTATATTTTCACTCTATTAAATCATGCAGACTTTCGAGCCTTGGATCCAAAAGAGAAGATTAGAATACGTGAAACATGAGCATCTAGTTGTAGATATATTAATACATTTGCAAGAACTTACAGTAGGAAGACTCCTCACTGAAGATGGTGCTCCAAATGTAGCTGCTATAAGAAGGTGGAAACATTTGCTAAGCATATATATTTTTATAAACAGTAATAAATATTAATTTTAGAAATAATTAATTATATATATATATATATTATGTTTGCATTACATGCATGCAGTGTATTTGAGGGGACAGATGAAGATGGCGATAACTTTATATCGTTTCCTGAACTGAAAGAATTTCTGTATGAAATTAGACTTAGAAAGTCGCATTGGGACAAGGATAAAAAGTTAGCCGAGGTGATGAAAGAATTTGATCTTGATGGTGACAAGAAAATAACTATGGATGAATTCGTGGAGGTATTCACAAAATGGCTTGATGAGACAAAGCGTACGATGGATAAGCAATATCATTCAGTAAAATCACTGAAAGATCTATATAAGGTAGGTATAAGTTGAAGTACGTACGTGGTTCGTACTTGTGTGTGTATGTATTATGCCAGAATATATATATATATATATATATATATATATATATTCAACTTATTTAATTTTGTTATAATTAATCCATCTCTTCCCAGATTTTCCAGCCTTGGATCCAAAACAAAAGAAAAGAAGATGAAATGAAGAAGCAGCTAATGTCAGAAATTATAGGACATGTTCAAAGATCTGCATTAGGGAGCCTTTTCACAGAAGATGAAACACCAGATATATCTGCTGTGAAAAGGTACTGAGGACAACATGCATGCATGCGTGTATAATTAGTCTTAATATTCTCAATGCAACTTAAGGTTTAATTATTGTTCGGAGACACCTTATAATTTTTGTATTTGTGAGTTAAATAATATAAGTTATGTTTGAGATATATAAATTCATGTTTCTTTTAAGAGTAGTGTTAAATTACAGCTAATTTGATCAATCAGCTAGCTGTTAAATTAAATTACTACATGCAGGTTATTTGAGAGCATTGATCTTGATAGAGACAACTACATAACACAAGAGGAACTAAAACAAGTGATAGTGAAAATCAACCTTGGTAAGATACCTTGGGACGAGGATGAAATTGTGAGAAAAATAATGGAAGAACTCGACGTAAATAGAGATCAAGTGATCAGTGAAGAGGAATTTACGTCTGGATTGTTGAAGTGGTTCAACACCCAATTAGCTCCTAACTCAGCAGAATCTGATCAAGATGATGATCTGTATCAAGTAAGTAAGTAGTAATTAATAAAATAAATGTGACAATTAATTAATTTGATTATATATATGAATTATTATATATTTTGCAGAAAAAATGGGATGAAATTGAGATGCTGGTAAAGGAGGAGAAAAGCCTAAAAAAGTGTGTATGGGCATGGACAAAAGCTATAATGCTTTTGGTGGTTGGAATAGTTATGTTGGCTCTTTTAGCTGAACCTCTTATACAAAGTGTTCATAATTTCTCTAAATCTGCAAATATACCCTCGTTTTTCATCTCTTTTATGTTGGTCCCTTTGGCTACAAATGCTAGAGGAGCAATCTCAGCAATCAAGGCTGCAAGTCGGAAGAAAGCTAGAACTACTTCTTTGACATTCTCCGAGGTACGTACGTACGTACTTTGTCATGTCCCTTCCCTTCATTGCTTACTTACTTCATTGATCGATCAATGTTCATTGCTTACTTAATTGGTTTATATTGATGGATGCATGCATGCATGCAGATTTACGGAGGAGTGTTTATGAACAATCTTCTTGGGTTCTCAGTACTTTTATCTCTAATATACTTGTGTGGATTGTCGTGGCGTTTTTCTGCTCAACTGCTTATTGTTCTAATTGTAACCGCTGTAACGGCCTTCACTGCAAGTTTCAACTCCACCTTCCCAGTATGGAAATCACTTGTCGCATACCTGCTCTACCCATTATCTTTGCTCCTTGTTTATGTCATGCATATATAGATCACAATTATATTTTCTGACTGAAAATTCAATTCAGTTCTACGTTGTTTAATTCAATCATTTTATGATTATTGTTCCATCTATTCAATGTAATTAAACTACTTTTATTTTTATTTTTGTAATAAAAATAAATTAATATAATTATCTCGATTTTTGAGATTACTATCTACTCTAAAATAATTCGAGTCAAATCCCGAGTCCGAACTAAATCGAAATAAATTTATCCAAATAAAGTAGAGTCCTTTACATAAGTATACAAGTATTAGAAAGATATTACAAGAATAGTGCACCATTTAAAAATTATAGTAATAGTGCAATAATATATAATAATATCAATAGTAGTGCAAATCCACATCACGAAACCAAAATAATTGAAATACAAACACCTTAAATCTGGGAGAAACTACTACTCCATATATCGTCGAGGTTACCAACTAGAAAAAAACATTCCAAAATCACGAAAAAAACCGAATGATCCATATGAGAACAAATCAAAGCTTCTACGGATATTCATCATCTTCAACTAATTGATCATCTTCAAGAAAGCATCGATCGAGAAGAAGCGAAAGCATACATACTAGAGAGGCCTAATTCAAAAGCACATAAAATCTAAAAGCAGTATCGTAAATCGATATGCACTAGCCAGATCACGGGTTTTTCAAATGAAAGAAAAGATATAAGCAGAGAGATTACAAACCAAGAATCGAAAAGTGAATACAAAGGTACGAATCGGTTAATATATGTGTTGAAATAATTTTTTGTTACCTCTGAATTCAAGCTGCAGTTGAGATATTTATAACGATAAATATTTGTTGTTCAAAACAATTTTGATCTGCATCTGATGTTTTGAGCAAATGCGTATAAAGATTTGTTTACCTTGTTTTAAGTGTTCAACATTTGGAAAATCACCTTTACGACATTATAATTTTTGTTTTGCATATGGAAACAATAAAAACATTACTTCACAGTAACAAAGGTACCAATAACGTATATTTTGGTTACTGTATAATATTATTTTGGTAACTAATTAAATAATTTTTGTAATTTCATCAACCAAATACTATTGGTTACTAATGCCAAATTTTGGAGCATTTATATAAAAAGTTGGCAACATTCATATAAAAATAGTTGGATTCCTTGTTTTTAGTTTTTAATATTTAGTATTTCATTTTCAGGGATATTATAATTTGTGTTTTGTTTATGGCAGGAATGAAAACATTACTTTATAGAAACAGATATACCAATAACGTATATTTTGGTTACTGAATAGTGTTAATTTGGTAACCAAATAAATAGCTTTTGAAATCTCGATGTAGAATACTATTGGTTACTAATGCCAATTTTGGAAGCATTTATATAAAAATTAGGCAACATTTATATAATAATATTTGGATTCCTTGTTTTAAGTGTTTAATATTTAGTATTTCATTTTCAGGTACATTATAATATATGTTTTGGATATGGAATGAATGAAAACATCACTTTCGATAACATAGAGATACCAATAACGTATATTTTGGTTACTGAATTGTTTTAATTTGGTAACCAATTAAATTGATTTTGTAATTTCAGTAACCAACTACTATTTGTTACAAATGCATATTTTTGAAGCATTTATATCAAAATTTGGCAAAATTCATATAATTATATTTGGATTCCTTGAATATATAGTATTTCATCTTCAGGTCATTTTAATTTGTGATTTGTTTATAAACAAACTGAAAGCACTTTGATGCATAATAATTGATACTAAATCGTCTACTTTAGTTACTTAATAAAGTTGCTTTTAGTATCTAAACATTACATTTAAATTATATCGATTCTAAATTAGTTTGTGAAACAATAATAATCATATTTTCTTACGCGTCTGAGATTTGGAAACATTCATGTAAAGATTTGGATACTAATTACATTATTGTGTAGAATATTACAGTTTGATATTCTACCATGGATATGCTTCCAATTGTAATTTACTTCAACGAAAACGTGGATAAACAATGCTGATATACAAATTTCGGTGAATTCTGCAAACTCTTAGCACCTTCAAACTTGTTTCATTCACGAAATAATGACATGATATGTCTTGCATTAAATCTGACTACAACCTGATGGAATTGGCAATCAAATTTGATTAAAAGAAACATTCCTCCAATCAAGGTGACAAATGAAGCAACCTTAAGATTCTATATGGAAGTCGATAGAAGATCGGATGAAAATGGAAAGTTTCCACTAATTATAGATTATGAACAAATCATTGGAGGGACTACAAGCTTACATAACGTGATAAATGAAGAAGAATATATAGTCTGCAGAAAGCATGATGATGAGATTGACACGGTGGAATTATGAATTTGGTTCGTTGGCAACCTGAAAGACCAAAATGAATCACAATATGTTGAAGCGGTTGGCAATTGAAGTAATTGACAAAAGCGATCGAAAGTAGAACATAGCAAACAACTGCGATCTGATGTGATGAGGTAATTTCAGATCGAAATAAGTTTGAAGTCAAACTACATCAAACATACATAAACAAGAAAATTCTTTCACAACAATAAGGCTACATTCCATAAGGAAAAAGCAGAATGACCTGAGGTTGAAAGAACAAGTGGTGAG
Source organism: Panax quinquefolius (assembly GCA_020205615.1). Taxonomy (NCBI): domain Eukaryota; kingdom Viridiplantae; phylum Streptophyta; class Magnoliopsida; order Apiales; family Araliaceae; genus Panax; species Panax quinquefolius. The sequence continues at coordinate 126,688,649 of CM035161.1, read as the reverse complement.
ATTTTGTCTGGTATGCATAGACAATGGAAATTGCAAATGGAAAATAAGAGCATCAAAGTTTCAGAAAACAACTATGTTCAAGGTAAGAGAATTTAATGATATACACACTTTTTCGTCAAACATACTACTTGGAGATCACAGACAAGCAAACAGTGAGATGGTTAGTGAGTGCATTAAGCATAAACTAACTAACTTCAAGAAAATTTACACACCAACGGACATTGTGGAAGACATGATGACGGAGTATAACGTGTCCATCTCCTACCAAAAAACATGGAGATCAAAGGAAAAAGCAATGCAAAAAGTAAGAGGAAATCCACACGACTACACTCTGATCCCTTCTTGGTTGCACATGTTGCAAAAAACTAATCCAGGTAGCAATTGCAAACTATTTATTAAATGTTTCAGCTATTTTGGTTACTCAAAGTAAGAAGTTTAGACACTTACAAATACATATATGGCTACTACCTATTTTAATTGAATAAAACTAAATCTGATTTTTGCAGAAAACAAATATATACATGAATTGAAACTATTAAACATCATTTTAGATACCATCTAAACACTATAAAGACATAAAAATATAAGTTATTATAAAGCAAAAGTAATACACATAGTAATCATATCTACAAATCTGGACAATAATTATTGCATATAATTACATTAACCTTACTTTAAAATTCATTTCAGGATCCATCACATCATTGGAGTTGGAAAAAAATGGTCGCTTCAAATATCTCTTCTTCGCAATAGGAGCATCCATCGAAGCATGGCAACATTGTTTCCCAATCATTGTAGTTGATGGGACATTCATATAGTCAAACTACGAGGGTACATGCTTCATAAAGCAGCATGCAAGATCTGAAACAGGAACATCATCTGGATTGCTTTTGCGATTGTTAACGATGAAAATGAATCATCATGGAGATGGTTTTTCATCAATTTGAGAAATGCTTGTGGTATTAGAGAAGGCGATTGCATCATTTGAATGAGGCGTGAAGCAATTATAAAGGGACTTAAGCATGTGTTCCCCGATGTCATACACAGTTCATACACCTACCATATTACGAAAAATATTAAAAAGTTTCAAAAAGAAAGGAAGATATAAAAAAAAAGCATACAACGCAACTTGTAGGGCTTACACTATAAGAATTCATTCAACATATGTATGGTGAACTTGATGTAATTGATAATAGAATAAGAACATATCTGGAGGAAGAAGTTAAGCTAGAAAAGTGCACGCAGGTTGCATGGGGCGTATGGCGGTATTCAACAATGACTTCAAACACCGTGAGTCTATTAACCATGCAATCAAGGGAATTAGAGATCTTCGATTAAATCGATGATTGAATGCCTACGTTGTATGGTTCAAAGGTGGTATTTCACAAACAAACGATCAATGATATCAACATTCACAAATCTATCCACGACGGTGAGAGAAGATTGCAAGATAATATCAACGAGTCAAAGAAACTTAAGGTCGACCGTAAAGCCCATAAATTATTCTTGCACATTTTTGGAAAAAAAATATCATTAACAATGATATATGAAACCACAATATGAATTATTGGTTACCAAAATAAACCGTAAAAGTTCTAACAATACATTTAACTTTAATTATTCTATATATTTTTTTTTAAAAAAATAATTATTATACATACTAACTAAACTATTAAAATTTGTTGTAGGTTGAGACATCGGACTAGTGATTTTCTTTTATTTATGATGTCACCAAGCAATTTATAGTGGATATGGGAAAAAAAGACATGCACACGTCGTAGTAAATTTCAATACCATGAAATGCCTTGCTCACACGCATCTAACTTCTTTATTATTAGCAAGCGGAATATGAAATTTATTATGATTTTTGCTCAAAATACTATTCAAAAAAAACTTTGATGGACACGTATTAAACACATCATTGCCGTTTAGACGACAAAAAAATTGGAATGTTCGAGACGAGATTAAAAACATATGTGTCAAACCACCAATCTGAAGACCGGTTTGGGCGACCAAAGATTGGAAGGTATAAGCGTGTGTTTGAAAATACCATTCGAGAATAAATGCAGACGATCAAAACAAAAAGGACACAAAAAAAAAATATGCAATAATCCACAAATTTTGGCCGAAAACGTTGTAATATATTTCATTTTAACGAAAAAATTTTGTAATGAATCATTGATGATTCTTGAGGTTGCTTTCAATATACATTCATATTGTAATCATTTTATTGATTAAATAAATAAAATTTATATTACCTGATATTGAAATATGTTTATTTTCATTAATTTCTTTTTAACAATAAGTAATTATATCTTAAAATCAACAAATGTATATTATAATTATTGATGTATATTTTATTTACTACCTAAAACTACAATTTATTACACATAAATGCAATTTTGGATACCAAGTGTAAAATAAAAAAAAATTGCAAGTACCAACAATTAAATTAATAGATTAATTTTAATTAATATAACTATTTGGTAAACCACAAAAAACGTTTTATTATAATAGATACACATAAATGAAATTATGGCTACTATCTGTACCATGCTAAAAAACTATAAAAGTACTATTTGGTTACTATCTAAAACTAAAATAGATACCTGTAAATAAAATTTTGGATCTTAGCAGTACCGTGTTAAAAAACTATAAAATTACTAAAATTAATTAATAGAGTATTTTTTAAATTAATATAAATATTTCATAAACCTCAAATACCGATTATTATAAACAATATATGTTGTTAGTGAACCATCACTACTATAACAAAAAAAAAAAAAATAAAATAGTGTAAAAATGTGATATAGTTTCTGTTATATTGATTACCCTTTTTAAAATGTTTTTATTCTAATTAATATCTTTAAAAAAAACAAGTAGTTCTAATTACAAATAAAATAAAATATTCTTGACATATTTATGTATATTTTGGTTACTATTTAAAACTAAAATAGTTACACTCATAAATGAAATGTTGGCTACTGTATCTGATGTTAAAAAAAAATAAAATTACATAAAATAATTATCCATACTAATTCCTAAACATTTTGGGTTGACATATATTCAATTCTATTCATTTTTTTGGTTGTTGGGGAAGTAGACCGACTTAGGTCTCTGTTTTACTATTCAAGTCTGTAAGTGAAACATTGATTAGGTTTCTGTTTAGCTTTTTCCTCCACTTCCACATTGTTGTCACTTGTTTGGTTTTGAACCCACCTAACCTTTGTACACATGATTACGATAAATGAAAACTCTCTTTACACATTTTAGTGCCACTGCCACAGTTAAATGTTGTTTTTTTGCAAACAGAAACTCACTTTATAAAACATTAGAAATGCTAACAAAAAAATAAATTTATATGGGTCAATAGCTATATCTCATTGTCATTGGTTTGAATACACATTACATGTACAACATTATTAATGTTTTTAATATTTTTTTACAATATATTATCCATACTAATTGGATACCAATACCAATTCAAATAGATAACATCATATCAACATTTAGAAACCAACTGTACGATAAATAAAAATGTTAATGGTAATAAGTACAAAAATTAAATAAAAAACAAAAAACAATAATGTGAGCCAACAAAAAATATTCTCATACTTCCACTAGTAAAAATTAATACATCATTCAACCATCATAATAATTACAAAACATTCCATAACAAATAACCACGTCAAATCGAATAATTACAACGAATTTCCTGACCAATAACCGTATCAAGATTCATAATCATACTAGTCTTGATGAGCTAATCTTCCCGGATATTACGAATCGATTCATATCCAACTAAATGTTTGTTCCTTGCATGATTAAACAAGTTGACACATAGCTTCCTACGGTATTGATGTATCGAAAATGGTTTTGGCATTTCGGATATCATCGATGAATGAAATGTGCTTGTAAAACAAATGGTAAACATTCATGATCATTGAAAAAACAATAAATATATAAAACAAATCAAAGCAGACTTCATTATATATACAAAAATCGAACAAATATAAGTAATTGAAACTTACCCTTGATTTGTTAGGAATACCCTCTGCAAATTCTAGCTCAATGATATCATGTTCTCCTTTGTTGCGGTATGGAACACTATTGAAATCGATATCATTTACTATTCTTCCAAAACTTCATGACTAGACAAAATTATGGGAGAATAAATATATACGGCTCGCACACATCCATAATATTTGTCGCGTAACATTTCTATCTGTTGAAGAGAATGATAAACCACAAATACTCTGCGATGCACGTCGAACACTGGCGAGAACCAATGACCGGGAGTTGACATATGAATGGTTTATAACAAAATCGACGTTAACCCAGGGTGTGTTGACTTCCATAAGATACCCATGAATGTACTCAGCTATATCACCAGAGTCTAACAATGATTCTTATCACAATTTCTATTACAATATTTCCCAAATAAATTGGTCGACTTGATATGGAACCAACAATCGGTTATTTTGTAACCCTTATTTGAATTTGGTTCGAGTCTTAGCCACTTTACGAATGTAATACAAGCATATGTTGATGTCTTTGAACAAAAATTAAAAACAAAATAACAATCGAGAGTTAAACAAAGGAAAATAAAAATAATAATGTAACATAATAGTTTTCAATAAATATTCAAATAGTTACCAATATAATTGATAAGGTGACCAAAACTAACAAACATGTATTCAAAGGTAAAAAAAAACTCACATCATCATCAAGCCCGGCACACAGGTCTTAAGCTTGTAAAACCACATTTTGAAGCTATTAGCACGGACCCCAAATTTGAATGAAGGCTCAATTTTGTCATTGTTGCAGGAAACTTTCTGATCCTTCAAAACGATAACAAATAAAAACCAAGAAAATTATATTATATCCTACTAAAAACATAATGAAAATATATTATACTCCAATATACATACCTTTTAGGTTATTTAATCCAATCTTAAACCACTTTGCTCAAAAAGAACATCTTCATCTTTTGAAGGAATACACATCTGAGATATCTGCAAATCTTGATAGAAATTTGGGGTATAATTGAACAACATCCACATCTGAAGAGGTAGAACCAATTTGAACCAAACTTTGAAGTAAAAGGACTCTTCAAATAGCACTCTTCATGGCCAAATGCGAGCGAACTTCCCTTGATTGGTCTTCTGTTGAGATTTTTCAACTTCAAAACATTGAATTAAATCACGAGTTGTAAACACCAAATTTCATCAAGTATAGAAATGTCGATCCTTCAAATTTATTACCTGTAAATGTTTTACATACATGACACACAAAAAAATAAGGTCGATATCAAGTTAAAAATACAAACTTTTGATCAATACAAACATAAACACTATAACAAACTAACTAATACAACAAATTAATTAAATTGCTGATAAAAATAATAACAAACCTCAATGGGGGTAAAAACAACAATTTTCTTTCCACTAGATTGACTTAAAATATCAAAGCTAGGAACATCATCCATCTTCTCAGTCTATTAAAAAAACAGTTTATAAATATAACAGATTAAAAAAAAATAACATTTAAAAAAAATGATTAACCTTTTCATCGTCAACATAAATTTTAACCCCTCTAGGAGTATAAACAACTATCTATTTCCCAGAAGAATTTAAACCAACATTCTTGCTTTGAATACATTAATAAAAAACAAAAAAAAGTAAGCATTTACTTAATAAGCATAAAAATAAAATGAAAAACTAAAATAAATGTAAGCTGTGCATCCTCTTCCTCGGTGATTTCCAACAACACCACTAACGGGAGGATCAACACTCCTTTAATATTACCAACATCAACGTTCTCTCCCAACTCATCATCATCATCATCATCATCAGCAGTGACAGAACCATCAACATCATCAATCATCATCATTATCGTGACACCATCATCATCACCACCATCACCATCACCATCACCATCACCATCACCATCATCATCATCATCATCATCATCATCATCATCATCATCATCATCATCATCATCATCATCATCATCATCATCATCATCTTCTTCAAAAAAAAAACATTTTTATGTTTCTTTATAACTAGGCCGACCATTGACCAACTTTCTAATCATCTTTTTATATCCATGCAAATCTACATTTGAAACACTTGCGGTTGGTCTTTTAACTCAACACCCAAATTCTCGATATCTTTTTCATCTCCATCATCTTACCTTCTAAAGGTTTTACCCGATTTATTAATAACTTCTTTCACATCGAAATAGAAAACCCAATATCATTAAACTTCCTTGATGAGTCGACTTTAACATAAGAAATTTTGCTGCAATATCATTTCCATTAAAAAATGAAAATCCCCCACCCCAATAGAACCTTTTCATCAACCATAGAACAATATTACGAACGATCAACCTGAAAAATAATAATAACAACAAATATACCATGTCGAAAAGATTAAATATAAAACATAAGCAAAACAATACAAAATTTTTTTTAACAAAAACCAATATAAAATATAAATGGAAACCAAATATAAAGCAACTGGAAACCAATATACGACGGATCCAAAAATAAGGTCATTCAATTTCTCATTTTTGGGAGGCTTTCCTAACTCCTCCATCTAAATAATCTCAACTCTGCGACATGGTCATCAACACAAAATCCTCGACTTTCAAAGTAGGAATTGTTTCAAACAAAAAACTTGAAACACGTAAAGCGATCCATTAAGTTTGTAAGATTTACAATGACCATCCCTATAAAAATTGTAAATCACCCCACCGTGCTTTTTACCCTTCCTTACATGACCCTTGGCTATGATGGATAAAGAATTCTTTATACATTGAAATGCAAATTTACCCCATGGATAACTTTCAATATCCCCATAAGACAAAAAAGTTGAACAAAGTTTGATCGAGATAATTGTCGGAAATAGAAACTAGAATGAAATTAAAACCAATAAAATAATGGGCATCTAATTGCCTCATCATCATCATAAAAACAACGCTCTCTATATATCCTCCCAATAGTAGTAGAGCGGGTGACAACCTCATCACCAAAAAACTTCTCCACCAACGGATTTTGAATCCCCTTAAAACCATCAATATTTTCATTTCTAGTCGATTCAAGCCAAAAATCAAACAAAATTCGAGGCGATCAAACCTTACCCGTCTCTCACCAAATAGAAACCACTGACTCCCATCATCCCTTTGATAAACTTCCTAATCAAAGCTTGATGAATAATCTGTGAAAATATTTGTGGTACGCCCAAACTCTAAAAATTTTCCAAAACATGTCAACCTAAACTTCTTTATGAATTGTACCTCAGACAATTTGTTCTTGATAATATTAGGAACATCCATATCATACCAATAAATTACTTTTGCTGAAAAATTTCGGTTATTCTCCTCATAGAATAGATCCCAAATCTGAAAATGCAAAAACTTACATTAAAAACACATTAAACAAATTAAAAAACTACATTAAAACTTTAAACCAAAAACTTTTAAATGAAACAATATCAATGATAACCAAAATAATTTCAAAGATTGATCATAACCAAAATTAATTATAATTTTAAATAAAAATCATCAACAATCATCAATCTCAAGTCATTGGAATAAAATACATATTAACAAGAATGATATCGACAATTTCCAATCATTTGCATGTTGGTAACAAAAATAAAATAACAAGTTACATGCATAATATAAATCTAAATAATAACAATAATCTAAAGTATTTACCAAAAATAAATATAATAATAAGCGATACTCAAATAGAATGAAAACAATGATTTAAACAATAACATTTTGAAAAATCCTTAAAACAACACAAACTCTAATGAAATATTATACATTTTAACAACTATTACAAAAATCGGTTTCTAAACATATAAAGGAAGGTAACGAAATAACAATTAGCGAGTTACTTCTCTACTTTGAAACAAAATACATGTTAACAATTATAGTATCGTGAGTTTCAAATCATTTCAATATTGGTAACAAAAATAAAATATCAAGTTACCAAAGATATTATAAATCTAAATAATAACAAAAATGTAATGTAGTAACCAAAAAAAATCTAATAGTATCCGAGACTCAAATAGAATGAAAAGCGATTGATTTAAACAAGGACAATTTGAACAATCCTTAAAATAACACAAACTCTAATGAAATATTATACAATTTAACAACTATTACAAAAATTAGTTTCCAAACATACAAAGGAAGGTAACCAAATAACAATTATTATGTTACTTCTATTACAACAAAATACATGTTAACAAGTATAGTATCAGCAGTTTCCAATCATTTCAATATTGGTAGCAAAAAATAAAATAGCAAGTTACCAGCATATATTATAAATCTAAATAATAACAAAAATGTAATGTAGTAACCAAAAATAAATCTAATAGTATCGATACTAAAATAGAATGAAAAGCAGTGATTTAAACAATAACAATTTGAACAATCCTTAAAAAACACAAACTCTAATGAAATATTATACATTTTCACAACTATTACAAAATTAGTTTCCAAACATATAAAGGAAGGTAACGAATAACAATTATCGGGTAACTTCTGATAAATAACAACTGTATGATCATAAAAAAAGAAACTTTAAGGACCAACCAAAATATACTTGTATCGAGACACTAAAATATGAATGAAAACAAAAATTTTAACAACAACAAATTGAACAAAACTTAAAACATAATATAATGTGTTTGAAAAATACACTCGAATGGAAACAATGATTTTATCAAACAATAAATTCAACATCCATAATACTCTTGAACAACAAAAAAAACAACAATACAAACCAAAACACCACCATGCATAAAATAAAAACACAAAAAATCAAAAACAACTAAAAATATAATTCTTAAAAAAATTAACAAACCTTGAAATGTTTACCTTGTGGAACCATTTTAAATTATGAGCCTCAACTTTATCTTCTTTGACAACTTTTTCAGAGAACCTTCAAAATCGGAATCAATATACACGGTGATTTAAGCCTTCTTCCTCGAATGTCTCCCGATATTCTTATCATCAACATCGATTTCAACAATAACCTCTTCCCCTTTTAGAAGACTTTGGACTCTATCCTTCACCATTCTGAGATAACTTGAATCCTCCAAATAATTATCTTACGAAACTCTTTTCCTCTTCCTATCGACTTTCTTAACCCCCATTCCTCCATGCTCTTCCTCGTGGAGACCATCACGGAAAAAAGAGAAAAAGTCGAGAAAATGTGAATGCAGATAAATAGGAACAAACCAAAAACTTGAGAATAACACGATCTGAAGAAAAAATACGACAAGCACGAAGTAAAAATCAAACAGCAAACAACAAAAATCTACCCCGAGAAATCGTGAAACACGAGAAAGAAGAAGAATAAGGGTTTGTTTAGAAAGTAAACAAAACACCAAATAAGGGTTTCCAAAAAGAAAAGAGACGACATACGGAAGAAAAAAAATTTAAAATGAACACAATCCCCTAAAAAACGCGAAATCAGTTTTTTTTTTAAAAAAAACTGAATTGCCATGTCATCAGGAAATTAAAACACATCCCATAATTAAAGGAAGCATAAATATGTACTAATAATGAAAATAAAATTTTAAAGATATTAATTGTGTAAATATTTAATGAGTGCACTTTTCTTGTAATTATATTTTCAAATGTACTATAAAATGTAATTGTTCCAATAAAGTATACTCATTCAAAAAGTCATGACTTGAAGATACTATTAACATCAACTTAATTTCTTATGGGTTGTATGGAAGCCCAAACCAAAGCTGTACCGTTGTTGGGCTTTGCGTGTTAATCCAAACCCGAAGCTTAGCAGAAGAGGTAAACCCACGCCTAATTCAACTTGTAAAAAAAGTTTCATTTGCTAATGAAAAATTATATAAATGTCGACAAATATAATAATAAAATTAAATTGTAACGTGAAATTCGACACGACAAAATAAAATAATAATATATGAATTGTTTCTTAATTTTTATTTATTACACGTACGTTAATATTTAATATCGATATAAATTTATGGGCATATATGATGAGAATTCTTTGCTAATTGTTTATTATAAAAATGAGTGTCATTAGAAAATGATAAAATGTAATTATTAAGTGAATACATACAATTTTGGAAATATTCAACTCAGCAATCTCAATTTTTGTGTCTTTTCTAAACTTTTTTGAGTTGACCTACCTTTCTATGGTTGTTATATGCCACGGCTTATTTTTCTTTTGGAGTACCAATAATACAAAAGATTATGCCATTATGAAAAGATTATATTTGAAATATAAATATTAATTTTAAATATTTTATTTATTTTTAAATTTAGATTTAAGATTATTAGTTCAAATATTATAAAATAAATTAATATAAAGAAAATTATAATCTCGTAGAATTATAATTTTTACAAACAAACAATGATGTTATCAAAGCATATATACATTTTATTATTTTTTATAATTACATTAACGATACTTAATATTTTAATTTTAAAATAATAATCTCTGTTTCAAATTATAAAATATTATTAATTCTAAAAAATAATTTTAAATTCAAAATTGACATGTATTTATTTAATTTATATCAATATAATTATAAATATTAGAAACTATTTAAAAATACTAGGTGTGATAAGATTTATTATTTTTAAAATTAATTGAATAACGTTAATTTTAATTTTTAAAAAAATTCAAATTAATTTTTAAAAAAATTAATAATAATACTATAATTTATAACCAAGGGAGTGCTTATTATTGTGACAATATTATCTTTAGAGAATATCAGCCGGCAAAATTAAATTAAAGTGCCACGCGGCATTTAGACTTGGTAGCATTACATGATAAGAACCCAAGGGTGGACATGTTTCCACGTTGCTTTGAGTTTTTCTTTTTGTTAGATTGAGTTAGTTTGTTGATTTATTAGTTAGATAGTTTTACTTTTTTTTGGCCCCACATTCAATTTTTTTTTCCTCTTTTTTAAAAAAAAAAAAAATATTCTCATTTGGTTGATAAAAATAATTTTATTATTATTATTATTATTATTATTATTATTATTATATAAAAGTAAAATATTTTTAAATTTATTATCGAATTTTATTACTAAGTCGTCGTTATTAAAATAAAATCCAACTATATACATAAAAATATATTTTAAATTTTATAAATAAAATTATTTTGTGAAATTATAGCGTACCTGCGAGAAATAAGACTTGAATTTTGTTGATTGGAGTGAATATTTTAAACGAAAAAATATTTAAATTGTTTAGATTCGGTTATTATGAAGTTAATTTCATAATATAAATTGGTCGAATAATCAATAACACGCAGAAAAAATATCATAACTTATTTACATGTTGACACTATATTAATTAATTAATTAATCAAAATTAACTTCGTAATAATTGCTTAGTTATAAATTTCTACTCGCCACCAACCTCTCATCTCTCTATCTCACAAACACGTACACACGCCCTCATTGTGGTCAAGATTGTCTCTTAATAATTCTATAATTATAAAAAAATATTCCCAAAATAATTATATACTCCTATAATTTATTTTTGTGGGACCATTATACAATTATTTCATAGGGCTATAAATAATGTAGCACCTTCCAATAATGGAAATGTAGATGGGGATTATTAAATTTATTATGGGTCATATAAATTCTCTGTCCATAAAACGGGACCTACTATCCGGTCAATGGAACCTAAAAAGAAGAGACATTATCTTGTAATCCGTTATTGCTTTAATATATGTTGTTTTAAATATTTTTTTAATTATTTATTATTTTATATAATTTAAAAAATTAACTATAATATTTTTAAAATTATCTTTAATAGAAAAATATTATAAATGAGAGAGAATATAGGATAAGTAATATAGTTATGGAAATTTAAGAATATTATAGATAAATAATATTATATTTAATCTTATATAATTATTTTTTAATTTTGTATACTACAATTCTAAAACGAAATTTATATTAAGATATGGATGAAATAATTAAATGACGTAATGGACTTTTTTAATTTAAATTTAGGTTTTTCAATTACTTGTTGTGGTATGTACCATTTTATATCACATCTATTATCTATTATATATACTAAATCACAATTTTTATCATAATATATTGACATATGTACTACTAAATATCTTGACATCTGTCCTTCCAAACTTTCAACACCTGTCTACCATAATTAATACTCCTAAATATCTAGCTACCACCGACTCATAAACTTCAATCGGCGCAATTCATGCTACGGCGAAAATCCTAGCTACTAATAATCTTCGATTTCAAATAAAATCCGAGATCGCATCGCTTGCCATGTCTTCCTCCGAAATCGGACTTCTGGGTATCCAAAAACCCTACTACCGGTATACTTCGGAAAGGAAAAAACCAGATTAACTGATTGTGGTACTGCCAGATTAACTGATTGGAAAGGAAAAACCTCCATGACTGAGCCTTCGTGGGATGATGATGAGTTAAGTCATGATTTTCATTAAATTCGTTTTTGGTGTACAAATTTGTTGGTTGTGGCTGCTGTTAGAAATATAGTTTTCCCTCAATGTTCGTTACTGCTGTAGATCTGCTGTATTTCTTTTTTCAAGAAAGTTTTCCTTCATCTATTAATTATGTTTTCTGTGAAATTATTGGTTCGTTACTGCTGTAGAACTTCTGTATTTCATAATTTTGTCTGCTGTAGATCTTCTGTTTAGATCTAATTATGATAAATCTAGATTGTGTTTATATTTATATCAACTGCTATAATATTTAAGGGTGTAAACGAGTCGAACCGGAGCGAACAGAGAGCTACTCGAATTCGACTCGAAATGATAAATTCGTACTCGAATTCTAATTATATTTGAAAATTCCTACTCAGATTCGACTCGACTCGAATATTTATTACTCGAATTCTATTCGACTCGACTCGAATATTTATTCAAACTACTCGCGAGCTTCAAATTCAAGCTCGAATTAAAATCTCCACATAATAACTAGTTTTATAATAAATATAATTATAAATTGAATTTGTTATTTTACTTAAAAACGAGAAAATATATTTATTATTACACTTTACAAATATAAAATAACAATTAAAAATAAAAATAAAACAAAATAATAACTAATTATCCTAATTTGATTTAAATTTGTATATATTATAAGAGAATGTATCGAACATCTAATCGAATATGTATTAACCGAGTATGTATCGAACCACAATCAAAAATTCGAGTAGTTTGAACCTTAAACGAGTCGAGTATAACCTTGCTCAGATTTTACTCATATTTTTATTCGAACTATTTTTAATACTCAGATTTGGATCATATTATTAACGAATCCGAGTCTCGCTCGTATTATTTCGAGTCGAGCCTGAACTGTGTTGGCTCGTTTACAGTCTTAATAATATTATCCTTTGTAAGATAAATCTAAACAGTGTTTATATTTATATCAACTATTATAATATTATCATTTGTAATTTAATTATAATAAATCTAAAAAGTGTTTATGTTTATCTTGGTTTGTTACTGCTATATATAACTAACTGAAATAATCAGTTAGTTATGTTGAGCTAGACTTGTGATAAATCTAAACAGTGTTTAGATTTATGTCAACTATTATAATATTATATTTTTTTATTTAATTATGATAAATGTAAACAATGTTTATATTTATGATATCATTCTTTATATCAACAGTATTTATATAAACTATTAAAATATTATCCTTTTTATCTTCTGTTTCCAAGGGTTAGTTCGAGGAATTGAGTCATCGAGGAATTGAGGAATTGAGTCATCTTCTATTTCAGCTGGTTAGTTTTTATCATTCTCAAAGCATTTCATTTCTTCAATTTTGTCACTCCTTAATTTTTTTAGGAGTTATATTTCATAATTTGCATGAATTTCTTCAATCCTTAGATACATTATTACTCTCCTATAATTGGTTATTAAAATAGATTATTTTATTTCAATAATTACATGATGATATGTTTTAATTTTTGTAATACTTCTTAGTAAATTGGCAGTACTTACCAGACAGTTGGCTTGGTCATGCAGGATGTGAAGATTGGAGACACTATTTTTGTAGGCCACTACCTGTTCACAGAAAGTGAAACTACTTCTGTCTGGTTGGAGGTAAGAGGCAGACAGCCTAAACTACGTTGACATGTTTTTTTTTCATGTGTGTATTCAAATATTGGATTTTCACTGTTGAGTTGATTAAGTAAAAAGTATTTTGAACTTTGTTTCCAAATTACAGAGTTTAGAGTCTAGAAAAGTCTAAATTTTCTTGAAACAGGTAGTAGGCAAGAGTTATTTCATGAGTTATGCATGACCAGAATTTTATTTAACTGGATTGAGCAGGTTGAAAGTGTGAAAAATAATGATGTGGTTTGCAAAATAAAGAATTCTGCAACATTGGCCGGGTCATTGTTCACTCTGCATGTTTGTCAAGTTCATATTGAATTGCCTACCCTCTCTGATAAAGATAAGGAGGTCAGTGTTGCTTTCATCCATTATCTGCTGATCATTTTTTGTGGCTCATTGAACGCGTTCTTAGCCTCTTATGTTTTGTTTGTTTCATGCATAAAAAAATAATCAGATATGATAAAAAAGTAGAACAAAAATTGCAGCAATGTTTTCATTGGGACAATATTCTGTGGATGATTAATAATATTTGTGGATGCAGACATGCAGTTATATATTTTTGCTGCATTTCCACGTCTTCTCTTTGTCACTTGCTTGATTTTTTTTATTCGTAATAGATGCTGTGGTTTATATGAGGTTTCCCACTGTGATGTAGACTTGAAATATCAACCGATTACAAATTAAGCTAGACTCCTTGTCCCGTCTTAGAGTCTCCATTTGGAATTCCCATCATTAAATGGTTGAGCACTTTCCCCATTTTCACTTCCCATCATTAAAGGTTGAGCAATTGATGCCTTATACTTTGTATGAAGAACTTATGACTTTCCATTATCATCCCCGGATTCAAAAAGTTAGCTGACATATAATGTTTGTATTTTAAAGAAAAGGCAACGACATTAATAATGATTATAACAAGTTTAATGTTCATCTTATAACCGTGTGAATTGAAGCAGAGTCATTTGGCTTGAATTCCTACACAAGGCTTCAATAGTATATCAATAAACTTTTGCTTTTACAATGACATATATTAGGACGTCATAAACAAGAAGTTGCTTATATTGGAACATGAATAGTTTTTACTAATCAAGACGTTAATCATAAGTCATATACAACAAGGAAATGAGGAGATCCTATCTAATGTGTCGATTTCATGTGCTGGGTTTGCCTCTCCAAGCTTCATATAGGTTGTATCCTAGCCAGAGTGGTACAAGGTGACCGCATGTAACTTTGATGTTTTATTAGCTGCATACTTTTATCTGATAAACTATTGGTGCCATGTCTTTATGTATTAAAGCTTCTTTATCTTTTTCACTTTCAAATTTCACTCTCTTGTGCCCTTATTTGTAATATTTGACCCAAAGCTATTGGTGACATTTTAATCTTGATTTAGGTTATAAGCACGTGGGGTGCTCAAAACAAAATTAATTTTCTCTCACTTTCATATACACGGCACGCATCAGATGTTCGTGAAGTAAGTTCCATTTCTAACGTACCACCTTAATTGGGTTTTATTTTTAATTCTTCTCCTGTGCTCCTCCCTGTCGACCATCCTTTTGGGTGATCAAATTTCTTCATCAAATGTACTTCTTTTTGGTGCATTGCAGGCCCGTGAATATTTATCTAAGCTGGGTGATCTAAGTCAGACTCAAATTTTTGCAAAAATTGAGAACGTAGAAGTGAGTTTTATATTGATGCCTTGAACGAGTTTTCTTCTCCTTTTGTGTGCAGGTTTAATAATATGTTGATTTCTTCTAATTGTTTTGTGGAAAATGATGTATACATTTCTCTTTCTTGATTTGAGGTTTAACCCATTTTGATGAGATCCTGCAAGAGGCGGATGGTATCATCCTTTCTCGTGGAAATCTCTAGATAGATCTTCCACCAAAAGGTTTGTTTTGTCATCTAAATCAAAGAAACTATTTTATAGGATTATATTTTTTATAAATCGTTTATTTTCATACTGGGATAAAGATATATATCTTGATGGGGACTCACGCGTCTAGACCAAGGAAGAATTTTTATGTTTATAGTTGGGAATTACTATGTTCAATTGGGTAGAAATTTATGTAATTAGATATTTTATTATATGGTTTGGGACTTGGGGTGTTTTATATGATTATGAAATTTAAATATATTTTTAGGGTATTTTAGTTCTTCAATATTTTGTTGTTTCACTTTCGTAATTAGGATTAGAGTTTTCGGTGTCCGGTAATCCGCAGATATCTGAGTTATTCCAATGAGATAATAAATGGAAACAATCAAAGTAAATTAAGACCGCAGGATATTCCGACGTAATAATAAAGAAGCGGAATAATAGAAGAATTTCACCATGTATGCGATTGCTTATAATAAAAGTTATTCAACATAATAACATAGAATGAAATAATAGAAGAATTTCATCATGTATGCGATGCTTCAGCATAAGCAGTAATTCTAACATAATAATATAGAATGGAATAACGGAGAGGATTTCACAAGTATAAGGTATGCCACAGATATCTGAGTTATGTATAGGGTATGTCATGATATCTGATTATTTCAACAGGGATAATAAAGAATGGAATAATGAAGGATTTCACCCAATTATAGGATATCTGGCGTGTACAAAGTTATATATAGGGTATCACAGTATCTGAGTTATTCCAACAGAATAATAAAGAATGGAATAACAGAAGTTTTCTTCATGAATATAAAAGAATAACACCCCTTACCGTAAATAAACTGGATATCGAAGTAGTGAAGTAGTAGAAAACTCTTTTTCTTTCTCTCTATAATTTCTCTCTCTCTAGAGTTTCAGTGAATTCGTAAGAAATAATTAAGGAATGAGCTTCTATTTATAGAAGAACTGAGAGTGGCTCTTGGTTTTAACGAAGGGTTAAAATGACTCTTGGTAATATTGAAGAGACAACTACTATTTACGAAGGGGCAATTAACTCTTGGAATACCGAAGAGGCAAATAACTCTTGGAAAGCTGAAGGTTCAAATAACTCTTGGAAAACCAAAAGGACAAGTTACTATTAAAACTCGTGAATAGTAACTCGTGAATAGTAACTCGTGAATAGTAACAAATGAATAGTAACTCGTGAATAGTAACTCCGACACAAAAAGTTTCCCGAATACCCGATTGAACAATATAACCTCCAGACATCAATTATCATCAGAATAGATGTCGATTTCTACTAACACAAATAATCCCAACATAATGAAACTATCAAATTCATCTTTAATCAACACGAACTTATTCATCATTAATATTATAACTCACAATATTTAGCAATCAGGTTGTTCCCAGGAAAGAGGGGGTTTTCCAATAAGGATTTCTCCCTATTGGCGCGCAATTAGGTGACCAAACCTCTCCTTGACAGAACTTCTATACATTATAAATATTGCAATTTAATAATATTAATAACTTTGTCGTCTCAATTATTGATTTAATAAAATAACATATTATGCAGATGATACTGTGACAATAATCGAATCAATAATATGAGAGATATGATCGACAATTCTTGTAGCAATAATCGAGTATAAGCGAGTGACTTCTCACGTAAGCATCAATAATCAATCTGCATTACTATGCAACCACGCGTATTACTGTACTTTTACTACGAGTTATTTTATGACAACTTGCTTACTTTAAAAAAATTTCAAATATGACCCTTAACTTTAAACTTTTATCAATTTAACTATTTACCAAAATAGAAAAATTGAATACTTTATTTCATAAAATTCGGGGTCTCACAACCATGCCTCTAGATGTTAGAGTAACAGTTGCATGAACAATTTAAGCTTTGAGAGAAAGAGGTTATCTGATGTTTTCTCTGTATCATCAATAACACATTTTTTAGACTTCTATAAGCTTATCCTATGTTTTCCCTGTAGGGAAATCGGCAAAACTCTCACATCATGTTTACCCACTTTTGCAATGTGCTCCGTGATTGGAGAAGTAATTTGACATGTCATTTTAATCCAACCTCTTACACTTTGGTACTAACCTTTTCAATTTGAGTTTGCATAAATCAGTGCACGTGTGTTGATTAATATAGAGTTATAGTTATCGCTTTTGTGTGTGTGCATGTGTGTGTGTTTTCTTTTTTGATTTTTTTTTCAATTAGTGCTCAGGGTATCTACTTATCTTCTTACAAGGACATATTTATTTAGTTAGCTACTTAGTACCTTCAATTTGTCTTCTTATGAGGTCATACCGGTACTTTCTTGAGTATGGGGTCTAAAACAAAATAATATCATACAAAAATAAGCATGAGGATCATGACAATGATAATAAAGAATGGAATAACAGAAGGATTTCACCAAGTATAGGATATGTCGCGTATACAGGTTATATATAGGGTATGCCGCGTATACAGGTTATTCCAACAGAATAATAAAGAATGGAATAACAGAAGTTCTCTTCATGAATATAAAAGAATAACACCCCTTACCGTAAAGAAACTAGATATCGAAGTAGTGAAGTAGTAGAAAACTCTTCTTCTTTCTCTCTATAATTTCTCTCTCTCTAGAGTTTGAATTGAATTAAGTAAAAATAATGAAGGAATGAGATTCTATTTATAGAAGAACTGAGAGTGGCTCTTGGTTTTAACGAAGGGTTAAAATAACTCTTGGTAATATTGAAGAGACAACTACTATTTGCGAAGGGGCAATTAACTCTTGGAATACCGAAGAGACAAATAACTCTTGGAAAGCTGAAGGGTCAAATAACTCTTGGAAAACCAAAAGGACAAGTTACTATTAAAACTCGTGAATAGTAACTCGTGAATAGTAATTCATGAATAGTAACTCGTGAATAGTAACTCGTGAATAGTAACTAATGAATAGTAACTCTGACACAAAAAAGTTTCCCGAATACCCGATTGAACACAATATAACCTCCAGACATCAATTATCATCAGAATAGATGTCGATTTCTACTAACACAAATAATCCCAACATAATGAAACTATCAAATTCATCTTTAATCAACACGAACTTATTCATCATTAATATTATAACTTACAATATTTAGCAATCAGGTTGTTCCCAGGAAAGAGAGGGCTTTCCAATAAGGATTTCTCCCTATTAGCGCGCAATTAGGTGACCAAACCTCTCCTTGACAGAACTTCTAGACATTGTAAATATTGCAATTTAATAATATTAATAACTTTGTCGTCTCAATTATTGATTTAATAAAATAACATATTATGCAGATGATACTGTGACAATAATCGAATCAATAATATGAGAGATATGATGTAGCAATTACTGTAGCAATAATTGAGTATAACTGAGTGACTTCTCACGTAAGCATCAATAATCAATACCGTGTGCTACTATGCAACCACGCGTATTACTGTACTTTTACTACAGGTTATTTTATGACAACTTGCTTACTTTAAAAAATTTTCAAATATGACCCTTAACTTTAAACTTTTATCAATTTAACTATTTACCAAAATAGAAAATTTAATACTTTATTTCATAAAATTCGGGGTCTCACAACCATGCCTCTAGATGTTAGAGTAACAGTTGCATGAACAATTTAAGCTTTGAGAGAAAGAGGTTATCTGATGCTTTCTCTGTATCATCTTTAACACATTTTTTAAACTTCTATAAGCTTATCCTATGTTTTCCCTGTAGGGAAATCTGCAAAACTCTCACATCATGTTTACCCACTTTTGCAATGTGCTCCGTGATTGGAGAAGTAATTTCACTTGTCATTTTAATCCAACCTCTTACACTTTGGTACTAACCTTTTCAATTTGAGTTTGCATAAATCAGTGCACGTGTGTTGATTAATATAGAGTTACAGTTATCGCTTTTGTGTGTGTGCATGTGTGTGTGTTTTCTTTTTTTGATTTTTTTTTCAATTAGTGCTCAGGGTATCTACTTATCTTCTTACAAGGACATATTTATTCAGTTAGCTACTTAGTACCTTCAATTTGTCTTCTTATGAGGTCATACCGGTACTTTCTTGAGTATGGGGTCTAAAACAAAATAATATCATACAAAAATAAATCTTTGAGCACTTCAGTTAGTCTCTTACTTTTGCCTTTTATATCTCCTTCATTGCTTCTTTTGCCTTTTTAAGGTCCATTCTCTTTATCAATTTCACAAATTTACAACTTGGAATTTTAAGAGATGTTGTGGTTTGTTGCCTTGCAGAAGTAATGTCTCACTTGCATATATTTAATATCAATTCACAGTTTCAGCATTGTGTCAATGTAGGAATTTATCAAGCAATAAGTTTTCTGGACCCATACCGGATAATTTAATTTCTTCAATCCTGCAGCTTGTGTAAGTTGTATGCTTCTTTTGTCATTCAAAATCTACCACAGTTCTGGTCATTGTTTTGATAGAGAGAAGGATTCACATAGTTTCTGATCAAGTTTACAAGTTAGCTTATTTGTTTGAAAGAATACATTAATTTTTGTTCATACAAAGTAATGGATTGAAAAAATTAGAAATGATGTCAATTACTTCATATTTCGATAACCCCCCTGATTATTCCTCTCTAGGTAAGGCTGTAAATGAGCCAACACAGTTCGGGTTCGATTCGGGCTCGACTCGAAAAAATACGAGTGAGACTTGGATTCGTTAATAATATGATCCAAATCTGAGCATTAAAAATAGTTCGAATAAAAATATGAGTAGAATCTGAGCAAGGTTATACTCGACTCGTTTAAGATTCAAACTACTCGAATTTTTGATTGTGATTCGATACATACTCGATTAATACATATTCGATTAGATGTTCGATACATTCTCTTATAATATATACAAATTTAAATCAAATTAAGATAATTAGTTATTATTTTGTTTTGTTTTTAATTTTAATTGTGATTTTATATTTGTAAAATGTAATAATAAATATATTTTCTCATTTTTAAGTAAAATAACAAATTCAATTTATAATTATATTTATTATAAAACTAGTTATTATTTGGAGATTGAATTGAAATTGAATTTGAAGCTACATGAGTAGTTTTGAATAAATATTCGAGTCGAGTCGGATCGAATTCGAGTAATAAATATTGAAATTAAAGTCGAATCACGAAGTAAAATTTTCAAATATAATTGAATTGATGCAAATTTATCATTTCGATTCGAATTCGAGTAGCTCTCTATTCGCTCCGGTTCGACTCGTTTACACCCTTATCTCTAGGTGTTAACAATATGCCATTTTTATTTCTTTCTTTATTGTTTATCTCATATCAATTTGTAATAATATCTACTTTCCAACTATGACCTCTTTATTTACTTTACTAGATAAGAGATACGAAGAAGGAAATAGAGATGAAAAGATAATTTATCGTTATAATTATTTTTCAATGAATCCTTACACATTTTTTTGGCACAAGAATGTTGAAGTTTCTTTTTAAATCCTTCTTTAATCAAATGTACCTTCTTCGCTCATATGTTAGGCTGCTGAATGATAACTCACTGGATCTTTATTCAATTGGTGTCCACGGTGGAGCTATTGAGTATGTGATACTTTGGTGATTGCTTTATTCATTTCCAGTTTGTTTCATTTTTCATGTACTGAGAAATCTCTACAATCTAAAAATATGCTGGACGTTGATTGCTTCTTTTTTTGATTAAAGGATTTATACCAACTTATACTTCAAACTAACGGTGTCCTCTTGAAGAGGATAATTTAAATTTTGATATAGTTGAACTTGCCAACAGGGTGTAGAGGGGTGAATATGTTGATAAAAATTGAGCCAAGCCTCGCCACGACTTCAGAAAGATGTGACTTGAGGATTTGGCTTTGTTTCAGAAATTTGTATGAGAATAGGGTCCTGGAAAACCACGTAAATTTTTAATTTTTGAGGCCAAAAAATGACATATTAAATTTCAAATAAATGTGAATTTATTTAATTTTAGTTGATACAATTGTTATAATTGTATAATGTATAACAAAAACTATTAATATCAAAATTTATTTTATTCTATTTTTTTATGAGTCATAAAGATTTTAAAGTTTAATATGTCGTCGTTCAACCTCAAAAATAAAATTATATCTCTAGTTTTGAAACAAAAGGAGTACAAATTTAGAATCTTACGTTCAAAATACTAAAATAAAAGAAGAATTTGAATTCCGATTTAAAAGAATTAAAATATGTAAAATATATCTAAATTTCATCACCGGTAAATCATAAAATAGCATGTATACAGTATACATACTTTACTTGAAATTAAAGGTATAAATGAATCGAGTCGAGCCAAGTATTAAGTTGATTAGATTTGGTTCGCAGAATATATGAAGTATAAAATAAGGTTTGATTGATCTTTCGTTTAAATTACTAGAAATGAAAGATTTATCTCAAATCTAAATTTTAAAGTAGTTTAACTTTTCAAACGAATATCAATAGAAACTTGTAATTTGATGAGGTTCAAATAATTTATCAAAATTTTAAATTTGCTCATATTTGAATCATTTATATTTTGAGTCGAACTCAAATCAAAAAATAAATATAAACTGTTTACTAATTTTACAGTCTTATTTAAAATATAAAACAAGATGAATTAAGTAACAACAATTCTTTAATCGCCTATGGTCAAATAATCAATTCAAGAAAGTGACGTACTTTTATATCAATTGTCTTTCTATAATTTAATCATATTCTCCTATAATAATATACTATATTACTATGAGATCTGGCTTATTAATCTAACTGAAAACTTAATTATATATATATGGTAAGTTTTCAGTTTGGTTATTAAAAGAAAATGGACATTTAACATGGGACAACCCAAAATAATAATAAAGACTTTTATCCTAGGACGGAGAGAGTATAATTCAAAAATCAATATCATCATTAACCGATTCATAATTTTGAAAAAGGGAATTCGAATGTAGGGGTTATTCTTATTTTATATCAAGTGTCACCATCACCAGTTTACGAAAATGCTGATGATTGAGCGTTGTGGGCCGATACTATAAATGACGGGAGTGGTTAGCGTAAAATTAATTTTGATCAATTGATTAATACAATGTTGATACGCAGAGTAAAAAATGATCAATCTCTCTGTATATCAGTACTTTATTGATCAATTAATCAACTTACCATGAAGATAATTTTCATAAATTACTAGTAGCATTTTCCTTTATTCCTTTTGCCCCCAAACAAACAAATTGTGCCCACTCCTTTTGAACCACAATAAGCAACACATAAATATCCTAGTACTTTTAAGGGTAAGCTAGAAAATGAAAAATATTTTATATTATATTTACATAGAATATTTAAAAATTTTAATTTTTTTAAAAAAATATATCTCTAACTTTGAACACACACTAATCATTACGAATATAAATTTGACTTTTTAAGTCAATTTATAGTTTTAACATTTAAAATTAAAATCAAATGTAAACTTTAGACCACTAATGAACAAAATATTATGGAAAAAAAGAAAGAAAGGAAAATGCATGTGCCACTCACATTACCATTTTCGGATAATATAAATAGAATCTCCAACTAACTCAACCCTAAAATCTAGTGCTCCCTCGCTCCCAACATAAAAGTCTTTATTACTAATTTAAATAATCTCAAATTAAATGTCTATTTACCTTAAATGATCTATTTTTTTATAATAATTTACTTATAATACCCTTATTATTAATTGTTATATTTATATTCTCCATGCATATTTATGGAGAATCACTAGTAATGTGCAGAAAACTATGCAATTAAACGAGAATTTAAATATGGATAATTTTGTCATTTTATCCTCTTTCTTAATATACATAAAAAATCAACCAGAACTTTTATCCTGAGACGGAGAAAGTACTACCTTGTAAGATATATGGACTTTGATCCGACCCGGCCCTACAAAAAATATAAGATTTATGGATGAAAAAGAAGAAAACAAAAATGAAATCGCCAAATGTCAATTTATTCGGAAACAAACAAATCCTTACTGGGGTTAGTTTGGATCCGTAGAGATTAGGAAACAGAAAAACTTTTATGAAAATACTTATAATTGAGAAGTTGAATCATTTCCTCCCTTAATTAAATAACATAATTAAATCTGTTGTTCCACCTTCTGTCTTATTAATCACATAATTTTTGTTTATTCAAAATTAATTAATGAATGAATAAATAAATAAAAATTACTTTATTCTAAGCAATGATAATACTATCCTATAATAAATATCTTATATATCAAAAACAATATTATTTCCTCCGCACGCTCTATAATATTGGGGACATATATATTAAAATAAATATTAATTAATGACATATTATATGAGACAAAATTTAAAGCTCCTTTATAATAACATATATTTATTTTTAAATTTAATTGTAAAAGTATATTATAATCTCTATAATTCAATATACACTTACGATATTAAAATATTAATAATCAATTAGAAAAGAGACTAGAACCGATTCACACACTCAGTCAATACTATAAATATAATAACTATTGTAGTTATTACTTCCTCTGTTCTTTAATATAAGTCGTTTTAAAGAAATATTTTTGTTTCTTAATATAAGTCGTTTGAAAATTTCAAGTAAGCATTAATTGTTTAGTTTCTAATATTACCCCAAATATTAAATGTAACTTTAATTCTCTCACTATTTTTTGTCCAATAAATAATAATCTCTTCTTCCAATACAAGGGTAATATAGACAACTGATATTATAGTTAATGCTGTACAATTATTTTCTTAATATTTGTACACAACTCTAAAACGACTTATATTAAAGAACGTATAAAATATTATTTTTGGAGGATAATTGGTAACAAATATTTATTATGCATCGTAATAGGATACTAGCGTCAATTATAAGGATATATAGTTCATATTAAAATTACAAGGTTATCCATTATTAATAATAACAGATGATAACAGACCTCGTAATTTTAATTATAATATCGGCTATATATTCTTATATTGGATGATAAAAATAATGTTTGATCATTTTTATCCATATATATATATATATATATATATATGGGAATTTATTCATAACCAACGTTGTAAAATAAAATTTTATTTACAATGATCTCGATCGTCTATCCGTAGATTGAATCAGTAATAATGACCTCCAATGTGACGCCTACTAAAATTAGGTATCATCACCCATCTTGAATACTTTCCGAGATACGTAGTGCGTAATTTAAATACAACTTACTAATATAACTGCCAGTATACAATACGACATAAAGCTGTGAGTTTGAATACAAATATTATCTACTTAGAGATCATACAAACTCAAAAGGAGTCCTCATTACAATTATTATCACACTATTTCACGAATAGTGAGGACTACTAATCTTATCCTCCGGACCATTACTCTCTTTCCCGACTACTGTCCCAAATATATTCTCATTTTTCAGAAGAGAACGGTGAAAGAAAGGGTGAAATTTCAACTAAATTTCGATGAAAAATATTATGACTAAGATAATGCAGAATAAATTATCATTAGCACAACTGTGATGTTAAGCGATAAAATATAATGAACATCAAGTTTAACTACAATGAACCAAAGAATCCATTAAAAGAGTCAAGTAGAAATTAAAATCTCCTATCTTTTATGATTTAAAAGGTTTTTCATCATCATATAAATTTGAGACTCGAAATTTTAATAAATATTCCACATCATCGAATCACCCCCGCACTACTACGGCCCAGGATATTCTTTAGTATCACGACCACAATTATTCATGCACTCACTGGTAAAGAATATTTGTGTATTCATTAATAATCATGATCATGCCAACAATCGTCCATCAATGCACTACGGCCACTGAGGATTTTTATCACATCATTTGTAACATTACGATCGTGATTACACCGAATAGTCTCTCTCATTATAATCATACCAAGTCCATCTATGCACTTCTGGGTGCCAGATGACTTTCAACATAATATAAACATGAGGATGATGACAATGATATAAGAATTCATAAAACAAGTTCAAAATTAATTTATCTAGGAACCAATAACATCCAAACTCACAACATCATCTTTTTGTAGTAAAATTCAAGAATCTTTGAGAAGAATATTTCCATGAAAGGATCTTTGGATGAAGCGCAAAATATCGAGAATATTCCACTAATTTCATGGAGTATGGAAGTCAAAGTTTTAACCAAACCCAGATATAATAAAGAATGGAATAACAAAAGAAATCACCATGCATACGATAGGCCTTGCACAAAGTTAGTTATTCAATGAATAATAAATAACGAGAATCCGACCGTAAGAAAACGCATGCATGTGATATTCCAACGAATAATAAAGAATGGAACCAGTCCCACGTAAAACGCATGCAGATGTGATGTTCCAAACGAATAATAATAAAGATTTTAACCAGTCCTGGTGTAAAACACACGACGAGGATGTTCCAATAGAATAATAATAAAAAGGCGGAACCAGGTCCGGTTAAAAAACACGTAGAACAGGATGTTCAGCGAATAATAGAAGAATATCACCAAGTATAGGGCAAACCATTATATACAGTTATTCCAATGTAATAATAAGCGATGGAATAACAACAGATTCTCTTCGTGAATAAGAAAGAATAACACCCTTATATTTGGTAGGAGATTGAATATTGCAATGAGTGTAGTAACAAAATACTCTTCTTCTTTCTCTCTTATTCTCTCTACTTTCTCTCTCTATATAACTTGAATGAATTAAGTGAAAATAATGAAACACTAGGCCTCTATTTATAGAAGATTTCTAGCTTAGCACTGCCATGAAAAGGCAAGTGGCATTGTTGACCGGTGATGTGAAAAGAAAAGTGGTTTGGCGCTTTTGTAATGTGAAACGACAAGTGGTTCGACGTCTGGTAAAGGTAATTACTATCGACGAAGGTAATTACTATTCACAAAGGTAATTACTATTGATGAAGGTAATTACTATTGACGAAGAGACTCTTAGATGATGACATATGGGCCCCCATAAAAATAATCAAACTTACCACAAACGTCTCATAATGTAACTCTTTATATACATCAAGGATTGAATAAATATTACCACAAATCATTTTATTTTTAATCAACACATATTTAATCTTTCAACAATTATTAATCATTTATAACTTGTCGCCTCAATTATTGATTTAATACTATAACATATTATACGAGATGATATTGTGACAATAATTGAATCGATAATATAAGAGATATGATGCGAATTCATCGTAGCAATAATTGAAAGCATAAATGAAAGTGACTTCTCACGTAAGCATCAATAATCAATATCGTGTCTTCTACTATACAACTACGCCATTCATCGTACTTTTACTACCGGTAGTTCAATAGTTTTAACGGTAACACCTCTGTAGTTATTTTTATAGAAAGATAATTTTGTCGTTTTCTAACTACGACAATACTTCCGCTAATGGGGTCCACTTATGATTGAAATTTGTCGTCATGCGAATATTCCCAAATGAAAAGAATATTTTCCACCAAACGAATATTTTATAACAACTTGCTTACTTTGCAAAATTTATAAATATTACCTGAACTATAACATTATATCAAATTTATTCCATAATATTCAAAAATAATATTTATAGAAAATTCATATTTATTTATAAAAGTTGGGGTCTTACAACCTCCCTTAACATGAAATTTAAGCCCTCGAAATTAGGGTGCGTGCTGCAGGTATGTCGAAGAGGTAAGAGATACCTTGATTTCATTTGATTCTAACTCCCAGTCATTTCCTCAACATCGTGGTTCCTCCACAAAACTTTGACTTGAGGTATAACCTCGGGCGTAGAATATGTTCCTTCTTATCCAAGATTTGAACAAGAACCTCTTCATCGTCAAATCTTCCGCTATTTCGTCCTGTTCTAACTCAATAATGTGGTTGGTCTTTCACATATTTACGTAACATGGATATGTGAAAAAGCGTTATGAACACGAGACATACTTGGCGGTAAAAGCGAGTCTATAGCCACGCTTCTACTTTCGATCGAGGATTAAAATGGGCCAGATGAATCGAGGATTGAGTTTTCCTCTCTTTCCAAATCTTGTAATTCCTTTCCATGGAGCGACTCTTAACAACACACGATCTCCTATATCGAATTCCACGTCCTTTCGATGAAGATCGGCATAACTCTTTTTATCGATTTTGTGAGGTTTTTATCGTTGTCGGATCGTTTGAATCTTTTCCGTAGTCATACGTGCGTACCAACTCGGTCCCCAACAACGTTGCTTCACCCACCTCATCCCAAAGATCTTTGGAGAACGACACTTTCTTCCATACAACGTTTCGAATGGAGCCATGTCGATACTTGCTTGATAACTATTGTTGTAGGAAAACTCCACCAATGGTAAGAACTTGTCCCAACTTCCTTGAAATCAAGGACACGAGTCTTAATAGATCTTGAAGAGTTTGAATAGTCCTCTCCATTTGTCCGTCCGTCGAGGATGATATCTGAAAGCTAAATCGTAAGTCTGTGCCCATAGCTTTTTGCAAACTAACCCAAAATCGTGAAGTGAATCTTGGGTCTCGATCGAAACTATGGATACCTAAGCATACCATGCGATCTTACTGATCTCGTTTATGTACATACAAACAAGACGTTCAAGTGTATAAGTTTCTCGTGTCGGTAAGAAATGAGCGGACTTGGTCAATCTATCAACAATGACCCAAATCGCATCTATGCCTTGAGAAACCTTAGGAAGGCCGTGCTTGAAATCCATGGTAATGTGCTCCCACTTCCATTCCGGAATTTCAAGTGGTTGCAATGGACCTTTTGATACTTGATGCTCTGCTTTAACTCGTTGACAAGTTAGACACCTTGAGATAAACAATATTATCTCTCTCTTCGTATTGCTCCACCAAAATGTATGGCGAATATCATGATACATTTTCTTTACTCTCCGAGATGGATTGCAAATGGTGTGTTGTGCGCCTCCATCATGATATTATACTTTAAATCGTGGTCGTTAGGAACACAAAGAAATGCAGTTGACTCAAGTATTCCTTCTTCATCGATTCTTGCTTGGCGATAGCACCTTCTTGCACTTTCTTCCTCGTGCGCATCGGCTCCGTGTCTCAGCTTGGCGAACTTTAACTTTATCGATTAAAGTCGGTTCTACTCGTATACTCGCTTATCATTACATGCGTCCCCAGAGTCTTTAACTCTATCTCCATCCTTTGCAAGTCACACAAATGGGCCTTTGCGTTGACAATATCGCTTTTCGTGCTTGCATATGATCTTCCTTTCTCAATCGTCACCACCACGTTCGCTTTTTCGGGATGGTATTGGATGGTATGATCATAATCTTTTATCAGCTTCAAGCCAACATCGTTGTCACATGTTGAGTTCCTTTTGAGTGAAGAAATATTTGAGGCTTTTATGATCCGTAAAGATCTCTACTTTCTCCCATACAAGTAACGCCTCAAATTTTAAGTGCAAAGACAACAAATGCCAACTCTAGATCACGAGTAGGATAATTCCTCTCATATTCTTTGAGTTGTCATGAGGCATAAAGCTATAACTTTTCCATGTTGCATGAGAACACATCCCAACCCTTTGCCCAAGCATCATCAGAGATGACAAATCCCTCAAAGCCGGATGGTATTGTCGAGCAGGTGTTGAAATAAGTCTCTTCTTGAGTTCTTGAAAACTCTTCTCGCATTCTTCGCTCCAATCCGAACTTTGTATCTTTCGAGTCAAAATTCGGTGAGTCGATGGAGTAGCGATTCGAGAAAATCATTCCACGAATCTTCGATAATAACCAAATAAAACCGAGAAAGCTACGTGCTTTGGTCATTTGATTTAGGTTGTTCCACTTTGAATAAGCTTCAATCTTTCTTTGGGTCAACGGATATTCCATGACTTGATACCACGTGCCCAAGGAATGCTACTTCTTCGCGAACTCGCATTTCTTCAACTTGGCATAAATCTTATATTCACGAAGCTTTTGGAGTGTCGACCTCAAGTGTTGCTTTCATGATCTTCACTTTTTTGGAATAAATAAGGATGTCATCAATAAAGACGACCACAAAGTGATCCAAATATTCCTTGAATACTCGCTTCATCATATCCATGAAGGCGGTGGGAGCATTAGTCAATCCAAAGGACATGACTAGGAATTCATAATGCCCGTCTGCGAGTTAAAGCCGTCTTTGGAATGTCGTGGGTTCTAATCTTCAATTGGTGATATCCAGAATGAAGATCAATCTTTGAAAAGAATTTGGCTCCTTGCAACTGGTCAAACAGGTCATCAATACGTGGCAATGGATACCTATTTTTGATGGTGACATGATTCAACTCCCGATAATCAATACAAAGTCGCATACTCCCATCTTTCTTTTTCACGAATAGAACAGGAGCACCCCAAGGAGAAGTACTAGGACAAATAAAGCCAATGTCTAACAATTCCTACAGTTGGGTCTTTAACTCCTGAAGTTCAATAGGAGTCATTCGATATGGGGCTTTGGAAATAGGTTTTGTACTGGGTTCAAGGTCGATACAAAATTTAATTTCACGCTTTCGGGGTAGGCGGGGAAGTTCTTGAGAATACGTCGGAAATTTATTAACAATAGAAATATCGTTCAAAACCGACTTATTTTTGTTTAAATCTCGTGATACATGAGCTAAGAAAGCTTGACATCCGTTTTTCAATAAACGAATAGCTTTATGGCTTGAGATGACCGTGATTGATCTTAATGGTTTGGTCGCTTGAATTCAGCATAATAGGTTGGTTAGGAATATGAAAGCTAACAACCTTACGAAAACAATCAATTTTTGCATGATAAGTAGTTAACCAATCAATCCCTAGAATCACGTCAAATGCAAGTATTTTTAATGAAATAAGATCGACGAGTAATGTGAGGTGCCGATTTGAACCAAACAAGACTTATAAACAATGGATGTAATGAAGGTTTCTCCCAAACGGAGTTTCCACAGATAAGTCAAAGTCTAATTTCTCCTGAGTCAAATTTAATCGATGGCCGCATAGGAGAAATAAAAGAATGGTTTTAACCCAGATCAAATAAAGTATAGACTTCATTAGAGTTTATGATAAGCTTACCCGTGACGACCTCATTCGTGTTCCTTGCTCTCTCAGGGAGGTCATAACAAACGCTTCTCCTTGCATTCTGCTTTTGACTTTTACGGACTGACCTTTGGTGCCTCCATCCTAGTTGAATTTGCCTTGATGGCAATAATCGAAATAAGTGACCTTCTTCTTCCACAATTATAACATGCTTTTGACTGGCATGGCGCAGTTTGGGCGATGTGTCCCTCTCCTCCGCATTTGAAGCATATGATAGGTGGTCTTTCTCCTTCCTTAACAACGGTGTCTTTGGTCGACATCTTTCCATCATTGTTGAATCTCTTTTTCTTGAAATGTCCATTCTTATTGTTTTGGCCCCGATTACCACCGGCGGTTACCATATCCGCCTGTTGATTCCCTCCACGCTTGTTGTCACCGCTTCGATGACTACTCACTCATTGGTATTA
Organism: Panax quinquefolius; assembly: GCA_020205615.1. Lineage (NCBI taxonomy): Eukaryota > Viridiplantae > Streptophyta > Magnoliopsida > Apiales > Araliaceae > Panax > Panax quinquefolius. The sequence continues at coordinate 126,657,074 of CM035161.1, read as the reverse complement.
TAATTTCTTTTACATTGCTCTCTTTTAGTCGTTTGACTCGTTATCGCGCTCCACTAATCGAGCCCTATTTACAACATCCTGAATACAAACACGGTTTATGAGAAATAAGATGTTGGCGTATCTCCGACTTCAAACCTCTTAAAAACATTCAGCGCCATTCTCTCTTCATTATCCACCGAGTGGACGAAACCGTGATAACTCTGCAAATTTTGCCTCAGTATTACGACACGGTCATATTATTTTGTTCCAACTTGATAAACTCCACCTCCTTCATGTATGCGAATACTTTCGGAAAGTATTTGTCGTTGAAACGACTCTGGAACTTCTCCCAAGATATCTTCAAAGATCTGAGAGGTTGAGTACGTTTCTGGAATTCCCACCAAAGAATCGCCTCTCCGCATGACATAAAAGGCGTGAAAGGAACCTTTTGCTCCTCGGAGCATCCCAAGACATCAAATATCTTGGTAATCTGCTTTATCCATGCTTCCGCCGAAGTGGTTTAACTGCTCTCCCTTAAACTACGGTGGTCCAAGCTCCTTGAATCGCTTAAGCGGTGACCGCTTGAGAGTTTTCAAGTGTTTCCACCTACGTTTTGGGCGAGTCGCTCTCGCTTTCTTTGTTGCATGAATTGCGTATAAAGCCTCCGAACATTTGATCATTCATCATTTAGTCGGTGTTGTTGTTTTGCATGAGGATTATCGCCTTCCTCGATGCACATTATCCCGATTATTGATATGTGGTGAATCAACGATCGCTTTGTGCTCCATTCTTATTCTCAACATTCTCGGATGTCATTTTCGAATCTTGCGCCGTAAAACAAAAGGTTAATTGACATGTAACATATTATCCCTATATTCGACCAATGCCAATAAAATAAAGACATAAACTTAGGTAGGTCATACTAGCGAAGGTATTCCCGTCTCTCCCCTCTAGTATTATTCTCACATCTTAGCCAGGATCATATCCTCTAAGCTCGATACCAACCGTGGCGCCCCAAAATTAGGTATACATCACCCATCTTGGGTAGTCGACATCGTAGTGTAATTTAAATCTGACTTACTAATATAACTGTGGTGTATACAATACTGACATAAACGTGAGTTTGAATACAAATATTGTCTACTTAGAGATCATACAAACTCAAAAGGAATCCTCATTATAATTATTATCACACTATTTCACGAATAGTGAGGACTACTAATGCTATCATCATACGGACCATTACTCTCCGGGTTCCACTGGCTACGTCCCGCCTATATTCTCATTTCACAAGAGAACGGTGAAAGAAAGGTGTGAGCTCAACTAGCTTTCGATGAAAATATTATGACTAAGATAATGCATAATAAATTATCATTAGCCTCTGGCCAGGTTTAAGCGATAAAATATAATGAACATCAAGTTTAACTACTGTTGAACCAAAGAATCCATTAAAAGAGTCGAGTAGAAAATAAAATCTCCTATCTTTTATGATTTAAAAGGTTTTTCATCATCATTATAAATTTGAGACTCGACTTTTTAATAAATATTCCACATCATCGAATCACCCCTCGCACTACGGGCCAGGATATTCTTTAGTATCGCGACCACAATTATTCATGCACTCACGGGCGAGAATATTTGTGTATTCATTAATAATCACGATCATGCCAACAATCATCCCATCAACGCACTACTGGCCAATCGAGGATTTTTACCACATCATTTGTAACATTACGATTAAATGATTACAATCGAATAGTCTCTCATCATAATCATACCAAGTCCATCTATGCATTACAGACCACGAGATGACTTTCAACATAATATAAACATGAGGATGATGACAATGATATAAGAATTCAATAAAACAAGTTCAAGAATTAATTTATCTAGAACCAATAACATCCAAACTCGTCGATACGATCTTTGCTTTGTAGAGTAAAAATTCAAGAATCTTGAGAAGAATATTTCCATGAAAGGATCTTTGGATGAAGCCTTGAAATATCGAGAATATTCCACTAATTTCATGGAGTATAGAAGTCAAAGTTTTAACCAACCCAGGTATAATAAAGAATGGAATAACAAAAGAAATCACCATGCGTGCGATAGAATCGCAGCGAGTTATTCCATAGAATAATAAATAACGAGAACCGGACCGGCGTAAAACGCATGCATGAGATATTCCAATGTAATAATAAAGAATGGAACCGGTCCGTAAGTAAAAGCGCATGAGCGGGATGTTCCAACAGAATAATAATAAAGATTTTAACCAGTCCGGTGTAAAACACATGAACGTGTTCAATAGAATAATAATAAAGATTTTAATCGTCCCCATTAAAACATACGTGACGATGTTCCAATGAGAATAATAGAAGAATGTCACCAAGTATAGGGTAAACCACGTATCTGGTTATTCCAATGAGAATAATAAGCGATGGAATAACAACGATTCTCTTCATGAATAAGAAAGAATAACACCCCTTACATTTGGTAGGAGATTGAATATTGCGGTAGAGTGTAAGAACAAAATACTCTTCTTCTTTCTCTCTTATTCTCTATACTTTCTCTCTCTATAAACTTGAATGAATTAAGTGAAAAATAATGAAGCACTAGGCCTCTATTTATAGAAGATTTCTAAACTTAAAGACTTTTGCCGTAATGAAAAGGCGAGTGGCTTGACGATTTGGTGATGTGAAAGGAAAAGTGGTTTGGCGCTCAGTAATGTGAAACGACAAGTGGTTCGACGTCTGGTAAAGGTAATTACAATTGACGAAGGTAATTACTATTCATAAAGGTAATTACTATTGATGAAGGTAATTACTATTATTGAAGAGACTCTTAGATGATGACATATAGGCCCCATAAAAATAATCAAACTTACCACAAACGTCTCATAATGTACTCTTTATATACATCGAGGATTGAATAAATATTACCACAAATCATTTTATTTTTAATCAACACATATTTAATCTTTCAACAATTATTAATCATTTATAACTTGTCGTCTCCAATTATTGATTTAATACTATAACATATTATCTGAGATGATATTGTGATAATAATTGAATCAATAATATAAGAGATATGATCGTGATTCTTATCAGAGTGATAATTGAGCATAAATTTGGTGACTTCTCACGTAAGCGTCAATAATCAATATCGTGTCTACTATACAACTACGGCGACATTCTTTATGTTTTTTTACTACCGGGTAGTTCAACGGTTTTAACGGTAACACCTCTGCCAGTTATTTTTATAGAAAGATAATTTTATGGTTTTTTAACTACGACAATACTTAGTTAATAGGGTCCACCATGATTGATTAGAAATAAATATTTAATATTCCCCGACAAAAAGAATATTTTTCACCAAACGCAATATTTTATAACAACTTGCTTACTTTTGCAAAATTTTTAATATTACCCACAATTATAACATTATATCAAATTTATTCCATAATATTCAAAAATAATATTTATAGAAAATTCATCTTTATTTATAAAAGTTGGGATCTTACATCCAATCTATAGTTTAATATGTAAGTACTCGCAGTTTAATATTGCGGATATGATAATTGTCTAAAATACACATCGTCAATCCGTAATTTAATCCTGAATACGCTAGGTATAACAATTGTTAATTCTTAAAGACGACGTCGTTTTAGGTCCACATAACTAAACTTTGAACGTTGAGTTTATTAACGATATAATTCAAACAATATTATTTTTGGTGAATCACCAATTTGCATAAATAAACTGCGGACTGTAAGTATAATATTCAATATGACTGAACAACTTTCTTCCTTTCTTAGATATCTAAATTACCTCTGCGATTTTAAGAGTTTAACAACGATCAAATCAAATAACAATAGAAACATTTATTCCTTCTATCTTTACTATATCAGAGTCAGCTAAGTTTTTTACATTAATCGTGTAAGATAGTTTTAAATTTTTGGTCTAAAATATTGTCTCATATAATATGCCATTAATACTTATTTTAATATATACGACATCAATATTATCTAGATTTATAGAGCAAAAGTAGGAAATGATTTTTTAAAAAAGTTTACCATAAAAAAACGATATCGTTTGACGTTCACTAGATTAAACCGTCGATTAAAATAAAATATATTTTAGATATTATTTAATATACATTATTAAATTGCGATTAGTTACATATTCTTTCTGTCCTAGAAGTTGACTTTTTATTTATATTAATAAAGAGGATAAAATTATAAAATTATATATATTTAAATTCTTATTAATTGTATAATTTTTTAAGATAAATAAATATTTAATTTGGGACTCTTTAAAATAGTAATAAATATTTTTTTATCCCGGAATTGAGGAAGGTGAATTGAGATTTGTTGCAAGGATACCTTATCCGCAATTCCGCATTCTCAGTAGTCCCATATATATATAACATATATACGCCAAGTACTAACAGAATTTCTAACACGTTGAGGTCCAACCATGGCTGATAAACCCTTTCTCACCATTATTTTGTCTCTCATCCTCCTCTTTTCTCTGTCCACTCTCACCACCGGCCGGCTCATCGCCAACGACACATCGTCAACCTGCTCAGATCTCATATCCGACGGTGTCCACGATGATTTCCGGATCCAACAGGTGATCCGGCTCAACCCGTTTTCCGTATCTGAAGAAGCTTGCGAGCAGTCTTACGGCTTCTTGCCTTGCACGACCACTGTATTCGGCAACTTATTTCTCATCCTTGTCTATGGTTATCTCATGTTCCTGGCTGCTACTTATCTCTCCAGCGGAAGCGAGCTGTTGTTGGAAATTCTCGGTCCTGGCATCGTCGGCGGCCTCTTTCTTCCCGTCCTCGGCGCTCTTCCCGATGCCATGCTCATTCTCGGTACATACTTTCATTTCGATGTCATTTGTTTGAATCATATACCAGTGTTTGAATCAAAGCATGAGTTAGTATCTGGGTGTTGAAAATTCTCTGGAAATAACTAATTTTTGTTTTGACTAACTGTTTTGATCTGAATCTCTTATAAATTTATCTGAATTTTTCTAACTGTTTTTCTAATTGCCTAACTGTTTTCAAGACGTGATATATTAATTTAATGTTCTAGTCAATTCTTGTTACTGTTTAGTTTTTGTTTCATTTGAGATTATAGACTGATGCTTTCTGTTTTGGTGTTCATTTTGCTTTAGAAGTTTTCAAATAATATTATTATAAGCAAAAGGGAAAGTAGTTTGAAGTAAATAAAAAAATGAAGCAAAGAGGAATAAAATAAAATATCTTGTTTATTTTTTTCTTTCAATAATTGACTTAGTTGTTGGTAAGGGGAGTGGTTATATTTTTGGCTGTAAAATGCATTAGGGTAGTTTGAGTTCTTATTATTTTCGGCTCATTTAGAGCTCTTCTAAGATCTGCTGGTGAGATAAGCTCTCTTAACATGAGAGATTGAGTTGAACTTTAGGATAATATTAAACCAAGCCTGTCTTGTTTAACTACTTAGAACTCTACAATAATACAATGGTGATGCTAGGGGTCTCAAATCTTGTCTTAAAAAGTGTCTAAAATGATGTGTCACCATAACATTGGTTCGATAGATTTCATGTTATTGGCTTATGCTAATTATCCATAAAATATTCAATATCATGTAATTTTAGACCCTTGACATTATTCCAATACAAATGTTGTATGAAGATAGTAGCACTCAGCTTTAGAGTAGACTGACTCGAAGAAAGGTTCACATGAGATAATAAACTTTAGTTAGACTCATCAAATACTTGTACATGTAAACAGGGGCGGAACCAGGAATTATAGACAACAAGGACGGATTTTAATTAAATTTTTTTTGTAAATTAAATAAAACTTAAATATTGTAAACTCTCAAATCACAAAGTGTTCAAATATTAAATATAATATAGTCTACAAATTATAATGCTACTTTTTTGTTAAACCCATACCATGGAAATATTCCATGATAGTGTCACTATCAATGGTTTCAAATGCATCATATTCGATGTAAGTAACTAAAGAATCATTCAACTATTAATCTCTCATTGGGTTAAAAAGTGTACTTTTATAACAATATTCATTGTTGAAAAAATTCTTTTCACGGTAATGGTTGCAACCAACAAATAAATGCGAGACTAACCAACTTTTGAGTAAGTAAACCAATTCCATTCGCATTACAAAATTTAGGATCATTCTTCGTATCTACGATTTAATTTTTAAGTTCATCATCAAGTTCCAAAAACCCCATCTTAAAATTTTGAGTTAAAACTTTACAAATTGAATCAACCATTTTGGAGAAAAATTTATTTGGATCGAGATGCCATATACATGGAAGTTGTAGTTTTCTTGTTGCCTTTTTTAAGTTTAATCCTTATGTAAGTCTGCGCTTTTAAATTTATTGAAATTATATTTTCACCTCTATTCTGGAAAAAAAAAAATTAAACAAAAAAATTTAGCATAGGCAGCTGCCTATGTCTATGCTGTCCCCTAAATAGTTCCACCCCTCTATGTAAAAGAAAAAAACAGTTTGGCTGGTGGACTTAAGATGTCTAAAAGGACAGTATCTTGTCTTAATTATTTCATTTTGTGTTTTCCTCTTTGTTTTTGGTCCTTTTTCTTGGTGCTTCTGAATTTTGATTTACTGATGAGTTGTGTTGTGTTGAGGTTTTTTCATTATTTTTTTAGTTTGGTCCAATGTGTTGGTGTAGACATAATATCAAGTAGCCGTGGTTAACATTAAAATCTTGTTTTCGTATTTGAACAAGATGCAATAGTATATACGTTTTTGCAGAGAAAAACTAAATATCTTTGTGATACTTTCTAGGATTACTGCTCTGGAAGCACTCTGTTTGTATCATATAGCAGTGCTAAGTACTAGTTTATGTTTCTGAGGGGTGCTTTATGTACCTAACCCCCCAAGTACCTTGTTTCAGATATTTTGATGATTAATTATACATTCTATCTGACCCACATCATGACTTTTTCAGTTTCTGGACTATCTGGAAGTGTAGAAACTGCTCAAAGTCAGGTTTCAGTTGGAATGGGCTTGCTAGCTGGTTCCACAGTTATGCTTCTTACAGTGATATGGGGAACATGTGTTGTTGTTGGCAAGTGCGACGTACAAAACTCTGTTGCTATAGATGGGAAAGATACACAAGGATTTAGCTTGACTGGTTTGGCCTTTCACTTGAATCTTGCTAAACCATGTTGCACGACTTTAATTGAACTTTTATTTACGTGCCATTTATGATTACTGAAAAGCTACTTATTCAACTTTTAGGCGTTTCATTGAACATCGATGACATTAGTATCTTCTTTTCATAGTTTTGGTCGTCTTGCCTCATATTATCCAGAAACAACCATACACAAACTTACGCTGATTAGTTTCTGAATTTACTGGTTACTGGTTGTAGACATCTAAAGAATAACTCCAGTAAACATAGCTTACCTGATATAGCTGGTCATACACATAATCTATTCAGTTGAAAAGATTAGAGGTATCATTTGGCAATATCATTACACCTACATGAAAACTTTCAACTGTGTTGCATTCATTAAAAGTAGAGAATAAGGATTAGAAAAGCATTTACCATCCACATGAAAAAATTAAGAGCTTGACTCTCATCTCTAGCTAGAATCAACAATATTCTTATCAGAGATGTGTGAAGCAACCAGACATCCAATACATCATACGTTCCATAGATCTTCTGCATTTAATCTGTTTCTAATGTAACTATATTTCATCTGGTTTGACTTAAGAATTCATTAAGATTTATATGGACTGAACTAAAATACCCTTAATCTGCACTTTTTAAAGAAGATTGCTAAAGGTTGTAGCATGGGCATTGTGTCCAGCTATCCTCCTAATGGGAAGTGCAAGATTCAAATATTGTTAAGACATGAATCAAACTTAGGGCCTCCCACATCTGGTCGTCATTATTTTATTCTTGAATTTTATGTTGTCCAGAAGTTTCTGGAAGACTAAAAAAACTCAGTTGCCTGCAATTTTAGAAAATTTCTGATCTGTAGTTGTTTGAGCATTTTGGTTGCCCTGGTGAAATCACTTCTCGGGCAAGTTGCAAAACTTTCAAATCTAATTATGGCTTTAGCATGCTTATAACCAATAATACCAATAGAAACACAAAGCCATTACAAATTCCAGCCCATTTATGTATCTTCTCAGAAAATGTGCTATTGAGACGGATTTTAAGGCATGCAAAGTTATTCAAAAAATTTAATTTATTCTTTAGCACCTAAAGTGAAATTTAAAATAAAGATACCAAGTATTTAATTTCTTAACTTACCAGCACGGCATCTTAAAACAGGTATATGTTTTTTAAATTTTATTTAAGAATTACTGATATGGATAAAAAAATTGTGTGCATGGATTGTTTGTGTTAATTTTCTCCCAACTGCTAATTTGAGTCTTCATTATGGTTCCATATATGGCTATTAAAAATCTTGATTGGCTGTCCTACAGTTTTGCTACAGAGATTTCCATGAAAAGGGCTTTATCATTGATTAGTTACTCCACTGTTGCAGGTTCTGGTGTTAGTACTGATATCTGGACAAGCTATGCTGCAATGATAATGGCTATATCTGTAATCCCATTCATCATTGTACAGTATCCACAAATTTTGCTTTCGAAATCTGGAAGACATTTGGTGGTCTTAATTGCCCTTATTATCTCCGTCTTACTATTAATTTCATACTGCCTTTATCAGGTAACTAGACATATATATATATATATATATATATATATATATATATATATATATATATAAATTGTATGTATGTACTTGCAACTTCTGTTTGAAATCTATAGCGGAATTTATTCTACTCCCTCCGTCCCTTAAAATAAGTTGTTTTAGAGTTGTGCACAAATATTAAAAAAATGATTGTATAGCATTAAATATAATATCAATTGTTTATATTGTCCTTGTATTGAAAAAAAAGGTGTTATTTATTTGATAGAGAATCGTGAGAGAACCAAAGTTATATTTAATACTTGAGGTAATATTAGAAACTAAGTAATTAATGCTTACTTGAAATTCTCAAACGACTTATATTAAGAGACAAAAACACTTTTCTAAAATGACTTATATAAGGGACGGAGGGAGTACTTCCTTATTCAAAGCCATTTCTACTTTTGTTTTTGGAATCTGTTTCAGGTATTCTCAGAAGTAACAGTCAAACAATTAAGAAGTTCAGAAAGAACAATGAAGTCAGAGAACATATCCACAAATTTTTTAAAATTAGAAAAATATGCATACGTATCCCATGTTTCATCGCTTCTAATTGAATATCAATTTAGGTTTCCTATCTAAAAACTTCCACTTAGATTTTGAGTGCACCCTCTCTAGCAAAAAGAAAATCTTCTCTATTGCAAGGGAACTTGATCGTTGCTTGATTACAGAGCATATTTTTATGCTTAGTATGCCCTTAGAAAGAGTGTGATTGTCCTGATCAGCTGAATTTTTTTATCTGAGCATCTGAATGCTTGTTCTGTGAACCACAACCTGTCATTCTGAGTTGTACCTTGCAGTATTGTTAGCTTCTGTTGCTATATTTGTCATCTTCTCAATTTCTTTCTTTCACTGTCGTTGACTTTGCTCTAAAAAATCTTATGCAGGTATTCCAGCCTTGGATTCAGAGGAGAAAGCTTGCTTATGCAAAGCACAAGCATGTAATATCCGGAATTCTAAAACATCTAAAAATGCGGGCACTTGGAAGGCTTTCTACTGATCAGGGAAAACACCCAATGTAGAAGTTCTAGAAAAGTTAGTTTATCGATAAAACTTTCTATTGCTCTTTTTATCGAGCATCCCCATTCTCTTTTTATCAAGCCTCACTATGTGTTAACTAACTTTGTCAAGGATACTGTGATAGGCTTTTCAAGGCAATTGATGAGAATAATGATGGATACCTTTCAGCTGCTGAATTAATAGCCCTGATTCTAGGAATTCGGTTTGACGAGATAAATTTGGATGAAGATGATGCTGTCGACAAAGTGATGAAAGATTTTGACAAATCTTCTGACACTCTAGTTGATTTCCAAGAGTTCGTCAATGGGATCGGAAAATGGCTTGATGAGGCAAGGAGTTCAAAGGTTGCTTCTCTTGAGGCTGGTCCTGAAACATTTAAGTACCTTACTCACTATCACGAGGTATGTGGTTATTATATCATCATGACACTTGAGCTTTCTGTACTACTTAAGTTATGATATTTTTGAGTGCATTGGCAGCATACAAAGAGGGAACATGATCTTTTAGGGGACCAAAGTGATGAGGTTGTTGAGGGTGTAGAAAATGCCAAGTGGACAACCATAAAAGCTGTACTGCTGTTGTTACTGGGGACTGTTATTGCAGCTTCATTCGCTGATCCTCTGGTAGATGCTGTTGATAATTTCTCTAGTGCCACAAGCATCCCTTCTTTCTTCATCTCATTCATTGCTCTGCCCCTGGCAACCAACTCTAGTGAGGCAGTGTCAGCAATTTTATCTTTGCTAGCCGTAAGAGGCTGAGATCTGCGTCCTTAACATTTTCTGAGGTTTGTTTCTTTTTGGTTTTCTCATATATTGCCAGAGTATATATTTATAATGTTTGCTACAATATTGTTTGCTACATCTTTTTCCGGGTTTAATTGACCCTCTTTTGACGAGTGTTTATGGCATGGCATGTATTTTAAGCTGTGTTGCAAACATATTTATTTAAAATAGCTTTATGTCATTAATATATTTGTATGTTATTTTTAACTACATTAATGATATGTCAAAAAATTATTATATAGAGATGGGTTTTCAGCGTGCCTTGAAATCCTGCCACTAACGCTCAATGAAAGAGGGTTTTCTGTAAGATAGTTTCTTTAGAATTTCAATGTCACCGTAAAAGTTATTTAAAATATTATTCACTAATAATTTAATAGCAATTCTACTAGTTCCATTAGTGTATGTTTTTGGCTTTGTGAAATTATTGGTATGAGAACTTGCCTCTTTGACAAGGAGTTAAAGAGGCCAACTGTTAGATGTAAATGGTGCATAATTTGATATGCTACTATCATTCAATATAATTCCAGAACTTGAGTTTACATGACATTGTTGCCCAACTGCTAACAAAAAAAAATCATTTTTGTGATCACTTTTCTGCAGTTGTATGGAGCGGTAACTATGAACAATATTCTGTGTCTATCAGTCTTCTTAGCCCTTGTTTATGTCAGAGGGTTGGTTTGGGACTTTTCTGCGGAAGTTCTGGTTATCCTAATTGTTTGCTTTGTGATGGGTGCACTTGGCAGCCTCCGCACCACCTTCCCTCTTTGGACAACTTCAATTGCTTTCCTGCTCTACCCTTTCTCCTTGGCACTGGTTTATGTTCTCGACTATGTTTTTGGTTGGTCATAATTATTCCAGATATTACACATACTACTACTATTTCATTCTAGAAAAAAAGCCATGGCATCATCTGTGTGTTTTGGTATCATCATCCATGATTCATGGTAGTATGTTTCTGATTGGTTGTCTTTTTTGAGCTTCTGCATTGTGCCATTATTCCAGATTTCTCTGAGCTTGCCCCCCCTGCCAATGTTTTATGCAACTATATATACTTAGTTTTTTTAGTCTAATAGTAATTAATATTAATATAAAGGACTTTCTCCTGAAATATATTAATTAGTAGATTTTAGAACTATTAATTACACGTTCCACAAAGTTTGTTTCATAAAAAATAATTAATTTTAATTTTATGTCAATATTAAGTATTGACATGTGGATGCATATGATTAGAGATAAGTAAATAAGGGGTCACCATATTATTGTTATATTTATTATTTACAATTTCACATTAATCACAATTTAGTTTAGACATAAAATAATCGACATATAAACCCTTCAATTTCAATATTGGTTTTGAAGCATATAGATTTGTTGTACATGCTACATTGCCAGGACAAGATTTTCTTCTAACCTAATGACTAATCCATCTCTCATACTATTAGCTGGCAGAAATCTAAAATCTACATTTTTGAGAGGAGCCAGATGATTGTATGAGTATCGAATTCATTTTCTATTTTAGAGAGCAAGTAGCAAACTTGTATTATAAAAAATTAAAATAAAGAAAAACATAACATGTTTTTTCACAAGAAGTCAAGTCTGTAAAAAATAAAAAAAAATGATATATATATATATATACACACCAACGGATCAGTGCAGAAGTCCTCCTGACTTTTAAAATTGATTTTTTTTTTAAAACAACTAAAAAAAGTTTAATATTTTATGGGCTGAAAATTTTTCCATAACAAAACAGTTATCTGCAACTGCTTTTTATATATATCCAAATCAATCCAAAAAACACAAATTATAAAAAAAATTCAGTTCTATAAAATATTAAACTTTTTTTTTAGTTGTTTTAAAAAAACGCCAAAAAAAAAAGTCCTGATTTTAACACCGTACGGGAGTCCGGACCGGAACCGGACTTTATATATATATATATTGTGAAAGTGTATGTATGTGAATAAGTACTAGAGAGATGTAGAATAAGTGAGATCTTTCTATAATTCTTATCAATTATATATTGATAAGTTTTGCAATTATAATTCGAGGTAAATTTATCACAATACATAACGCGGGACTCATAAAAAATTGTCAATATCCAAGTTAGGATTGTTTTGATAAATGATGATCCAATCTTACTGAACTTTTTTAAAAGCTAATTTAAGACCGAATTTAAACTCACACATAAAAGTTTGAACTCCCATCCTCTTAGCACACAAGGGGTGAGGATAACCATTGGGCAAAAGGTTTGTTGTCTCGAGAGTGCTGAGTTCTTACATTTTAAGTATAAAATAAACAAATAAAGAGGTTATCTTTTCCACTCTCAATCAGTTCACTCCCTCTGTGTACCATAAGCTCTCATCACCAATCTACAACCATAATGAAATTCAGATTTCCTGACCCCACCAAAGCAAAGCACAAGCAAATCCCCCACAAAAATCCACATGCAAAGGTTTGTTTAACAATGGAGGGCACTTGACTCATTCACCACAAAATCAATATTAATGCTTACAAAAAGAGCAAAACAACCAAATATTTGTTTTTTCTAAATTATAATAAAACCCAAAAAAGAACTTGTGCATCTGAATTTATCCTCTCCCCAATCTTATATGACCAATATTTGGGGTTCCTTTACACTCTCGAGCTTTAACTAGATATTCATCTCATATTAACCTATAAAACATCAAAATAAGAAATTACTAACAAGAAAGATAATAAATCCGGGTAATTTTCTCTTACAGAGAAAGAGCTGAGCAGAGCTGTGCCTATGAAATGGGCTAGCCTTTACAACTTCAAATTGAGGTCAACGCTTTCTACTACTTCACCGTTGCGGTTGCTTATAGTGGCTGCTGATTGACCATTTTTTGTATTTGCTGATGGCAAGAAGCTAAAGAAGGGTTGTTCTATTGACCGGCTCAGTCCTGGCCAGTGAACTGGATCATCAGTGGTTCCCTGAAATATAACAAATTCAACGATGGTTCCACTTTAATGGAATCAAGACATCAAAGCGGTTCAAATAACTATGAAAGTATACGAAATAAGCATCAGGAAACAGCGAAGGGCAATATGCATTGTTGCTTAATGCTTAGTCTCACCTGGAACGGTAGAGCATCAAAGTCAGGAATTTCTTGACTATGGAGGCTTAGATATGATGAAGTGTGCTTTGGTTTTGGAGGCGCCAGTGTGAGAAAATCTCCATTGAAACCTCCATTTTCTTTGATCAATTTCTTCTTATTGAGCTCGGACAAATCACTTGAGCTTGAAGGGCCTTCTCTGAAAAGGGGTGCAAAACCATAATGTCACCATACAGCAATTCCATTCTTATTCCTAAAGGGATTTTCATAGATCAAACAAAGCTTACCTAAAAATGGTGTTCACTGGTTCAATATTAAAAGTACCATCATTGCTAAACGAAGCTGATTCATCTATTCTAGGGATGGTAGAAACATATGCTGGAGGAAATCTGCAGTTGAAAGAGGGGACTGGTGCATCATCTATAGAGAAGGGATATGACCTCTTCATGCCAACCATCTGTACAACATCATAACAAATTCACCATAGTAAAACAAATTTTATTTTGTTATATTTAAGAAAACTGAAATGTATCCATCATTTTACAACTCTAGCTTCTGCAATTCTATATACTGCATCCAGAAGCATGTCATCCATGCTTAGGAATCAAAAACTAGAGCTCAATTATTCAAACAAAGGACAAGAATGGAAGTGCTGATGAATTTTCGGTTACTTTTTCTAAGTGTAGATTCATGCTACCAAACACAACATTATCATTCAAGAGAGAACAAATTACGAGTTATCTATCATACATAACTAGAAAATGAAATTTCAGACTTTTAAGCGTCTCCATTTGATAAAGTAAAACTAAATCTACAGTTCCATATGTGATGATATTATATAACAAATCTATGTATGCTAACACAGCAAACCCAAGGGTCAGATATCTGTTCTTAACAGATACAAGAATTTCTAGTCAATTCAAAGCGGGAAAAATATCCAATTTATACAAGTATAGTAGTAATTAAACAAGAGAATGAGAGCAAGGGAAGGTTACCCTCTCTTCCTCAGGCCACAAAGGTGTGTAATTGTTGCCACGATAGCTTTGGTTTGAAGGGGGCTCTATCCGAAAATTCATTAGAGATGATGATGAAGTACCTGATGGAACATTCACCTACAACAATATCACACAATTTCATCTTTAGTAACAACAAAAGAACCACAAATCCCATAAAAACTAGAAGAAAAAAATTAAAAATAACATGGCTGACCATGGATGAAGGACAAGGTTCCTGAAATTGTAGTGATCTTTGCATAATACCAGGCAGATGCCAAATGGGGGTGTTGGATTCATAAGGCAAATTTACATTCGAACGAATCAAAGATCCATGATGATTCAACTTCTGATTCTCCCCTTCATGATTGTATTCACTATTCCATAATTTAGACCAATTACCACTCCCTGAACTTGGAATGGCCTGCCACCCCATTTCACTGCCACCCACATTGTTTGGAACCGAATTTGGACGCATAATATCAATGTTCGGAATTAAGGGCGGTGATCGAAATATTGAATTGGGCGAAGGAAGACCAGTTGGCGATGCGGGAGGTAAAGATGGGGAAAGATTAGGCCTAAAACTGGTACATTGAACAGCTAATGAAGAACAAGAGTTACTGGGTGAAATAATCGAGTTGGGTGACAAAATAGTAGCTGATTGTAAAACTGCATCTTTCTTTTGTTGTTCCTCCAATCTAATCTTTTCAAGCTGAGCAACACCAAGCCCTCTTTGTGGGACTTTTTTTTGCTTTAACTTTTTTGAAGATCTACTACTACTACACCCACCACCACCACCAGCAGTCCCACCGTCTCCACCACCACCGCAACCGCCGCTACTACTATTACTGTACCTCTGGATTTGTTCTTCTTGAGCCATTCTTATTATCAGCCATCTAATTACAAATTAAATAGAGATTTTGAAACCAGAACCCAAATTGCTATTATATATTATGATGATCAAAATCACAATGCAAGTACTCAAAATCTAACAAAATAAAATTTGATGGGTTTGGGGGATTACCAAGATGGAAATAAATCAAAAAGAACCTTAGTCAAACAAAACAAATCTCCATCAATAGATTACATAAAATCTCGTAGCTCATGGAGCCAAGATCGGCAACTTATATGGAAACAAGAACACCCCATAATTCAGCAAAGATTGTAAATATAAAATATGTGTGTGTGTGTGTGTATATATATATATAGGGAGAGAAAAGTAAGAATCTGAGAGATTCGGATTTTTCTCAAAAACCAGTTTGTTTAAGCTGTCTGAGAGACAGATCAGATCACTAATTACATAAAAGAAAAGAACCCAATTCAAATTTCAAACTTACATGCAAATCTAGAGCAACTATTTGAATACTAATACTTAATTTCTGTCTCTCTCTCACTAATCTGTCGCCCAAATCCTCGCTCCACTCCTATTTTTGTTCCTAGACCGACTCTCAAGAACTCTCTCTTTCTCTCTCTCTACACCACAGATATAACACACACAGTAAGTGTACTGTGTGTTTCTCAATATTTTCTTTCTTTTCAAAAGGATCAAAATGCCAATAGGCAATAGGCAATGTATTGCCTCAGCCTGTTTATTGCCTTAATTCCTTTGAGGGTATCCATTGTTGGCCTTTTAAAGCTATTAGAGGATCAATGGGTCCATTCCTTAACTGTTACACCATGCATTAATATCAAAAGGTTAAATATTATCCATGGATAAGTTTGTTTGACTTTTTAAAGTAAATACATAAAATTAATCTTATTCGTTTAATTTTTAAAACAATTAATTTTGTAGTATGAGTATTATTTAAAATTAAATTAATTTCTATTAACTTTGAATTTAAAAATATTTTAAGAATTCAATATTAATGCTATAGATTGAAATTTAGGGAGTATGATTTGTTGGACATGATTCATTTTGTAGTACATTATTTGGATCAATTAATAATTACCCCTCAATTTTAAATAAAAAAATACGTCTTTCGTCCCAAATTCAAATCCTAACATATAGGATTATTATTGATTTTTTGAAGTCAATTTAAGATATTATTTAGGACCGATTACATCTAAATGGTTGAATCAGTCAACCATTAAGTGCGTTTATTTTGAAAAAAAATCGTCTGAATGATTGAATCGGTCAAATAATTGAGTTGAATGTTTAAGTCAGATTTTTTTGGCTGAATGAGCAGCTGAATAAAATAAAAAAAATTAAAAAATTATTAACTATTATATTAAGTAAAATTAAATAAATTTACAACAACTTTGAATTTTTTTCAGAAGGGTAAAATAATAAAATTCTGTCATTTAGATGTTTTTAATTATGAAACAACTTTTTTCATTCAGTTTTTATCAAACACCCCCTCAATTTAATTGAGAATGGATAAAATATTAGAATAATATAGTAGGATTTATTTTTATTTTTTTCAATCTTTTTCCCTCCCTTAATTTCATCCATCTTCAACACGATGAAGGAAAGTTTTTTATGGAGTAATTAATTCTCCTATCAAAAAAATATATCGTAGATATATACCACACATCTCCTACATTTAAGGCAACTTTTATTTAGTCATTATTTACATAACTGAAATAATCATTTTGTTGTTGGATATATTATACTAATATTCTTTCATTTAGATAATATTCACAGGATTTACATCATTTAATATATTTTCGTCCCAAAAATATTCTATAAAATTAGATATCTGATTTGACTTTTGACATCAAACGATGATATATTAAATTTTAGAATTACAGTATGACTCATAAAAATTTAAAATAAAATAAATTTTGTGATTAATATTTTTGTTATAGACTATACAATTATAATAATTATATCAATTAAAATTAAATAAATTTAAAGTTTAATATATCGTTATTTGACCTTCAAAAATTAAATTATATATCTAATTTTGAAACAGATGGAGTAACAATTTTGAACCCATTTTTGTATCATTTGAAAACAAATATGCTACGTTCCAAAATATAAGAATTTTGTGTTTAAAGCATTAAACAATAATAATAATAATAATAATCCTCTTATGTCATATATCACTATAACTAGTGAGACATGGACTATTTATGAGGGATCTCATTTATTTTCAGTTTTAGACATCTCTAGAAACAACATTTATTAAAGAATGAGGTATTCTCTTTCTAATTTTCTAATTACTTACTCACATTTATAAAAACAAAAATACAACAAATTAATTTATTTTAAAAAAAAAAATCCATGTTTTCTTAACATTGGCTAAAGTAGTGTTTAGGCTAATGATTTTTTCCCCCAACAATCAAGCAGTTTCTTTTTTCAAATTTCATTTTATTAATTTATTTTGAAACAAAATAAAAAAATCATTTTGCTCTAATTTTAATTAAGAACTAGCGGTACAACTTGACTTTTGAGAACAAATGACGGAATATTAAATTTTAAATTGATGTGAATTTATTTAATTTTAGCAGATATAATTATTATTATAATTGTATAATCTATAACAGAAACTATTAATTGTAAAATTTGTTTGACCTCCAATCAATTTTGAAGTCGTTTGACCTCAAAAGTCAAATTATATCGCTAATTTTGGAATGAAAGGAATATTTATTTAACAAGTAGATCTAACAAACTTTTGTAATGAAACAAAAAGGGTTTCCAATTATGCAAACTCAAAATAAATAAATAAATAAATAAAAATTTGTAGATTATTACAGAAGCAATAGATTGGAAATGAATATGACTGAAATATCATCATCAAATCTTTATTATGTTAGGGCCAATGGATTTGCCTTTCTTAATGGGCCCACTAGCCTGAACCACATCAAACCAACAACCTCTTAACTTACTGGAATCAAAATAAAACTTTTGTCTTCAACAAGGCCTGGCCCATACATTCTCCACCACCATGACACCATCTGTTTTGTCATTTTAATTGTCAAAGATTTTGTTATATATACTAGAGATATAAAGATGCATCTATATATTCATAGGATTTTGTCTATTAATTAAATATATTCTGATATATATATATATATATATATATATATATATATATATATATAAAAATTCATGCTTGAGAGGTTAGCTAAAAAAGATATTGTCAACTTACTAACAATAATGTATATTAGGTATGGGGAGTTGTGAGGTGGACTAAAAATACTTTTTTTTTTATTCAGAAATTTTTGTGTTAGAGCATTTAATAAGATACAAAATTATTTAAACTTAAATATTTACACAATTTTTTTCATTAATTGCTTTTGAAAATTGTTTGTTAAAGTTTTATGCAAGATTTTCAAATCCAGACCGGTCATCGAACTGAAAAAAATACCGAGTGAATGGGTCACTGGTCCAATTAGTGATCGAACTGTAATTGGTACAGTGACATCATTAATATATAAAAATAAATATATATATTAATAGTAATTAATAAAAATTTAAAAATGAACTAAAACATAATAAAGTTGAGCTACAATATTACTAAAAGTGATTAATTTTAATATTAAAAAAAATTTAGTACACAAAAAATAAAAATTATTTTGTTGGGTCAATTAATCGATTTTACCAGCGGTTACTTCGACTGGTGGGTCAATCAGGTCAACCTATTTTTAACCAAAAATAATTTATATTTCGGTCATTAATTTGAAAGTTGATACTCGTTAAGCACAAATACCTCGAAAAAAATGTGGCTAGAAATATTCTTGACAATTTTATTTGTTTAAAAGTAATTTATTTATATTACAAACATTATTACTCTCATATAAGTTTCATGGACCAAACTGTCCCTGTTAATTAATATTTCATAATTATCTCTATTATAAATAACCCATCTCATTACTCAATGAAATTTAATAAATTGGTTCTTTCTCTCTCTTTGAGGTCACGTTTTATAAACAAATCAACACATTTAATACAATGTATTAATCAGAATATATTCACATAATTATGATATAAATATAAAATGACACTATATTTTGCTAAATTAAATAAATGTATACATCTCTGTGACTTATATCATATTGTATTTTCTTAAATATATCTTGTTGCATTAAATTATTGTGTTATTAATTACTAACTAAGTGTTGGGCCATAATTCTTTTCTTTATTGGGCCAGACTTAATGGACTCCTCCCTTGGATCATGTTACGCTAGTCCTGGTTGGTCCGAATGGTTTGGGCCCAGTTACTTGATTATTTCATTGGGCCCAGTTACTCCTCCCTTGGATCATGTTATTCTCTCTCAGACATTAGACATTATTTTTCTCTCCATTGTTGACCTTGTGATCGCCGATACTGACTCTCACGCCGGAGCTATCCCCACTACGGTCGGTAGTCAAGCTTTTAGTGTTGACTTGTTGAATCGCGGCAGGATATCGGACGCGTCTTGGTGATTGGGACGTGGAGAAAGATCTTGGCGTTAACATTGGCGCGCTAGGGAGAAATTTGAGTTCTAGTGTCTGAGTATTTTCAATCACGACCGTGTTTTGTTCTACGTCGATATTCATGGTGAAGAGTAGAACACCTACACGAAGAAAGGCAACCGAGGGTCGCCGGTGAATCGACACCACGAAAGTGTCATCGAGGATCGTTTGGGGCCGTGATAATAAGTGTTCATGCTAAGCATGCGTCAAACGATCACCGAAGATTTTCGGTTCGAAGGCGGTGGGCAAGGCTAAACGAAGGCTAGTCTTCCGACGGAGAAAGCGTCTGCCCGCGGTCGGATCTGAGTAGAAGGCACTTCGCTTAGAACTCGATCTGAGAGGACCCGGAACGAAAAAAGCTTCACGACCGCTAAGATGGCGGATGAAGGCGGATAGAGCTATGGAAGTACTCGTGAAGCAACGACGGGGATATAGGTGAGCGGATGGCCCGAATGGCGAGTTGAGAGACGAAAAGCTCGGTTATGATCAAATCAAGAAGAGCAAGGACACCGAGTGGGAAAGAACACATTCATTCAGGGCGAGAGTCTCGGTAGAACTCGAGAAAGAAGAAGATCCCAAGCCCTACTCCTCAAAGATCGAAGAGGGTACATCACCACAATCGATTCTAAGGAACAGGTTGGAGAGAACGAAGAGGTCGATCCGAGACCACACTCCACGAAACCACAAAAAAGCCCTTATTGTTGCACATTCTCGCCATAGTGCCCGAGCTCATGTATCCGAAGTATATCTAGAGATCATACTCCCGAAGTCTCTCGAGGGTACACCACCCCGTGGACACTCGTCATCGTAAAAAGCCCTTCAGAGTTGAAGGCTCTATTGTAAAAAATCGATTACTTTTCGGAGGAGGAAGGAGTCACCGGAAAAAGAAGCATCATCTCAACCAGAAGGTGTGGAGTATCTGGTTAAAGAGTTAAAAGAACTTCGGAAGCAGCTTGCCGAAGTACAAAAAACGAAGGATACTTCGGGAAAGAAGGCATCCCCTTTTTCCGCGGAGATTCTTAAGGAAAAAGCTGACCCTACCAAGAAGTTGCCCCATATCGAGAGTTATGATGGATCGGGAGATCCCTATGACCCTGATCGAAGCGTTCGAATCGATTGATGGATTATTATGACTTTAGCGATGCTGCTAAGTGTCATACTTTACAGAAAGGATGCTCGGCAGTGGATGGGGACTTTGCCCTCAGATTCAATTTCATCTTGGGCAGACATGTGCAGTAAATTTCATGCTCGCTTCGGGAGCAACAAAAGAAGGGGAAAACCAACTGGTTCGTTAGCTCAGGTTCGACAGTTTTTGAATGAGTCTTTGGGCCAGTATGTGAAGCGGTTCCGTGAAGCAGTCGGCCAAGTGACAGACCTGAATGATCTACAAGCCGTTGGACTGTTTTAGAATGGGTTAGATCTGGTCAAATCAGAGAAGTTGGTGAAGAAGTTAATGTTTCATCACCCGAAGAGTCTCGCTGAAGCCTTCGACAAAGCTGAAGGCTATATCGTGGTGGAGGAAGCCATGGACAGCCTCAAACGTCCTTCTTCAGACCGGCTTAAGGAGACAGATCGGGACAGAACCGATAGAGACCAGAAAAAGAATGAAGGGAATAAAGACCGCTACGAGGGCGGGTCGAAGAAATATAACAATTGGAGACAAGGTGGAGGACGTTCGTCCACTCCAGCCCAGAGAGTGAATAGGACGTACACAGCACTCAACACAGACAGGGCTGTTATCTTGGATCAAATTAAGAATCAACCTATCTTCGAGCCACCTCGAGATAACATTAAGCCCGGGAAAGGGAATTCTCGTAAGTATTGTGATTACCATCAAGCTTCGGGTCATGATCTGACAAACGATCATCATGCTAGTTTGAAGGACTTTATTGAAAGAAAGGTACAAGGCGGGGCTTTAATTCAGTATGTGGCTGCCAGAACTAATCAACAGCAGGACAGAGGGCCTGTTCCAGCAGCTCAACCAGTTCAGCAAGCGTTGCCAGCTCCGGAACAGCCTGCAAGGCATGTGATAGATGTCATCACTGGGGGTACTTCTGGCAAACTCGTTGGAAAGAAGCGCCGAAGTTACTTGGATTCGGTCATGTATGCGATGGCGGTACCCTCCAAGACCGACAGCTTGATTCGATACTGATAATCTCCTTTCTTGATGAAGATTACTGTTCGGAAGTCATCGAACCGCACGAGGGATCATTGGTCTTGTTGCATGAAGTGGGTTCGGTGGATATGAAGCGGATGATGGTAGATAATGGGTCTTCTGTAGATATTCTGTATGCCCACGCTTATCAGAGGATGCACCTAGACGGGCGAAAGATGGAGATAGGACAGGAGGCTCCTTTATATGGTTTTAGTAACGACCCGGTCAAGGTGGCTGGAACCATTGAACTACCAGTCGTCTTCGGAACGGCCCCCCAACAGGTAGAAATTAATTGCAAATTTTACATTGTGCATGTAGATTCTACTTATAATGCTATTTTGGGAAGGCTCACTTTAATTGCTTTTGCAAGTCAGTGACCTCAATTCCTCATTTCAAAATCAAATTTCCTACTACTCATGGGCTCATGAGGTGAAAGGGATTTGGGCTGGCTAGAAGGTGTTATAGAACGCCATGTGATCACTTCGGAGTGGGAGTATCAAAATGAAGCGGAACCATGGCGATAGAGATCGAACCCTTCACAGAGAGTAGTTCCGAACCGTTGGTCATGCCGGCTGAAGAAACGGAGGAGATAGAACTCATCCCGGGCAAAGAGAACAAGACGGTGCAAATAGGTTCGGGTCTGCCAGAACCTCTCCGGACGAACCTTGTGGAGCTCCTGCAATGCTATGTTGATATCTTCGCATGGGAACCTCGTGGATATGCCAGAGTAGCGGGGATATCGGCGAGCATCGGTTGAGGTGGACCCGTCAAAGAAGCCATCCGCGGAAGAAGAGGATTTTCGCACCGAACGTCGTGAATCATTGATGAAGAGATTGCAAAGTCATTGGCGGTGACTTCATCTTCGAGATCGACTACCCACAATGGATGGCGAATGTGGTCTTTGGTCCGAAGCAAAATGGTAAATGGCGAGTGCAGATCGACTACTGCGACCTAAATAAAGCTTGTCAGAAGGATTTCTACCATTACCCCACATCGATCAACTCATCGATGCCACTTGAGGTATGTTTTGTTAAGTTTCATGGACGCATTTTCTAGATATCATCAAATTTCCATGTCAAGGAGGAGGATATACTGAAGACGGCATTCATTACGCATCGTTAGGTATATGCTATAAGAAAAATGACTTTCGACCTCATCAATGCCGGAGCCACATACCGGAGGATGATGAACCATGTCTTGATTATCACCAAGGCGAGAATGTGGAGGTGTCGTGAAACGACATGATTGTCAAAAGCATGTTGGTGCATAAACATCTGGATGATTTAGAAGAATGCTTTCGACAATTCGTCATCACAATTTGAGATTGAACCCCACTAAGTGCACCTTCTGGCCTAGAAATGGAAAATTCTGGATTATCTTGTCGATCGAGAGAGAATTGAAGCCAATCCGGAGAAGATTCAAGCGATCCGAATATGAAGACTCCTCGGTCATTTAAAGATGTTCAACGTCATTGGAAGGATTGCGACTTTAAGGAGGTTCATGTCCAAGTCGGCAGAAAGATGTTTACCGTTTTTGATATTGAAAGGGTAGAAGAATGCAAAGACGTTTCAATGGACTTCTGAGTGTGAGGGCGCCTATACAGAGCATCAAGTCCTACCTATCTTGACACCTTTGTTGGTGAAACCCGCTCTCTTTGAACCCCTATATTTGTACTTAGCAATAGTTCGTTGGCGTTAGGAGCGCTTTAGTGCGTGAAGTTGGGGGTAAGCAGCACCCGGTTTATTATGTAAGCCATGTCCTTCGGGATACTGAAACAAGGTACCCGAACATTGAAAAGTTTGCTTTTACTTTAATAACTGCTAGTCGAAAGCTTAGGCAATACTTCCATGGTAGATTGGTAATAGTATATACTGATCGACCTTTGAAGAAGATTATGGGCAAACCCGAGGTATCGGGGAGATTAAATTGCGTGGACGATGGAGTTGTCCCAATTTTTCATTGAATATCATCCCGAACCGCCATCAAAGGGCAAGCCTTGGCTGATTTTGTAGTTGAATGCTCGTTTCTCGTGATGAAGTTGTGGCCCGGTCAAGGATCTGAGACAGAGCGATTATAGTCCTTCAGCAGACGAGAATTCGTGGACGCCAGATGCAGATGGGTCTTTCTACCACAGACGTCGGTGGGCGTGGATTATTTTTACGAGTCCTGAGGATTTCAAGTGCAAAGAAAGCCATCGATTTTAGTTCAAAGCGACAAACAACGGTCGGTATGAAGCGGTACTTGCGAGGGTTACGACCGGCAAAGAGTCTTGAAGTGCAAAAAGAATCGGTGATTCTCGCTTAGTCGTTAAGCAACTTTACGTGGAATCTGGCTCGAGGCCCAAAAATGATCAAATATCTAGCGAAATCAAGGAACAACTTCAACATTTCCAATCCTACGAGTTTGAAGGTCGAGCCGTAATAACAATTCCATTGTCGATGCACTCTCCAAATTAGCCACTACGGATGTTAACGTCTTTGATGGGTCGGTTTACTTAAAATTTTTGCAACATCCTAGTGTCCATTATGAATCGGTGATGTGCATTGACCAAACCAACTATTTGGTTAACTCCATATATAGAGTATCCGGCGATGGCGTTTACCTTCTGGATCGGATGCTAGCCAAGAAAATCAAGTATAAGAGTGCTAATTTTGTTACGATTGATGGGGATGCATTCCAAGGGCTTTCTCATCTCCATTACTTGAAATGCCCGACTCCATCTCGAAGTGAATATGCTCTCCGGAAGTACATGAAGGCATCTCAAGGCGACCATATAAGCGGCTAAGTCATTAACTTATAAAGTACTTCGACAAGGGTACTCTTGGCCTACCATCTTCAAAAAGCGGTTGAATCGTTAAGAAGTGCGAGAAGTGTCAACTCAACCGTGAGACCCAGATTTTATCAATAAAGATTTAAATTTTGTTGAAATAATTTTTAATATTATGGTGTGAATTTAAGATAATATTATAGTTGTGGGTAGTATTTATAAATTTTGCAAAGTATGCAAGTGGTTATATTATATTCGATTGGTGGGGAATATTCGGTTTAGCGAGGGAATATTCAGTACAACTACTCAATCATTGGTGGACCCCTAATGAAATTATTATCGGATTGAGAAAAACGACAAAATATTTTATTGAAATAACGGCGGAAGTTTTACCGTGGTTCTTGTTGAACTACTTTCAGTAGTAAAAGAAATGCGATAATACGTGTGGTTGCATAAGTAGCATACGGTATTGATTATCGATGCTTATGTGAGAAGTCACTCAGTTTGATTCCATTATTATTGTCGATTAATAATATGAATTATTATAGCGATAATGACGTTTTGTTTTATTCGTATTATTAACGTAATAAAAGCGAAACATCTTTTTATATAAAATAGAATACTTTATTAAAGTTATTCTATAAATAGAATATATTATATTTTATTATGCGTAGTGTTGCGTAGTGTTTTTTGCATAGTGTTTTGCATAGTATTGCATAGTGTGTTGCATAGTAAAATGTTTTTATATAAATAGAATATATTATATTTTATTTAAAAGATTTTTCTTTAAATATGGACCGTCAGATTAAAGTAAATCAATCTGGACCGTTCATGGATTAGTTACTTATGCATTCCATTTTCCTATAAATAGAAGCTCATTCCTTCATTATTTTCTTACAATTCATTGAAACTGTAGAGAGAGAAATTATAGAGAGAGCTTTATAGAGAGAAAATTATAGAAAGAAGAAGAGTATTCTCGCTACTTCACTTCTTACTATATTCAGGTTTTTACTAAAATGAGAACATAAGCCGGGACGAGTCTGGGAACGGAGTAATGGTCCGGAGGATAGCATTAGTAGTCCTCACTATTACGTGAAATAGTGTGATAATAGTTGTAATGAGGACTCCTTTTGAGTTTGTATAATATCTAGTAGATAATATTTGTATTCAAACTCATAGTTTATGTCGATTGCATACCTACAGCTTATATTAGTAAGTTGTATTTGAATTTATGTACCATGTAAGTGGCGACCTAAGATGGGTGACGTATACCTAATTTTGGGGGCGTCACAGTTGGTATCAGAGCTTAGGGATATGATCCCTGGCTAAGATGTGAGAATAGTACTAGGAGGGGAGAGACGGAATTTCCTTCGCTAGTATGACCTACCTAAAGCTATTTGGTATTTAATTGGTCTGATTGAGTATAGGGATAATATGTGATATGTTAATTAACCCTTATTTTGTGGCGGTGTTTGAAAATGGCATCCGAGAATGTTGAGAATAAGAATGGAGCACGAGACTGTTGATTCTCCATATATCAATAATCGTGACAATGTGCAATAGGATGGCGATAATCCTCCTGTAAACAACAACACACATCGATCAATTGATGAATGACGAGTGCGTTTAAAAGGTTTTAGAATTCATGCAACATCAAAGGTGAGCGACTCTCGTCCAAAACGTAGGGTGGAAACACGAAAAACTCTCGGGCGGTCACCGCTAAACAATTCAAGGAGCTGGGACCACCGGAGTTTAAGGGAGAGCAAAACCACTTCGCGGAAGCATGGATAAAGCAGATTACCAAGATATTTGATGTCTTGGGATGCTCCGGAGCAAAAGGTTCCTTTGCCGCCTTTATGTTGCGCGGAGAGGCGGATTCATCGGTGGGAATCGGTAGAAACGTACTCAACTCATTGTCTTCAAGATATCTTGGGAGAAGTTCCAGGAGTCGCTCAACGATAAATACTTTCACGAAAGTATTCGCCACATGAAGGAGGTGGAGTTTATCAAGTTGAACAAAACAATACAATATGGCCGTGTGTCGCAATACGAGGCAAAATTTGCGGAGTTATCACGATTCGTCCCACTTGGTGGATAATGAAGAGAATGGCGCGAATGTTTTAAGAGGTTTGAAGCGAGAGATACGTCGACATCTTATTTCTCATAAACTGTGTTTTTATTCAGATGTTGTAAATAGGGCTCGATTAGTGGAGCGCGATAACGAGTCAACGCAACTAAAAGAGAGAGCGTGAAGCAAAATTATAATACCGGTAAAGTAGTCATCGAGCGGTGACAACAAGCGTGGAGGAATCAACAGGGCGAGATATGGTAACCACTTCGGTGGTAATCGGGGCCAAAATAATAAGAATGGACATTTCAAGAAAAGGAGATTCAACAATGACGGAAAGACATCAAAGACCAAAGACTGTTGTTAAGGAAGGAGAAGGACCACCTATCATATGCTTCAAATGCGGAGGAGAGGACACATCATCCGAATGCGCCATGCCATCAAAAGCATGTTATAATTGTGGAAGAGAAGGCCACTTAGCTCGATTTTGTCGTTTCAAGAAGGAATTTCAACTAGGATGGAGGCACCAAAGGTCATCCCGCACAAACCAGGCCGAGTAGTTTAAGAGAGAGCGTTTTTTTTCTCGTGACGAGGAACCCGAATAAAATTATCACGGGTAAGTTAATCATAAGCTCTTGCAAGTCTATACCGTGTTGAATCTGGGTTCTACCCATTCTTTTCTCTCTCTTGCTTATGCTTCAACGTTTAAATTTGACTCGGAGAAGTTAGACTTTGACTTATTGGTTGAAACTTCGTAAGAGGAGCCTTCGTTACGCATTACTATTTTTTTTAATCTTGTTGTTTCAAATAAACACTTTCACGTTACTGTCGATCTTATCTCTTTGAAAATACTTGCCTTTGAGGTAATTTTTTGAAAACGATTGATTAACTACTCATTATTCTTTTTGTAAGGTTGTTAGCTTTCATATTCCTAACCAACCTTGTTATCTGAATTCAAAGTAACCAAACCCTAAAGTTAATCATTTGTTATATTAAGCCATAAGTAAAGAGCCCCAACCTTTCGTTGTTGACTTCCTTGTGTGGAATGCACCGCCGGACTTTACAGAGGCGACGCCATGATCAAGATGGCAAGTTTATAGGTATCATTGTGAGGTCTTATCTAGGTTAAGGGATAGAAGTCACAGTTAGATCAATGTGACGTCTTATCCAAGTCTTGGATGAGAATAATAGCTTTTGAATTATATTTCTATCATTAATAAATTTCTTGACGTATTCTTGAAGATTTCTAGCCTACCCTAGAGCGTGAAATCGAATTTTGTATTGACCCAAAGACAAAAACCCATTTCTTAAACCCTCAAATATTTCTTCAACTAAATGAATAGCTTACGTGGTTTATGATGAAAATCATAATAAAAGCATTGGAATAATGAAAATCATGGGTATATGAAGTATTAGTAAGTTTTATGATGAGTTATGTTGGTTGGTATGTGAAAACATGAAAGTTTCTTAGAAATCACAAAGAGTTGAAAATCGATTTTGGTGAAAAACGTAACATGAAATTCAATTGACCATATCTCCTATTATATTTTGAATTTTTGAGTATGGTCAAGTTCTAGAGTTAGATCTATGAGTTACCTAACTAATCCAAGTGGAATTACTGGAAAAGGTGTTGTAGATTTTTGTGTGGACTGATTTTAGCAAATGAGGCCAAAGCTGTAAATTTCGAAAATGCTCATGCCTGAAACTTTAAGGACCTTTTTTGCCACTTAAATTATGAGAAACATTCTGGCCTTTTGGGACATGAAAGTATATGGTATAAAGTACCTCCTGTCCAAAAATGAGCTCATTCTGACTTAAAATGAGCTCATTCTGACTTAAAATGAGCAAGTTATGACTATTTCATATTTAGGTTTTTCCGATTTAAAACGCTATAACCGAGTTCTATAACTCCGATGACCATGAAATTTAAACTGGAAGCTCACGTTAATATGTGTAAGGTCCTGCCAAGATTTGGGAATTTTGGAGTTAAACTTGAGGTAGCTAGTTTCTTAAGGAATTAAGTGGAAATTGATTTTAAAAAATAGTAAATAAATTTTAAAAATTCCGAGAAAAATATATTTTCATTATGGGACTATATTATGCTAAATCCCAGAAAAGAAATATTTTTTGGGGCTGATTTGGTATTTTTCATGAAAATAGTTTAGTTACGAACATATGAGTTAAATATGTTATGTGAAGTATGAAAGTTGAAAATAAGATTTTATGGCTAGAGAAATCCTATATAGAGTATATGCATATTTTTTGATGAGGATTTGATAATTGGTGATGATATTTTATGAGTATGACATTTTGAATGATTAAATGCATTATATGGTAAAGCGTAAACAATTAAGATAAATTGTTTATAAATTTAAGAAGTGATTAAAATATTGTTATAATATTAATGATATTAGATTATGAGATTATTAAGTGATTGAAAACATGGGGATATTCTTGAATCTCGGATAAATTATATTATAAATGTTTAATATTTATCCTTTATCTCATTTGATTGATTCTTTATATCATTATCCTCATACTTATATTATGTTGAAAGTCATCTCGTGGCTCGTAGATGGACTTGGTATGATTATGACCAGGATTGTTAAGATAATCATAACCGTAAATGAATACACAATTATCTTTGGCCGTAGTAGCATGGATAATTTGTGGTCGTGATATTAATGAATACACAATTATCTTTGGTAGTAGTGCATGGATAATTTGTGGTCGTGATATTAATGAATACACAATTATCTTTGGTAGTAGTGCATGGATAATTTGTGGTGCGTGATACTAATGAATACACAATTATCTTTGGTAGTAGTGCATGGATAATTTGTGGTCGTGATATTAATGAATACACAATTATCTTTGGTAGTAGTGCGTGGATAATTTGTGGTCGTGATATCTAATGAATACACAATTATCTTTGGTAGTAGTGCATGGATAATTTGTGGTCGTGATCTTAATGAATACACGATTATCTTTGGTAGTAGTGCATGGATAATTCGTGGTCGTGATACTAATGAATATCCTCGGCACGTAGTGCGGGGATGATTCGATGATATGGATTAATTATTGAAATGAGTCTCGTGAATGAAATATTAATTCATGGATGTGGTAAAAGTTATCTTTGGTCAGTAGTGCATTGATAGACTTGGTATGATTATGACCACGGATTATTCGGGTATAATCATGACCAATCAGAATTGAAAACACGAATATCCTTAGCCAAGAAAGTGCATGGATAATTCATGGTTGTGATACTATTAAAGTCGAGTCTCAGTATTATTGGTTTCACGATTGTATATCTTTGGCCCATAGTGCAAAGATGAATTGTTAATGAATATCTTTGGTAGGATTGCAAAAATGAATTTAATGTTTTCAACGATAAAGGTATTCAAGGTATCCTCACCTCTTTATCATATCAGTATGCGTACCACAATTTCGAGGGCGAAATTCCATAAGGAGGGAGATTGTGAGACCCAGATTTTATCAATAAAGATTTAAATTTTGTTGAAATAATTTTTAATATTATGGTGTGAATTTAAGATAATATTATAGTTGTGGGTAGTATTTATAAATTTTGCAAAGTATGCAAGTGGTTATATTATATTCGATTTGGCTCAGAATATTCTATTTAGCGGGAATATTCGTGATAACTACAAATCATTGGTGGACCCTATAATGTAATTATTGTCGGATTGAGAAAACGACAAAAATATTTTATTGAAATAACGGCGGAAGTTTTACCGTGGTTACCGTTGAACTACTTTCATTAGTAAAGTACGATGTCGTGTGGTTGCATAGTAGCATTACCAAGGTATTGATTATTGATGCTTATGTGAGAAGTCACTCGGTTTGATTCCATTATTGTTGATTAATAATATGAATTATTATAAATGATAATGACGTTTTGTTTTATTCATATTATTAACGTAATAAAATGCGAAACATCTTTTATATAAAATAGAATACTTTATTAAAGTTATTCTATAAATAGAATATATTATATTTTATTATGCATAGTGTTGCATAGTGTTTTGCGTAGTGTTTTGCATAGTATTGCATAGTGTGTGTTGCGTAGTAAAATGTTTTTATATAAATAGAATATATTATATTTTATTTAAAAGATTTTCTTTAAATATGGATCGTCAGATTAAAGTAAATCAATCTGACCGCTCATGGATTAGTTACTATGCATTCCATTTTCCTATAAATAAAGCTCATTCCTTCATTATTTTCTTACTTATTCATTGAAACTACAGAGAGAAATTATGAGAGAAGCTATATAGAGAAAATTATAGAAAGAAGAAGAGTATTCTCGCTACTTCACTACTTCTATATTCAGTTCTTTTACTAAATGAGAACATAAATTTGGAGACGAGTCGGGGGACGGAGTAATGGTCCGGAGGATAGCATTAGTAGTCCTCACTATTACGTGAAATAGTGTGATAATAGTTGTAATGAGGACTCCTTTTGAGTTTGTATAATATCTAGTAGATAATATTTGTATTCAAACTCACGCTTTATGTCGTATTGTACACCACGGCGCTTATATTAGTAAGTTGTATTTGAATTTATGTACCATGTAAGTGGCGACCCAAGACGGGTGACGATACCTAATTTTGGGGGCGCCACATCAACAAATCCGATCTCACATCGACCACCGTAAGAGCTATACTCGATCTTATCTCCTATACCCTTCATGTCTGGGGGTTGATATATCGGTCCACTCACCAAGGCAAAAGGTCAAGTCGGTTTTGTTATAGTTGCCATCGACTATATGACCAAGTGCGTTGAAGCAAAACCACTTAGGTTAATAACGAACAGAATGCTTGAAATTTTGAAAGAATCGATAGTATTTCATTTCGGGATTCTAAGGTGGTAATATCGGACAATGGACGTCGGTTTAACAGGGATCAAAATTTGAAGCATTTTTTGAAAGAACTGGGATTCAAAGACAGAAAGACTTCAAAGGCTCATCCACGATCAAATGGACAAGTTGAAGTGAACAACGAATCAATGGCGAATGGGATCAAGTGCAGATTGGACGAAGCGAGGCGCGATGGCGGAGGAGCTAATTAGCGTGTTATGGGCTTATCGAACTACTCCAAGGACTACAACGGGGGATTCACCTTTTAGACTGGCCTATGGTACTGATGCCTTAGTTCCAGTTGAAATTGGATCTCCAAGTCTTCGGGTCAGTCAATTCAGAGAGATCTACAATGAGGAGGGGCTCAAGGCCAATCTTGATTTGCTTGAGGAAGTAAGAGAAACAGCCTTAATCAAATTGGCAGCCTATCAGCGAAGAGTGGCCAAGCATTACAACAAGGGGGTAAAGTTTCGAAGGTTCGAAGTAGGAGATTTTGTCCTCAGAGAAGCCGAAGCATCTACACCTCAGAATCTGGGAAAGCTGATGCCAAACTGGGAAGGACCGTATGAAATCACTGAAGTACCGAAGCTGGGAACTTATCGGTTGAAGGCATTAGATGGGTCAGCAATTAAAAATACTTGGCACGCTGGCAGGCTTAGGAAGTACTTTCAGTAAAAATGATGTCGATTACAATCGGAAGTCTCAGAATATGTATGTCATCATCAATAAAAGTTCTCTTTTTTCTCAAACAAATCTTGTCTTCGTTGCTGATCAGTTCAACGGAGTTAGGAGGTTCGGGTGGACTCGCTGGCCATTCGATGGCAGCCTTTTCGGCAGGTGGTCCTTATGAGTTTGTCAGGCCCTTCGTGGTAGGCAAACGTCATTGGTGTTAGGAGGTTCAGTAGACTCACGGCCATTCGATGGCGACCTTTTAAGCAGTGGTCCTTATGAGTTTGTCGGGCCCTTCATGGTAGTAAACGTCATTGGTGTTAGGAGGTTCGGTGGACTCACCGGCCATTCGATGGCGACCTTTTCGGCAGTGGTCCTATGAGTTTGTTAGGCCCTTAAGTGGTAAAAAACGCCATTGGTGTTAGGAGGTTCGGTGGACTCGGCCGGCCATTCGATGGTAGCCTTAATGGTAGGTGGTCATTTAGACCTTTTCAGTTCCCTTCGAGTAGGCAAGTGTGTCATCTTTCGGACCTTGTCGAATACCTTCGGTAGGCAAGTGTCATCTTTAGATCTTGTCAGGCCCTTCGTGGTAAGCAAGCGTTGTCCTTTAGACTTTGTCAAGCCCTTCGTGGTAGGCAAATGTCATCTCTTGGTTTTGTTAGGCCTTTCGGGGTAAACAAATTCCTAATGAAGCGAGATCTATCTCACACTTTCGGTAACTAATAAGTATCTCTTTACTTTATTACCTAAATTTTTTCTAAGTGTCGAATCTTAATGCCTCATTCTTTAACTTCATCTTATCTGTTATATGACATGTTTAGTTGTTACTTAACAGTTCGGGTTTAGTCCATGAAGGAGTTTGTGCATCTTTCCAGTTAAATTAATATTGGAGTATTGGCAGAAAATAAATACACCGAAGTCATAAGGAATGAAGCCATTTTTCATTAATGTTCAATCTAATCACAATATTATGTAATTTTTACAAGTCCTATAATCAGCTTCAGGCGCCATCTTCGTCATCTGAAGAATCGAGTAAGGATGGATCCAAGTTGGTCAGTAGTCGACTTCTCCTCGCTTGCCACGACTCGTGCAGAGCTCGTAACTCTCGTAATATATCTTCATTATCTCCCGTTGATTTCGGTCTCGAGTTCCGGTACTTTTCACATATTTGTTTGCGAAGATCATCGGTTAGAGGAGGCCCAAGGTCCCGAAGAGCCTTGAGTTCTCGGATTTCTTCTTCGAGCTTGAGCCGCCTATTCATATGACGAGTCTCTGCCGCCTCCAGTTTATGGATGGTCTTGGTCAGAATTTTAGCATCAGCCTTTAATTCCTCGATCTTCTCCATCCTTATCTCGCTCCTCTGAACCAAGTCAATGTTCATTTTGACGATCTCCTCGTGCTGTACTTTGATTGACTTTAGCTCTTCATTGGAGGCCTTCACATCTCTCTTGGCTTGAGCTAATTCTTTTTGAAGCCCTTCATTTGTATGAAGAATGCATTCAAGTTGAGTCTTTTCCTTAGCCAAGGCAGACTTCAGAAGGGCATTCTCCTTCCTCAGGGCCTCTTCCTCAGATTCGGCTTCGAGGGACCTCGAACGAAGACGCCCGATGTGACGGCCCCAAAATTAGGTATACGTCACCCATCTTGGGTCGCCACTTACATGGTACATAAATTCAAATACAAACTTAATTATACATCTGTCGTAGTGTATACATCGACAATACATAAATCGAGAGTTCTAATAGGAATATTGTCATTTAGACAATATCCATACTCAAGGAGTCCTCATTACATTTATTGTCACACTATTTAACGTAATAGTGAGGACTACTAATGCTATCTTCTGGACCATCACTCTTTTCCCGGACTCATCCCAAATATATTCTCATTTCACAAGAAAATAAAGAAAAGAAAGGGTGAGCTCAACTAGCCCAAAAGAAGAAATATTATAACTAAGATAATGCGAATAAATTATCAATAGTCTTCAACAATGTTAAACCGATAAAATACAATAGACAACCCGGTTTAATCTGCAATGAATATCTGATCCATTAAATGAGTCAAGTAGAAAATAAAGTCTACTATCTTTTAGGTTTTAAAAGGCTTTCATCAATTTTTATCACTAAGACTCAGGTTTAATGAATAAACCACAATATCTAATCATCCACGCACCACTTGGCCAAGGATTTTCATCAAATTATCAATGGTCATGACTATACTAGATCACCCCCGTCATAATCATACCAAAACTATCCATCATCGCATTACGTGCCATTGAGAGGACTTTTGTCACATCATTTATATCGAAGCCATGATTATACCGAATGATCCTCGTCATAATCATACTAAGTTCATCTATGCACGTAAGCGAAAGATAACATAATATAACATGAGGATGATGATAATGACATAATGATTCAATAAAACAAGTTCACGAATTAATTTATTCAGGGAACTAATAACGTCCAAATTGTTAACATGATCTTTGCTTTGTAGAGTAAAATTCAAGAATGTTCGGAAAAATATTTTCATTAAAATCTTCGGATGAAGCGCAAAATATCAAGGATATTCCACTAAATTCATGGAGTATAAATCAAAATTTTAACCAACCGAGTATAATAGCGAATGAAATAACAAAATAAATCACCATGCATGCGGTACTTTGCATGATAAAAGTTATTCCAATGTAATAATAAATACTGAGAATAATAAAATCGGAATCGTGTCCTGTAAAACACACGCATGTGATATTCCAATAGAATAATAAAGACGAGATAATAAAGATTTTACCAATCCTGTAAAACACACGCATGCAGTGATATTCCAATAGAATAATAAAGACGGAACCAGTGTCCCACGTAAAAAGCCTGAGCAAGGATGTTCCAACGGAATAATAAAATAATAGAAGAATATCACCAAGTATATGGGATTCCGCATATACAGGTTATTCCAACAGAATAAATAAGAATGGAATAATATAAGGATTTCACCAAGTATAGGGTATTCCGCATATACAGTCGTGTCATGATAGGGTATGCCACTTTTTACAAAGTTATTCCAAATAGAATAATAAAGAATGGAATAACAGAAGTTCTCTTCATGAATAAGAAAGAATAACACCCCTTACGAGTACAACAAATAATATTCCCTACCTTAGAAGAGCTGAATATTGGAAAAGTGAAGTAGCAAAATACTTTTCTTCTTTCTCTCTATAGTTTCTCTCTTTAGAGTTTTAGTGAATTCGTAAGAAATAATGAAGGAATGAGCTTTCTATTTATAGAAAAACTGATGGTGGCTCTTGGTCTTAACGAAGGGTCAAAAATGACTCTTGGTAATATCAAGAGACAACTACTATTCA
Organism: Panax quinquefolius; assembly: GCA_020205615.1. Taxonomy (NCBI): domain Eukaryota; kingdom Viridiplantae; phylum Streptophyta; class Magnoliopsida; order Apiales; family Araliaceae; genus Panax; species Panax quinquefolius. The sequence continues at coordinate 126,621,192 of CM035161.1, read as the reverse complement.
TGAAGGGTAATTAACCTCTTGGAACAATCAAAGAGGCAAGCGTTAACTCTTGGTAATATCAAGGAACAACTACTATTTGCATGAAGGGTAATTACTATTGACGAAGGTAATTACTATTCGCAAAGGTAATTACTATTCACAAAGGTAATTACTATTCACAAAGGTAATTACTATCGACGAAGGTAAATACTATCAACGAAGGTAATTACTATTCACAAAGGTAATTACTATCGATTTAAGGACTCTTAGATGATGATATATGGCCCCCCATAAAATAATCAAACTTACCACAAA